>JAQLOL010000022.1:12985994-13009658 GCA_029783665.1 Naso thynnoides
GAGCACAGCCAGTCGACAGTACTGTTAGATCTTGGCACAACAGGCATGCTGCATGTATATTGGCTCAATGAAGCTGGTACTCTTTTGGTCATTCAATACTTAATTTTGATGTCTGACATTTTTCGATACTTGATAGTATTGAGGCACTTCAGTCGGTACCATAAAAGTATTGAAGTTCGATATCCGGCCCTAGTCATAACAACAAAATGATATAAAGGCAAACGTAAAACGTGACGCCAGCAGAACCCAAAGAAAAAACCCAGTCATTACTTGTACGGCAGGTTAAGAGCACCTGTTTGCCCTCACGCCTAACGTGAGTAACCAATGATCCCGCTTCTTGTTGTATGTGATAAAACATTATTGGCTGCCAAAACAAAACAAACAAAAAAAATCATTGGCTGGCACCAAATTTCTTCCGGTTTTATTTAGTAACAAGTGACTAAGATGTAATGGAGTAAAGGTATCCGTTTTCCTCGGCAAATGTTGCAGATATCCAAAAAGAATTACTTAAGTACATTACAACACTGCATCATTGTGCACCTTTGAGTGATACTGCAGAAAATTTGAAGCTAATAACTGTTGTTAGATAGAAAATTGACACAATCGGCCTTCGTACAATCATCCAGGAATGATCATTTGAACGCATCCAACAACCTCTTCACCCATCTGGCACCGTCAGACTGCTGCCTCTCTCTCTCCATCATCATGAAGATGATAACGTCATCGCCGCAGTTTACTCTCTGAAGGTCTAAGTCACTGACTTCTAGCTCGGTATAAGTGTGTAAATGTAGGAGAGGAATCGACTCTATCTTCCTCAGGCTATGAATAAATTTATATTAATTAACACACACACACACACCATATATGCAGTGTTGTTTTTACAGCTTCCCCTGCAACGATCAATTAAGGCAGATTCAAAGCGTGATGATATGTACCGAGCGGGCGGGACGTTTTACAGCTGAAAAATAAACTTGTCACTGCTCTTTGGTGGACAAACTATGTAAGTGAGGCTTTTTCATTTTATGATTAATCGGCCGACACATACAGAACACCAATACCACTAAATGTGCAATAAGTTAATATCAGCCATTATGTTGACTAGGGCGATTTATCGGTCAGCTTTTAATGGAGATTACTGCAGTGCAGCAGTGCAGGTAAACTAAATCATATAGAGGTCTCCGGTTCCATCGAGATGTAGCATTTCCAAAAATACAGCATGTGACGAGGACTCTGTGTGATGTTAAAGCATGAATTCATATTTTAACATTAATGCAAAATTTATTCCGAATAAATATTTCCATTAATTAAGCTTTAAACATTCACTTTGCATCTACATTCTTTGAAGATTTAGACGGCAGCTGATTTTCACCATATTTTCATTACCACTGTCTCGGTGTGTCATTGCTCTGCACGTGTATTGCTGATACTTTATCCTTGTAAAGCAATATAATAACATTAATAATTATTACTGATAAAGCAGCTGCAGCAGCAAACATAATCTCCCTCAAAGTAAGCAAAGAGCTGAAATTCAATCTGTGACATCACGCCGAGCTGCTTCACCAGCAATAAATATGTGATTCTTTCTGTGTGTAAAAGAGTTTTATATTATGCTAATGCTCTTTGATTCACATTATAAAATGTGCTGTGTCAGAGGCACTTTTCCATCTCCCATAATTCACTCTTCATGCAGCTGTAGGTTGGTTTGCTGTCACACACGAGAGGACACAACAAACTCCTCGGTCCTGCTCCTGCAGCCGCAGCAGACAACAGTGATTATTCACACACAGAACAGACTGCTCGAGGGATAAAACAAATATATTGCAAAAAAAATTAAAATTCAATGGTAGTTTTAAGCCTGCTGCTCAGCATTCCACTGCAGGAGCACTGCACTCTGACTCACACAGAGGCGCACAACTCTTATCTTAACATAATCTCGACGATCAATCAGCCACACCACAAAGAAGTCAATGGGCCCTGACAATATGTACCTGTCACATCATTGGCTGTAATGCATGAAGCTCCGATGCCTGTGATCGACAGCGACGGCGCCGCACACAACAAAGTGCTCCACTCGCTCTGATGTAGTGACAGTCTTTTGTCCGGCCACCTGCCTGTGATTACTCAAATCAAAAATGCATAATGGTTTGGAGTTATTGATTCATCTCCGCTGACAGCGAGCAAAGAACGGCATTTAAAAAGCTGTGCTATAAGTGGGGAAGAGAAAATATATAATGTAGTGATATTAAGTAATAATTTACAGATAATGAGGTAACTTTACTATTAATTTAGCAGAAATGCAGATGTTTTTCCTCTCCTCCTCACATCTGTGCTTGCAGAGAAGAGCCAGTTAAAAGGAATTAAAGTTCTCGGGGGTATTCATGTTGTTTAAGCCTTAATGCAGGATATATTACATAAATATCTAATACTGTGGGATGCTGTCTTTGCAGTTTTTGTTCTCAGAGAAAGCTCCCGGGCTAATGACATTTTATTAATGTATTGAAGTAATAAAAACATAATCCTCTTCTCAGTCTGTTGGGTGTGGGGTTTCTTTCAGTATCCCATGTTTCAAAAGCTTCTGTGTTACAGTAAACAGGGCAAATCTGTTTTTCTCTCATCTGTCATTCAGAATAAAATGTTTTGGCTGCTATGAAAAAAGGGCTTCAACAGAAATTTACAGGAAAGAAAAAGGCTTCAACAGAAAATGCAGGTTTTTGTGGGACTTCATCTGCAGAAAATAAAACATCACACCAACACAGATAAGATATCTGAGCGGTTTGTGCGAGAGAACTTTGCAGCCTTAAATTTGGCTAAATTGTGTTTGGTTACAGTGCAATGACATTTTGTTAAAAGTCCAGTGTGCAAACAAAAATAAATGTTAAAGGAGAGTTTATTTTTTGGGATATTAAGCCTTACAATAAGGGTATTTTATGATCATATACGATGTTCTACAGCATTATTATGATGAATGGTGCAGTCCTGAGGGCTGGAGCTGGTTGCAGATGTCACTGCTAGCTGAAAACAACAGAGGAGCATGTGCACTCGGACAGTCGGTTGAAAAATACATTACACACCCTTTTTTGAAGACGTGAAACATGCCGAATGATCAGTGGCGTCCTCTCATGTACCAACACTAAAACAAGAAGCTAAAGAAGAATACATATCCCTGAAATGGCTGTTTGTTTGTTCCGTGAAGCAGCTGACAGTCACTTTTCAGTTATATATCCATGTTTAGCTTTGTGTTTTAGTGTCGGCACATGAGAGGACACCACTAAACATTCAACCTTTTTCACCTCTTTTAAAAAGAGCATGTAATGTATTTTTTGACAGATCGTCTAAGTGCACATGCTCCTCCGCCGTTTTCAGCTGGCAGTGATGTCAGCAATGAGCTCCAGCTCTCTGGACTGCACTGGTTGTCATAGTAATGCTGTAGAACATTGTATATGATCATAAATATCTTTATTAGAAGGCTTAACATGCAAAGAACTGAACTTCTCCTTTAAGAGTTGAAACTATCACTAATGAGCTGCATCCCAAAGTCTTAAATCTTGTCTGATTCAGCCAGGTTTCCGTGTCAGCTCTGTTGCAGAAATATTGCGTCATTTGGTAAAAAGTGCACTTGATTGCGCCCTAATGTGACCACAGGAGGTGGTCACTTCAAGAGGCGTTCATGTCAAGCAGAGAACTGCTGCTACGTGCCGCTCACTTAGTCTCCGGAAGCTGTCGAGCAGCTGGGAACACAGTTCAAATTTTCAACATTATTTCTTTTTATCAATATTAAGAGGAAAAGAAGAGTCACTTCAGTCTCCAGAAGTATTTCCGAGGAAGCTCAAATGGGATCTGTGTAGTGACTTTTTAGCCGTGCCAGCAGCAGATCTGTGGGGAGAGCAGTGGTGCTTTGGTCTTCAACCTGAAACAAAATTTGGACAGATATTCACGATCTCCCAAGGATGAATCCAAATGACTGATGTGACTCCTCTGACTGAAACATCTCCAACTATTGGAAACTTTGCCCCAGAAGATGAATGCTATGATTTTGGTTATCCTTTGACTTTTCCTCACCTCCTCCTGCCCAACTATCAGACTGATACACTGACATTTTGTACAGACATTCCTGGTCCTCAGAGGATGAATCCTACTGACTTTGGTGATCGCAGACAATCAAATGAGATTGTAGATTTTTCAACTAGAAACTCATAAATTTACTCCCACTTCAAGCTCTTTTTTTAGCCTACAATGGCCCCAATAGGCTCCTGTAGTTTTTAGCAAATTAGCTAAAACTAAAAATTCAAGTGCATGGAGGGGAGTCTGCTACCATAACCATGCAAAGTGCACCAGAAGAACATTTACACTGAGTGAAATCTTCTGTTTTAGCAGTTGGCAGCCAGTGTTAAGGTGCAATAGCGCCACCTACTGTATTAAAGCGCGAACAAGATGGAAATGATTTAACAGGCACAATATTGATTACAGGCCTACATTATTATCATATGTGTATCAGTAACACAATACTTGATTTTTGAATCTGGCGCCGCACTAATGCGGCCTTTTTAAGTGCACCAGAAACACAAACAATATTTGAACTTCGGCGCAGACGGAGGATGAACAGCAGAGCGACTTGGTGAGTTATGTGAAAAGACTGCTAATGGCAAGTGATGTGATTATACAGGTCAGCAAGTGTGCACCCATGGCGACCTACAGTGATGGACAGCACGGTGGCATGAAGCCGTGATTAATGGGGAGAACACTAGAAAGTCTGAATTGGCTGAATTCTACCCAAGCACAAATCACATTGCAGTCTTCTGCATACTAATTATGTAGAGTACCACGTTCTCGCCCTGGAGAAATAACCACAGACCCCTGCCAAACATCAGCATGTTAGCGTCGTCACTGTGAGCATGTTAGCATGCTAGTGTTAGCATTTAACTCACAGTCTAATGCCAGGATCAGACTACAAGATTCACAGAAAAAAAAAAACTTATTTCAAACATCAGTGCACTGAACAGTAAACACTTCACTTATTACCAGTTAAATAATGGGCCGCCCTCTACTGGACAAACTACGTGGCTACACCATTTTAAAGTATTAGTCCAAGCATTTTTTCAGCCTTGAAAAACTTTTTAATATCAGCACTTATTGAAGAACATTTACGCCAATAGCAGTATATCTTTAATACAATCTTCAATACAGATATATTGGTCAGGCCCCACTGAAGAGTCATAAAGTCTTGCCTTGTCGTGGCTGAGATCCATGACAGACTACACGTCGCTCCCCAGTCAATCAACATTTGCAGTTCATGACGTGCATGATGTCACTGGCAAGGAAGCGCCTGCCACTAACTACTGGAGGCAAACAAAAAATCAAACGTGCTTGTTTTTCTGTCGTGAGGTCATCAGGCATCCTAATTGCTGCGCCAGTTGTCGTCCATTATGACACACTACAAGAGATGAAAAGATCGATTGTCGCACCCAATATTCAATGATCGTTTCCAAGCCCACCCAGCACCCTCTCTCTTCCCAGTCGGACTATTATTGGGATGATTTTCTGTATTCTGACCTCGGCATAACAGAGCTGCTAGCATGGCTGTATAGTCTTAGTCTTCTTTTGACTTTTCTCTGTAACACAAGACAAATTTTTGAGTTTCAGCAATGAATTCATTTCTTTTTATTAAATAATGAGTTTGAGTTGTTGCTGTTTTTCCCTCTGTTGGTAATTTTGGCATTTATACAACACTTTTCTAGTCTTTTGACTACTCAAATCTTTGTATTTCACAAATCAGGAGTCACCCAATCACACACAAAAGTGCCAACCAGTCTTTAAAAGAATACACACCTTAACACTGGAAGATATTTGGGGTTCAGTATTTTTGCCAAGGACATGTGCAGACTTGAGGAGTCAGGGATCAAACCACCGCTCCTCTAATAAGCGGACGACCCACTCTTTCTTCTGAGCTGCAGCCACTCCTCGCCGACGCAGTGTGACTGGCGCACACACACACACACACACACACACACACACACACACACACAGTCTGGCTGTGGACTCACCGACAGATTTATGGGGGAAGTCTTCTGTTCAGACACAACAATCCACTGATGAGAGAACGCACAAACACTGCATCAGCATGTTTGTCAGTTATTACAACGACCCCCGCCTCCTCTGGCGCGCACACACACACACACACACACAGGCCCTCCCTTAAAGCTTTTACACAGATTTCCTCCATTCACCTTCCCTAATCATGAAACTTGATTAAATTGAATGTGAGTTCACGGCAGTTATAAAGAGCCAATTAACACTGGGCAGACATTCTTTGTGGAAATATTACAGGACATTAAACTGATGATATCTGAATTTATGGGAGCAAAAACCTTCTTCTAGCTCAGTGATTGGAAAGCTACAGTATACGCCTCCCACGCACGCTGAGTGAACATGAGGAGCCGAACCAGAGAGTTCAGCGTGATTCATAAAATGGTCATTAAACAAACAAAGGTGCACGGCTGACATACAAACCTGCAGCGTGAAACATTGTGATGGTTGTTAATTACACAGAGAAGTTCAAACCCAGCGACCGCGGAGCTGCTGCTTTTCGTCTTCTTCCTCCTGCCACGAAGAGAAACTACAGAAAACCCCTCAGCCACACCAAACTGGATTTTAAAAGACGGACGAGTCTGCCTCTCTTCATCAGTGTCCTCCGTCTCAAATCTCAGAAGTGCACCACAGTGGCTCCGCGCGCAGCTGTGAGATCGCCTCGATAAAAATACCACCAGGCCGGGGATTTCTTCTGTTCTTTTCATGTTCTCTGATCCGTAAATAAACACCAGAACTGAGTTTTAACACCAGGAAGCCAATAAAACACTTTTACAGGACTGCAAGCTCACTCACAACAGACTCATTTTAATTTTTAACAAGTATGACAAGGTTGAAGGACCACACCAGTCTACTTCTGACTTCTCCCCATTAGCAGAGATCGCCCCATCTTCTACAAGTGTTGTTGTTCAAATGTGACCATGTGTTTACTTCAGTAGATCTCAGGCTGCATTTTTAAAGCCCAGGGTGTAGAAACACTGTAGGACACGTGAAAGTTGCTAGGTACAGGTAATTCACCCTTCATCTGTGTTTATTTGGTCAAATTTCGCTGAGCGAGAGAGAGAGAGAGAGAGAGAGAGGGGAGCTGGGAGCCGTGGACACCAAAGTTATTACTGAAGCGGTCTAAGAGTGCACGCACATCCAAAAAATGAGATTCAACAGGTGCAGGATAAAAAAGATGCTAAAGGAAGTAACAGAAGTATCCGCACACTGTTATAGATGCTCCCAAAATAACTTATTACGTTTCGTCCCCAGCAGGGTCTTTGTCTCATATTAGTCAGAACCTGTGATAGAGGTGGGGCACAAGTAAACAAGGAAATGGGCAGGTACCATAATCATTAGACATAGTGATGATGGGTTACACCTGAGATTATTTCATAAATGACATCAGTATACAAAAAAGGCTGAATAAAGCAAACAAGTTACAGCCCCGACCTATAAAAATACGTATTGAAGTTAATGAAAAATCAATCCAAATGCAAAATGATAACTGAAGACGGATCACACCTGAAACCATTTCATAATATTTTAACATACAAAAAACCTTAAGGTGACATATAGGCTGTATAAGCTTCATTTATTCTGATATATATTTTCACAGGTGGGGAACACAACTTATATACTTTTATACCCCACACCCATCACACGTTATGGTTGGTACCTGCAAAGACCTTGTCAAGGTCAAAACCTTGTAATAAATTATTTTGGAGCATTTAGAACAGCGTGCAAATACAACAAAAGTTATTACACCAGAAAAAATTGTTCCTTATAAGTGCTGCCTTCAGGCCACCGTTACATGATCCCTCTGGGCAGGACAAATTTATTAACATGATCAACAACTCATTATAAATTAGTGCTTTAATGACTCGCACTTCACTGTTCATAACACTACTGTTTTCTCCTCTTTTTTTAAACAATGCTCTTACTCTTGCTATGCGTTGCCTTTATACTTTGTTCTATGTTCTTATCCATGTCATATGTCGTTTATAAAGTTTAAAGATTTTCTGATTAATCTGACACAAATGTTCGTTTTAAAGACTCTGTCACACATTTTCAGCTACTCTCTCTAATGTTTACTGAATATGAACAAAATGTGAACAAACTCCATATGTCATAGATAAAGCTATTTGGGGGGAAATGGGTGGGGTTTATGTGACCTATGTGGCCAATGTTGAGAAAGAAAACTTGCATGTAGTAACACCAAGATGAAACGGAATTTAGGGTGAGTGGCTCTAAATGAGGTTTCCTAAACTTGGATTTAATGTCTTTCCATAGAACTCTGACGAGGAGGAGAGCTGAGGTGAAAAATCAGCTGCTCATTGTCTATAATTATACCAAAAATGTCCAGATAATCATTTAACTGTAAAGCAACACTGTAACTTTGACTGCAACCCGCTGGTTTGAAAAACGAAACTAAATGATGCACTTTCATACGTTGCACAAAGCAGCAATTTTAGTAAGACCTGGTCATATTTTATGGAGAAAATGTCCTCTGGTTTTATCTCTGATGTCCTACGACTGCTCTGCCTCAACTCGGATTCTTGGAGGTTCCTGAAAGCAACACGTAGGCTGCCTGCAGACTGAAGCTGCAGCTGCAGCAGCGGGTCGTTGTTGGGAACGGCTCTGCTTAATGAAAGGCTGCAGGACATCAGAGGGAAAACCAGAGGACATTTTCCCCATAAAATATAACCAGGTCTTACTAAAATTGCTGCTTTGTGCAACGTATGAAAGTGCATCATTTAGTTTCGTTTTTCGAAGCCATGGATCAAATCAAAGTTACATAGTGTTGCTTTTATTTGATGCTGTGCAGCCTGCACAAAAGTGACCCCAATCACAACAACAACCACTAACAAACAGTGTGCAGCCATATTTATGTAACATTTATCACCTGATCTCAATTTTCTGTGTGCACATTTCAGATTTTAGACTCAACTCACAGCAAATCTCCTACATATAACTCTATAGCTCTCTTTTACTCTGCTGATTTGAGTCTTTTCTTCCAGTTTTAGTGAGTTTCCCAAACACTCCATTGCTGTTAATGTGGCAGGTCACCCCTTTCTAATTTCTTGGTCCTTGCTTGCTCAAGGACACGAGTCGCAGGGCTTAAAGGACTTCCAGGGGCAAAGCAGAGGAGCTGGATGTGAGCCACGGCACCGGGGCGCGAGACCACAGCAGTGAATCTTTCTGAAGACAATTACAGATAAAAACTCTCTGCTGAGAAGGAGCCAAAGAATCTCTGCGGGGTTAATAAAATGTTGGTGTTCCAGAAAAATAAAGGTAATCCTGTAGGACGAGCCGCTTCTCTTGACAGGGATGTAGAGGCACAAGGACGGACTCATTGTGGAGACGAGAGACAGCTCGGGTTATGTGCTCAGTGCTTAAAGATGTAGACTGAAGGCTAGCCTTGCTTGATCCCCTTTTGGATCTTGTTAAGCTCAAGGATAAGACGAATGGAAGGAAGATTGGATATTCCTCTCAGGAGTCCCAGCGAGGTGTCTCACTGGAACACACCTCACGGCTTCAATTAAGAGAGACGACGGCCCTTTTAAAAAATAGGGAATAAGGCCAGTTCCCTGACAAGGGAAAAGCACCTTAAGTCCTTATCGACACTTTTTCACAATCACATTCTACTTCACAGAGTTCAGGAAATATTTAAGCCCCGGTAATATTTCTGTTTTTCCAAACAAAGGGTGCAGTCAGAGTCACAGCAGAATACCAAAAGCATTCCCTCCCTCATTATGGCCTCATTATGCTGTGCAGGCATTTTTCTTGCATGGATCTGATCCTCTCATTTCCTGGAGAGTGTTATCAATTTCCATCACTATTCACAGTGAGGAGCCGTGTCCTGAAGCTTTATGACACACAATGCTCAATTAGTATCATACTGTGAATGGATACTGAGACGGCCTTGGCATATGGCAAACATCATTACCCCACACTTCAAGCCAGTGAGTCAGCACTCATAATGGAGCTGCTGTCAAATGAGAGTCCTCCTCTGAGCTGTGAGGAAGACGCACCGTCGAGGTGAATGTGCGAGACGCAGAATGAGAGTGTTTGGCATTGACTTTCCGGAAATGCTTGACCTTTAATTCTGTGGGGATCGGTCTACGTGTTCCCTTTTATTTCATTATAACCGACGGGCTGCAGGAGTACAGTCAGATGAGGTGATGATTCTTGTTTTCATGGTAAATAGAAAAGCAAACAAGATGACGGAATAAGAAAATGTTTGTCATTGCTGCTGATTATAAATTGACTGTTTGTAGCTACGAAGATTAACCAATTTTTTTATTCTAACTTAAAGTTTGATAAATGTTTGATAAGAAAGAAAGCTGCAAAAGCTTGAAATTATCCAGACGAAATATGAAGTGACAGGACAGTTTTTCCCAAACAGAAATGTAGATTGAACCCTTTTGCCACACGGCAGGAGGGATTCATTAGTGAGTCCACCAGCTGCCCTCAGACCTTCACATTCAGGCCGCAGCCAAAGTAAATGCTGCTCTCCTCCTTGTGGCACTGAATGACTGATGCAATGTCATGTGCACGGAATCTGAAATTTACATGATTGTTTCTGCAGGGATGCAGATAGACACACGGTCCTGTAAAAAAAAAAGCAGACGCGTTTACAACCTGCAGTAATCGTCGCTGTTACTGTCAGGTTGGAATTTGAGCTGTGAAGCTCTCACCGCAGCAGCCCTCTGTAACTTTTCCCATAAAATAATTATGGGCAAGGAGATGAATTTTGATGTAATAACCTGACAAGCCAGAGGTAATAAAGCCCCCATGCTTCAGTTGCACAAGAGAATCCCTGTCATGCTGAAATATTCAAGAGATAAATGTTATTTAAGGCCAGAGCTGCTCTGCAGGTGCAAAGCCACAGGCGCCACTGACTGCTCCTAATGTATAACTGCCCAGGTAAGAAGTCTATTAATTGTAGTTGTGTACCACAACCTGGTTAAATACCCTGAAAATAACCCTGTATGTCTGGCACACACATTCAGATATGATTAGAGCAGACTGGCACCCTCAGCAGCGCCTGGCAGGACGCTCCTGCCCTGCGTCCTCCTGAGTCTCAGGTAGGAATTGTCTCACAAAGCTGGCAAAGCCCGGCCTGAACTCATCCGGCATGCTGGCTACAGTTTACATTTAACTTCTCCACGTTTGGCTGCATATTCTTTGTGCGTGAAGCACACAGTCCCCACAGTTGAAACAGTGGAGCAGGAGACACATGTGCAAACAGGCAGAATTTGTGCTTACCTCCAAAAAGTAACACCACCGACTGCAAGGCGACGATGTGCAGCATGTTTCTGTGAGCCTTTAGAAAACCAAGAATCCACAAAAAAAGAGAAAAGAATGGAAGCCGGAGTGGCTTTATTCAAAGAGAAGACCCTTCCTCCGGGGTCGCTAGCAAAATATGAAAAAACACATTTTCTGGTGAAAAAGTCATGTCTCATGCAGCCACTTGTGGTCTGCACGCGTTAAAAACTGTGCGCGTAACAGAATAATTCTGAAAGCCTTCTCACGCTTGTTTTGCCGACTTGTTTTCCTCCGGAAAATTCAACAACTGGAGAGAAGGAACTTGCGCGCAGCTTTGCATCTCTATTTGGAGCATTTCTCCAAACGCCTGCAACGCTGGAACCCAGAGTGGAACGTTGTGACAGATATCTTCACAGTAAACCTCTCAGTAATTGGCTCCAAAACAATTTCCTCCCAAAAAAACTGCTCAGCTGGAAACGTTTTTAATCCCTTGTCCCTTGTCGGTCAGTCTGCTGCCCTGCGTCCTCCGCATCACCGGGCTCCTGAAGTTGGCTGCTGCGCGGTGGGCAGAGTCCGACACTTTGGGGACGAATGGGAGCAGCTCCAGTTCGGCATCATGTAAGCTGAATATGTAAAAGTGAAGAAGTTAAAAAATACCCCAAAGATCAGAATACATCCACCCGCAGGCAACCTTAATGTCTCCTGAAGTCCTGAATGGAACTCCAGCAGCAGCCCACAGCAAAGCGCGCACTGCTCTGTCCGTCTGCTCCCGGACTTGAACGTTCAGCTGCCACTTCTGATCACTCTCAGCCACAAAGTGGCCCAAATGTTCAGCGGAAGTCCGTTTTCAAGCCGTCATCATTCGATATTTATGCGGAAAGGTTGCGAGCTTCAGTTTCAGAGGAGCGTACGCGCCGTCAGCCGTCCAATGCGCGTCGAGAGAAGCAGAGGAGAGGAGAGCGGCGGTGACAGTCAGCGGCACTGGCGCACACCGGGAGGTGCGCGCTCTCCAGGCAGCACACCGTTCCTCACAGGTGCGCGTAAATTGAGACAAAGGCATTTACGGGAGACACTTTTCGACCAGTTGAATTCCCATTGAACCCAGAGGCGTCTCCATCAGGGAGCTGCACTCCACGCTCAGACTGGACTGTCAGGGCGCGTTTCCACCAAACTCACATCGCCCCCCCCGAACTAAACGCCTCGAAGTTTCCCAGCGACACCGCTGCCCTCTGCGGACAGAAACAATCACTTTCCAACTTGATGCCGGACGTGTCCAATTGATTGCATGATTGCGCCACTCGGCAGGCACTAGTGCCCCCTTGTGGCAGGAGAGCTGAACTGAACGGAGGCGCTCAAAGCACAGAGGGCAAAAGACAATTTAATTACAAGAAGAAATTAGATGACATCGATACAAACCTCAGATGTGATGGAAGCATGTCACCGATGACGTCTTGACTCCTGAGAGAGGAGCAGCCAGCCTTCGGCACGCACGCAGTTAACGCAGAAAACCTCGGTGACGTGCCAACAATGAGTAGATGGGTTTCACGGTCAGAAAACACAGGAAGTTCATGCGTGACTTTACACGGTGACTGTGATGTCTGCACTGTCTTTGTTTCAAATAACTGGTTGGGAATTCCAAACGTAATTCTGCTGTTGATGAATTCATCAGAAATGCTGAAACAATTTCAGCTGAAATGAAACGTGGTTCATTGCTGCAATCTGGTAATTGATTAAAGCAGGAGCCACACAGCGTTCTGTTTTGTTTTTTCAGTGTTTTCAGGCCAGATGTTGCTGTGAGGGAGAGATAAAGACAGATTCATGAACACTGAACACAGACACATCAGATGAGACGCCCACCGGGCTAATCACTCTGTTTATGAGTATCTGTTTCATTGCTTTGCTTGTCTGACATGCAGTCAGTGTTAATGTTAGGTGTTTTTGATTGAGATTAGATGAATTAATTAATACTTGGTATGCTTTTGCAAAGGATTTCAGTGCCTCTTTTTTAAAAAAATGAACCACATCAAGTTGATGTAAGGATAATGTTAACTGTTTGGAACAAAAGTTGCATGTGTGCAATACAATAACTAGGACTGTTAAGCGATTATTTTTTACAATCACGATTAATTTTGCATTTTTTTATCAGGCGCTTCATTGTGTTGACCTCCTAACAGGCACACCTGCAGGTGGTTTGTGCTGTGATTCACTCTCAGTATTTGATTCTAAACTTACATAAAGTGCTGATCTGAGTCTAAAAATAACATAACATGGCAAATAAACAAGTCACAAAAAAGCACACAGGACTGTTTTTGTGTTTTGTTGTCTTTCCTCTGCCGGTAGGAAGCAGGAAACCGCTACAGCAGCTTGACTAAGTATATGTCGAAGGGACAAAATAGCAGGACGTGATTAATGCAAGTACAAATCAATCACAATTAACGCGTTGACGCAGACAGCCCTAATAATAACACTTTTTTGTGGAGATATGGTGAAGTTCATACTGCTCATAACGAAAGCAACAAAAGCGTGTTTACTTTAGCTACAAGTGCATGTTGGGATTTTTTGTAGCTCTCAGTCCTTACATATCACATGTGTTGCAACTGGAGAAGCTGCCAAGCTGGAATGAGGTGCGACGGCAGAGCAAATTGTGGCACTCTTGTACAGCTGCAAAAAGCATTAGAGGTGGGGGGGGGGGGGGGACAAAAAGTGTTGAAGGAAAGCAGTCACTTCCCGAGCTGTAATGGCGGGCTGGAACATCACTCACACGAAGGCTGGTAGACTTCCAAAAGTAGCCCGACTCCCAGACAAATCCCTTGAAGTCCACGCTACACTGAGGTCCATTCAGCTGCCGGAAATCATAGAGAGCAGCAGCAGAGCCTGAGCAGCTTAGGTTACAGCGTCTGTCGCTGCAAGTCATTAAAGAAAGTAGCTGAACCTCTGTCAGTTCTGCACATGGTAAGTTCATTTCCCGGGTTCAGTTACAGAGACGTTGGCTGCTGTGAAGACTCACACGCCATCCACCCCCCTCCTAAAAACGATAAGACACTACAGACTGGAAAATATGTGAGTTTTAAAAAAAACAGGCAGAGCAATTGTTTAAAGAGATATCTTGAAGGCAGAATCCAAATGCTCGTGTCTTGACAGATGCGACGTTTAGAAGTGCAGACCTCTCTGAGGACAGGGCTGAAGACTTTGATGTGCGGAGAGAAAGGTCTCGAGTCTTTGATGTCGGGAAAAAGATCTGGAAGTTTTCACACCTGGAGAATACACCCAAGACTGAAATGTCAAACACGAGAAGATATTCGTACAACAAACTGCACTTCCAGACACCACGTTTTACTGTGAAATGTTCAGCAGGTATGTTTCCCGCAAGGGCACACTATGTCTTTGAGGAATACCAAAAACAATCACTGGTCTAAAATATATGCATTTTCCGTTATTGAGAATTCTGCATGGGTACATGGAAACACACAGGAGGCTGTGCAGTTTGAAGTTTCCCTTCGTCACCTCATGACCTTCAGCAGGTCCCTGAGGGTTTAGACACTCCCATCCTCTACATTATACATAATGAATCGTCCCTTGTGTCTTCTTCTGGGTGGTATCCTTCATCCGTGACCTTAACCAGCCTCAGTGGCTTGTCCTCCACTCTTTTGGTAGACAGGAAGCCCAAATTCATCACCACCTTTCATTCTCCTCCCCTGGCCTATCTGATCTATGATAGCATTAATAATAAGCGCTGCAGAATGCCCCGTCGCCCTCTGTGCCCTGCCCACTCGCGGCCTGCGCAGATTACCACCAGCCATTCACAGCCCATTAAAACTGTATTTACTTATCAGCCTCTGTGGAGCCGTCACTCTGTTTTCAAGACTGATGCCCAGAGGGAAGACAGAGTGACCTTCCTGTGGCCTGCAGTGATGCTCGTCACTCGTCCCAAATAATCTGTCCTTTATTTTGCTGCCTAAACTCTACGGAAAGTAATTACTCTGTCTCCAAAACAAGGCACAAACTCATTCAAAACTCTGCGAAGACAATTTTGTCAACTCATGTTAGAGGGAATAGTTTTACTTTTTGGGAAATCACTTTCCGATGTGTTAGTTTGATAAAAAGATGATATAAAATAAACAACAGCTGGTTAGTTTAGCAAAGCACAAACACTGCAAACAGGAAACAGCTGGCCTGGCTGTCCGGCAGTTACATAATCCGCCGTAATTAACATGCTAGAAAACCTGAAGTGTAAAATGTGTTCTTTAATGGGAGGTTACCTGCCTCAGTGTTTCTTGGCTGGAAGCAGCAACGTCTGTTGGCTGCCCGGCTGCCCAAATGTCAAAGTATTTTAAACAGAACATATGACTGCTAATGTAAAAGAGTCGTGCATAGTGGTGAACTGAAAGGCAATATCACCCGCGTCTGCAGTTCCACTCAGCGAGGATGATCTTATTATCAAACCTCAAACTCAGACTCTTAAGAGTAACTCACATCCATGCAGCACAGGCGTTAATTCAGGATGGAGGACGATCGTCTGTACAGAGCGAACCTTCCACAACGCAGCAGCAAATATCGTCCCCCGAGCTGCTGAGGTGCAAAGAAATATAACAGCAGTTGCCTTCATGACACAGAACAACATCGAAAAGGGCTCAAGCCAGCAGAGGTGAGACAAAGTCACTGTTTTTCAAGTCACGAGTAGGTCTCAAGTTTTTGCTTTCAAGTCTTGCTCCAAAAAAGTCCTAAAAAAGTCATTAGCTCTAATCTATTGAATTTACACAAATAGTGAAAGCCTTTTCTGTGACCAAGTAATTATTAGTTTTTCTTTTTTTTTTTAAATTCATTTAGGAGTAAAAACACGAGAATGTATAATAATAGTCAATGTATAGTCAAACATTTAGCTCAAATAGTCAGAGAAATGTTACGCATGTACATTATTCTCATCAAACATCTTTAGTTAACATTAAAGAAAATGAGGTACAGAAATACTGATGAATAAAATATGCACTTTGATCTCTGAATAAGTAAATACTCTGTTACCTCCCTCAATATTTCTTTTCATATCATGAATTTCCTTTACTCTCATCACTCTCATCACCCCAATCAATTAGTTCTTTTAAACTACAAAATTATATTTCTGTCTTAGACAGTAGCTCATTTCTCCTATCGATCTCTTTTTTCTCCCTCCTTTTTGTTTTTTTCCACCCCTCTGTTAAATTGTGGTATCACCGAGCATAACTCGGATGACCATGTATGAGAAATTTTGAACTAAACATCAACATTCATGGAGTCACAGATAATTCACAGTATAATAAGACATCAAGTGAGAATACCTTTTTAAATTTTAATTTACTTCTTTAAATAACATAAAGACAAGAAGACAACCGACTTCTTCATGGTTTGTTCTTTAATTTGACTGGATGTTGTCAGAATTTAATGTTGAAGAAGTGTCGACTTGCTGAGAATGAAAAGCGTTAGCACTGGTTGATTCAGGAAATGGGGGAAAATATTTCGATTCATGGAACACTTTTTAAATTGCATATATTTAAATCTCAAGTATTTTCAAGTCAAAAGACTCAAGTTTAAGTGAAGTCACGAGTCATTTGTGTTAAAGTCCAAGTCGAGTTGTAGGGCTTTTACAATAATGTCAAGACGAGTCTGAAGTCATGTGACTCAAGTCCACAGCTCTGCCAGCTCGCGTTTTGGAAAGATTTTTCTCCTTTTAGGCAGTTAGCTCATCAAGCACCACAAGTGCTTCTTTGAATAATAGAGACGACAAAAGTTCCTTAACTCTTTTGGCAATGCAGTCTGGGCTTATCTTGCTTCATAAAGCATGAATGTGGCAGAGAATAAACTGAACTGGATGTTTGTTTGATTGGGGACAGGTGGCTTTGCACGGTTGTCTCACAGCAAGAAGGTCCTGGGTTCAATCCCCAGCCGAGGTCGGACCTTTCTGCGTGGAGTTTGCGTGTTCCCCCCATGTCTGCGTGGGTCCTCTCTGGGTGCCCCAGCAGTCCAGAGACATGCAGTTTAGGTTAATTTATGACTCTAAATTGCCTGTAGGAGCCAACATGAGTGTGAATGATTGTTTTTCTTTACATGTCAGCTCTGTTATTGACTGGCGACTTATCCAGGGTGAAGCCCATCCTTGCCCAGTGTCAGCTGGGATTGGCTCCAGCCCCCCTGTGACTCTTCAAAGGATAAGCGGTTATGGTATGGTTATGGATGCTCATGCCTCAAAATATCTGCTTTATGTGTATATGGACAAGTTTGCCAACATGACAGCCATGTCAGCTTTAATCATACTAATGTGTCAGTGTTTTCTGCTGCCCCATGTGGCCAAAAATTACAGTACAGCAGTTGTAATTATGCAGGTTACTGCAGCTCTCACCCCCTCTGCATCACAGATGTTTTCCGAGGTTTTATGAAGCTGAAATTAGATATTAAACCTCACAGTTTAATGCACTGGAGTTTCTCATCGCTGTGGTTGGGTCGACTGCACATGTGCCATTATATTTGACTGACAGTTGAGCAATCACGATAACACAAATGGGACAAGGTGAACTCTCCTCATTCTTCCTTACACACACAGTTATTTCTTATCGGCCAGGATGTGTCATGGTCTACTTTGGGTGTGCTTAACTTCCCCTGACCTTTAAAAAGGGATGATTATTTCCATCCACAATCTTCACTCGGCAATACGCTGCCAGCACAAAAGGATATTAGGTCCGGCCCTGCTGCTCTGATAACTTGAGCTCTGGCTGTGGAACTGAGAGAAACCAAACCACAATGCTCTGCCGCTCTATTATCACCTCCCTGCATCCACATTCACCTTCAACTCTGCTTTTCTGTCACCTCTCACCTCACAGCGTGCCGCTTTTTTAGGAGCCAAGGGTCCTGTTAGTGTGCTTTTTTATTGCATCTTAAAAGTGCTTTGCATGCATCGTAATTAACTTCTCCTTTAAGCGTCGTCCTCCCGGGACAAACCACCCAGCTTTGTATATACCGCAGTACTTTGTAGCTGTGTAAAACTCCTCAGTGCTGGGAAACTCCCAAGCCTCGAGCTCCCCTTACAGCACAATTTGACAGAAATAGAGGGAAACCAACAGGTCTAAATGTTTAATAGATTCCTATTTTACATGCAGTAATCTCGCAATCACGGGTCCGAGGGGGTCACATCTATCACCCAGGGAACAAATGAAAGTCTCATCATGTCCTGCTTCCTTTCACCCAGGAGGAAATGTGAACCAGATAAATGATGGCCTTGTTTCGAGAGGGGCTCAATCTATTGCCAACGATTTGCGGCCAGCAGGGTAATTTCGATACCGTTCTTTGTATTGATAGATGGGGCCTAAATTTAATAAACAGCCATTTTAGTCATAAGGGGTGAGGGAGTGAAATTGCACTTATCGTCCCTCCAATTCAGCTGAAAAATTAGACGAAAGGAAAAGGACAAACAGCTTGTTTTTGACAACGCTTTGTTCTTAACTACAACCCCTGCTCTTCCGCATATAACTCCTGTGAATGTTGCTTCACATACAGTATTAAGAGGTCACATAATTGTATCAGTATAAAGTTGTATTGCAGTGCTTGAGATTGGTCTTGGTCTCATCTCTTAATCTAGCTCATTCTGACTCAGTCTTGTCTCATTTTTGAACATAGCAGACTCCAAAACCAGTCAAGACTACGAAAGATTTATGTGTTAGCATAATCTCTGTAATCGGATGTAAAGCTTTCTTCTTTAAATGCAGCCAATAACGTATGTCATCTGCAGTTTAATTTTTTGATTTGTCTAAGTTTGGCTGCCTTAATCACAAAGAGCTCAGATGCAAAACGACATATAAGAGGAGACACTCGGCAGAGTGCGGGTTCTGCAAGGCAGTGCTTACTGAGACGGCTGGGAAAACATTAAACTTCTAGCGTCACCTTGAAATCAGAGGACATTTTTTTAACGGCCTTGGTCTTGTTTCAGTTTCAGCCCACTCTAGTCTCAGTCAAGTCTCAGCCTCCGTTGGTGTGGTCTTGACTATGTGTGTACGACTTTGCAAGTTCAGTTACTGTTGGTGTTGGATGTTAAGCTATTTAGAGGACAAAAGCCAAAAGCCAAAACAAAAAAAAACCCCAAAAATAAAAACCCAGCACACAGCTCTGTAGATCAGCTCATATTAACAAGCTTTTCTTCCATTTTCCTCAGGGAGAGTTGAAATTTTGCAAACCACTTTCAAATTGTATGTTTTTATAACCACCAGCACTTTTAATAAAACGCTTTGTGAACGACACAGACGCTGGAGCTGTGCCGTCACGATGCTCACAAAACTTCCTCTACAACCTACATTAATGCTAAGCCTCACAACTGCAAACTGAGCCTTGCAGATGGATTTTTAAAATGTGCTATCACTAGATGTGTCCTTCCAACTGCGTTACTGTTTCTGGCAGGAAACAGTACGCTCTTGTGACCACAGGGTGGCAAAGGTACAAATTAACTTCAGAGTGGAAAAGAGAGATTGTCTGCTTCGCCGGGGAACCCTGACAGGTGTGTGCACAAAGACTTTGAACTAATCACCACCGGCAGACTTGTAAAGGAGAGGTGAAGTAGATTATTCATGAGCACATGGCCTGAAAATCAAGGCTAAATTGAGAGCATTACAGCAAATGAGATTTCAGCCACCTTAGAGAGATTTTGAGCCAGCTGCCATCCGTTCAGGGAGCAGTGCCCTATTGATCAGCTGACTTGAATGCAAAACTAAAAATTCTCTTGACATTTACAGAATTAGAATGAATCATTCATCACTTTTATGACTTAACTGCATTTTGTTTTCTACTTCGAAGCAGGAGGTCTGACTGCACCAAACAGATTCTCCGAGTGCTGTTTGCATTTCTGCCCTCGACCACATGTTAATGGTGGCTTCTGTTTGCTTTCATGCATGTGCAAGACCGTGCATTCATGCATGTGCTATGTAATGACAGATGTGGACCAATAATTCCCAGCACAGAGACCCAGTGTGCATGCCTGTGCTGCACTGCTGCCACCTAAAGACAGATTTGGACTCAGACATCTTTGGATCAGCAATCATACAGCAAATTTCACCCACAGAATACACACGACTGCAGTCAAAGCTTCACATTATCCTGTTTGTTTATTATGTGTCTAGTCTAACCCCATATTAACAGGTATTGCACAACATAAATTCTGTTTTGTTTGTGTTTATTACAATGTAGGGACAGAATAGCGTGCAAATTATCACAGTTAACGCAGCTACAAACAGAATAATGTTACAGGGCATCTCTTCGCTGAAGTCAGTTTAAATTAAAAAAAAAAATCCACTTCTTTGGCAACATTATCCTTGAGCTCAAACCCCACAGTCCAGACATCCCATAATAAACATTTCCTCTGTGTTTTCATTAAATTCTCCATTCGAACAAAAAGTATTTCCTTTCTGACTGGTGGCCTCACACTCTTGACAAGTAAGATTTCTACATTACTTTACATAACTCGACTCGCTGTGTCTGCAACGACATATGCTGTGTTAAAATGTGTTGTCATTACCACGTGTTGTGTTCAAACTCAGACACACAGATGTTTTAAAAGGACATCTTTTGTGAGAGAGCACTCATTAACGCTCCGAAAGCGAGCCATCTGTCGCCAAAGTCAGTCACTGCAGGGTTTCTTTGCTGAGCAGGACAAGGGCGATGCAGAAAATCAAATGTTTGCATGAAGGGAAAGCCGCTGTCTTTGATTGATGTGCCATATGGACAATGTTATTGGTAGTAAAATGTGTTCTTTTGCTTTGTTGTTGTTGTTGTTTTTTGTTAACAATTTTAAGTGAGAAGAAAATCAAACTAAAAATAAAAATGCTAATCAGTATCCTTTATTTATCAAGAGAAGTCCCACATTTCTTCATCTCTTGAAAAAGGGACATTATCATGGTTTGTTACACCATGTCAAAAAGAAAAAAAACTTTATTGTGAATTATTATCATTCTGATTACATTCTGATTATTTTGCTGTCATCGGCACTGTGACAGCCTGTTGTGTTTCCTGAGTAATTCTTTATACATATTAATGGTTATCGCCGACATTTTGATGCTGTTGATGATGGCCCTCAGGTCAAACACTTCATCTGCCAGATGCTATTTTGTTTTTTTTTTCAAACACAAACCCCACAGCGACTGAGTTTATATTCATATGATTGCGACCATAAGTAACCGCCATTTGTTTTAGGTTAATAAGAAAGTTCTGCGGAAAACAAAACGTTTTTAGGTTTTTGCTCGGGGGCGAACCGTAAAGCGGAACCTTTGTCACCCTCGTCCTTGAAAGGGGAATGAAAACAGCGTCGGACGGATGTGGGCGTGGCGCTGGAAGCTTCATGAGTTGAGGGGAAGAGATAAGCGTAAGTTTCTGGGACTGTTTCAGCATAAGTTGCCTTGTTTAGAGTTAAAGTGCCTTTGCCTTTTGCTTTGCAAATTTAGATAATTTCTCTCAAACATTTTAATTTATAATGTAGCAAGTGATTCACTGAAATTAGCCAGCATGCTAGCGCCGAGTTTGACGTGTAACATTTGCCCGTTTAGCTAACGCCGTAACTTTTCCACATGATATAAAGTACAGTGGTGGTAGTTTCGCAGTAAAGTCAGCTGGCTAACAAGCAAACAATAAGATTAAAGTCGGACTTCGTCTTGTAACGCGAAACCGAGATGACAAAATTGTTTCTACGGCAATAATAAATCTGTAAATCGTTAACGTTAGCGTGAAGATTCCTCCATTTTCAAACGACTTTTCGGCAGCTGAACTCAAGAGATAACGTTTAAAAAGCTGGCGTGAGGGGGATCTGACACGCCCTCTGTCCACAGCCTGAATACTTGTGTGCTTTTTGCTGTTTTTCAGTCACTGACTGAAGATTGGTGTGGTGAAGAGCGGAGGAGTCATGCCTTTCCTCCACGGCTTCCGTAGGATCATTTATGAGTACCAGCCGCTGGTGGATGCTGTCATGTGTGTTGTTGGCCTGGATGAGGAAGATGGTGTTCTAGCGGAAAGGTCATTAAAGCCACAATTTATTTGTATTTCATAACTTGCATCGATGAGACTAACTTTCCCCTGATTCCAGATTCATAGCTCAGGTTTAATGTTGCATTGTCTGTGGCCGGAGGTTTTATTGGAGCCACAGCATCCCAACAGCTGCCAGCGCTCCGCACATGTGATCCAAACATCAGTGGCTTGTCATACAGTTTGAATAGACCGTGCTCTCTCTGTTCCTGTGTCCAGGGTGCGAAGTCCTGAGGACGAGTCTGCTCTCCGCGCCTCTCTGGCGGAGCTCCTGGAGCGCGAGTCCCAGTCAGAGGTGTTTGTGGAAGGCATCAGCTACGCTCTGTTCAAGGTGGCAGAGCGGGGACTGGTGTCTGCGGCTGAAGTCCTGCTGCGATATGGAGCTGATCTGAACTTTGAAGGTGACAAAGTGGTGTGCCATGTGCATGAAACACGTTGTTTAAATTATCAGTAAGGGCACAAAGCTCCTGACATAAGAGCAATCAGCAGGGGAAACCAGGTTGTACTTGCTGCTGCCATCAATCCCGCTTCTCCGCAAACATTCAGCTACACAGAAAACAGCATTTCTGCTACTTTGAGTCTGCAAGGACTTGTTTGTAAATGTAGTTTTATTGTTGAGCACCCACTGTTGATTATGTTGAAGCAACACCATGTGGCTGCAGCCGCAGCAGCAGGTCGTTGTTGGGGACAGCTCCGCTAAATAAAAGGCTGCAGACAGACAGAGCGGTCGTATGACATCAGACAGGAAAACCAGAGGACATTTTCCCAGTGAAATATGACCTGGTTTTACTAAAACTGCTGTTAGTTAAAGTCAAAGTCGCAGTCAAAGTTACATAATGTTCCTTTAAGCTAATTTTGTCCCCTTGACAAATTCAGTGCATTTAAAAAAACTAAAAATGTGTTTGCCTCAGTTTTATTTTAAAAAAAAAAATTATGTGGACCAAAAAAAATCTAAAAATACTGAGATATATATTTTGTGTATTGAGTTATAGTCTGAAAATATTGCTATGTAATTTGTAGCCTGAATTGCCGAACCCGAATTTGAGGACGTCACGACGGTTAATCAAAGGAATAGTTGTGAAAATAGTCGACAGTGTTAGAAATCTCCAGGGCATGAAGTTTTTTTAATAAGCGCAGAGACGGTTAATAGAAAGCGAGACCTCTCACTGACTTCATTTCCTGTATCAGTGTCACATGGGTTTCACCGCGGCCCCGCCCCTTTAGGAGTTTAGACACAGTCTTGAGTAGGGCTGCACAGTCAATCATTAAAAAAATCACGATCTCGATTCAAACATACACGCGATC
>JAQLOL010000022.1:13027406-13043987 GCA_029783665.1 Naso thynnoides
CTTTGCTTCCTCTGTCAGCTTCCTCTTTGCTCTCTTTGCCTATGCCATGATGTCCACACCAAACGCACAGATCTTCTTATTCTAGGTGGCTAAAGACCGATAGTTGATGGTGTTGAGCATCTTCCTGTAAAGTGTTACGCACCTCTCATGGGAGATTTTAGCATTTAACCAAAGTTATGTAACTTAAGGAAAGGTGTTGAAGCGCAGAGCGGACATGAAAAATAATCAGTTCTCCCTATTACAAGTCAGTATACCACCACATTGATTTTGAACTTTTTCTTTTTTTAAACATTTTCAGATTTTTTTTTAAAGTTGTATAATGTCATTTTAAAGCAATAGTTTAACATCTAGAAAACCTTTTTTAATTTTTTTTTTTTGCTTGTTGCCTAACGGTAACTTCTACAGCTGTGCTGCTGCTTGGCTGCGGGTAACATGCTTTCTGGCAGTTTAGCCTTTTGACAATTTATGGCTGTTTTGCAAGCAATTATTGCGCAGGTCAAGGAAGTTGTATTCAGTGTTCAGATGTGTTAAAAAGGTACTAAGCTAAGACTATGCACTTTGTAAGACATAAGTTGTGAATTTTTGTGAAACTGACACCACAGAGCACTGAATAAATAATTCCTGCTTTTTAACTTTTTTCCCTCTTTGGTTAGATATTATGATATCTTGTAGATGAAAGTGACGCTCTTTCATATTTTTTATTGTCAACAACATATTGTATTGTAGTGGGGAGTACACTACAGTCTTGCATGTTACCTTGACTTCACTGAATGCTGTTAACTTTCCTCCTTTTGGGTGTTCTGGAAATAGCCACCCTAGTCTGCAAGGAGATAGTTAATGTTTTAAAATAAAAACATAGTTGTGTGGATGTATAGTGAGTTGCAGTTGCAGAGGACTGCCACTGTGGCTGTGGACTTAATGTCTTGTTTTACCTCAGCCAGCTTGTCTGATTGCCACAGTTTATAGTCTTTATGCTGAGCTAACTGTCTGTTAGCCATTCAGCAACCATTTCTTCATGCTGAAATGTTTGCCTGTTAGGCTTTAGATATTCACCATTACCATTAGGCAACAAGCAAAAAAAAGGTTTTTCTAGATGTAAAACTATTGCTTTAAAATGACATTTTGCAACTTTTAAAAAAATCCTAAAAACGTTTAAAAAAGAAGTTCAAAATCAATGTGGTGGTATACTGACTTGTAATAGGGAGAACTGGCTATTTTTCATGTCCGCTCTGCGCTCCAACACCTTTCCTTAAATTACATAACTTTGGTTAAATGCTAAAATCTCCCGTGAGAGGTGCGTAACACATTACAGGAAGATGTTCAACACCATCAACTATCGGTCTTTAGCCACCTAGAAGAAGAAGATCTGTGCGTTCGGTGTGGACATCATGGCAGAGGCAAAGAGAGCAAAGAGGAAGCTGACAGAGGAAGCAAGGAAGAGAAAAAGAGAAAGTGACTGAGCAAAAGTAAATCTCAGACCGCTTAGTTTTTGATGAGAAAATGAACTGAAATCTAATTAAGGCGGCAAGATGCAGAAAAAGCCAATTCTTGCATAATGTTGCTTTAAAAAGCCAAAGAGTTTGTTCCAAAGAGCATATACTGTATATTTGCTTTGCTAATCCCATTAACCTGCATTGAAATGCATGCAGGCTATTGTCAACAGGCCGATGTGACTTTTAGAACATTTTTGCACAAGCAAAAGTAGAGCGCATGATGGCAGTGCTAAAGCAAATAAAAAAGTACCGAAGTGAAACTTTTCTTTCTGTCTTCAGAAACTGGAGTGCTGCCATGAGCTCTGGGTTTCCCCTAAATTCTGCGAGCATTTCATGTCGGACACCCTTGAACTCCCTTTCCTGTTTTCCTGCCTGAGCATGTTGCATCGAAGCACGCCATTCTGTCTGTACAGGTGATCTTACGCACAGGAAATGGAAACTTTGAATGTGCATGTGTCGTGTATATGTGTGTGTGTGTGTGTGTGTGTGTGCGTCTCTGTGTGTGCGCGAGCAGCGTTTGTTCGTGCGTGTGTGAGGGTGTTGGAATGGTGGAGGGGGTTGAAACAGGATATGTTGGGAATAACACAAAGCACAAAAAGTGTCACATGATCTGAAACACAGGGTTGATTTATTTGGCTTCAGAAAGAATCTGTTGCATGTGGTTTGGAGGAGCGAATGTTTTCCTTCTTTGCTCTCAGTGTGCTCAGACACAACACATGGAAACATTTTCGGAGAGGCCACGGCTCTGCGAAAAAAAAGCTTCAGACGTTTTATTTCTTCTCCCTCTTTTCATAGCTTTTTCAACTGATTGAATTACATACATCTGCGCGCCATATGTAGAAATATCTCCCTAATGAATATTTGTGATGCATTCGTGGGTAGTGGCGTGCAATTAGCAGACATGTTAATAGTTTATTTTGGTAAGAATCAACTGTTCGAGCGGCGAACCGAGTGCTGGGCTCCTCGTTGATTTCATGCAAGTGCCGTGGTGATATATCAATGAACACGCTATTTACAGCTTCTATTTCACTCTGTAATAAATACACTTCCACTCACATGAGACAGTTGCAGGTCTGCTCTATTGTCTGCCATAAATATGCTGGAAGGGTTGGTTAAATATTGATAACACCAATTTTCTGCCACCCTCCACCATCCACCCCCCCACACTCCCTCTCTCCATCACTACCACACACACAAACACGTACACACACACACACACACACACACACTCGCCTCACACTCGGAGCAAACCCCTCCTTCTCTCTCTCTCCTTCTATCTCGCGGTTATTTCACCCTCGCAGTAACCTTGCTTATGCATATTGCATATGTAAATAAAGCACCCCGCCTCTGAAGTAATTGTGTGCATCTTCTCCGGAGCTGCATATCTCAGCTCTGTGTTGAAGAGGACACACTTTGGAAAGACCAAATCCTCTTTGTTTAGCAGCGATTTCTCTCTGTTTGGACTCATCTACCAGCTCAAGAACCATAAATTTATTGATAAGAAAAGTAGTGGGAGATAGTTCTTAAGCACTCTTCCTCTCGGTGTTTTAGACTTTAAAAGGAGTTGTTGAAGGGCGGGGTTGAGCCCCTCGTCCTGGATTTCTTGTGGAAACAATTGTCACTAAAATCCTTTAAAAACACAAGCTTCATTAAGTCAGTAAAACATTAAAATTTTGGCTGAATACTGATGCAGAAACACAACTTAAGTGTTAAAATAGTTTAGCTGAGAACATTGAAGTTGCTGGTATATTCTATCGTTAATATTTTGGTAGTTTTAGCTCATAACAGTTCAATTATTTATTGTGAATTATCAGGTACATTTATTTTTTATGTCTTTATACTAATTTCAAGAAAATGGGAATGTCTTGTATGTCTCAAGTGAGAGGCTTGAAAAATGATCAGAAGTCAAAGCTGCCGTATCATTTCAATGGACAAGTTCGGTTTTTTTGTCCTGAAATGAGAATGTTTTCTCACTTTTTCTGCAAAAAAAAGTTTTCTGTTTATGCACACAATGAGGCATCCAAATCTATAACAGGGCTTCTCTTTATCAACTGAATGTGTTTTTTATTATGTGGTCAAATTTTTTAGAGTCGAGTTTCTTAAAATAAAGTGCGTCTTTGTTCCAGAGCCTGTTTTTAAGACTCTAATTAAACAGGCAGAGCTAATTTCGGGAACAAACTATTACAAAACATGGTTTACAAATTTAGATAGAGAAAAGCTTAGCAACATGTTCACACCATGTACATTGTAAATGATAATTCCTGAGCTTTTAGAGAATATTACTCACCCAGCAGGGATTTTTTGGGGGGAGTAAATTTGGTCCCTGGAACTTAATTTAGTGGCTGTTCGCTGCGGTGCAACTCACTGAGTTCCTCCAAAGTTCCTCATCCCTGTGGTAGAAACACAGCTGATGGTACTTTGGGAAGAATACTGCAGTATTCTACCCAAACTATACCGTACAGCATGAATAAAATTAGCTGAGATCTCCTTTCATTAAAGGTATCATAGAGTTACAACGCTCATATTTGCTTGAGAGTGTAAGCATCTTTACTCGGATGTTACGAAAACCAAGTATCATGAACGTCTAATGGTGAAAAACAGTTTTCAGAGCAGCAATGACAAGTTTGTGCATTTATTCATGAGCCAAATGCTTAAAGCTGCAGTTGGCAACTTTGGGATAAACATCAATAACTCCCCATCGACAGCTATTAGGTCGTGTTCAAACCAGCCTTGTTCAGTCCGGTCGAACTGAACCCTGGTGCTCTTCGTTTGGGTTGGATTGAATGCAGTCTGAGACCTTCTGTGTTAACCAAACAACCGGACTCTGGTCCTGTTGAAAAGGGGGTCTCAGCCGCTTGCAAGTGAACTCTGGAGCGGTTTATCACTGTGTGAACTCCTTCCGCACTATCCAACTGTGCTTCATGCGTTCATCCATTCTGAAAACCCTCATTTGTCCACAAATAACGTGCAGTGCTGCTGGAGTACAAGGTGAAAAGAATTCAAATGCATAAACAAGTAGAAATTTATGTGCATTTTATAAAGTGTTTATGATTATGGTTGAAGTTCAGACATTTATTTCTATGTGTACCATATAAATGTGACAAATAAATCCTTTTCAAGCTGATGTATTGGTTTTAAAGGTGGACTATTTAATTCATGGCATTAACTAATGCATTAAACAACATACAAGAATACATTCCACCTTAAAAGATGCATTTGAGCGACACAGTTAATAAAATTATGTTTTTTTTTTCACCAGTAACGCTAAACCTATGGTAAAGGATTTACATGAAATGGTAGAAAAGCAACCTTTCGTTATTTTGAAACAGCTAAAAGGTAAAGGACCTTTCTTTTTTTTTTTTTTTGGAAAAGTGACTCATGTGGGCTAATGACGTGGGCACGCGTAGCACCTCTTTAATTAGCACTACACCAGATCTCATCAGCTCATCTCGTCTTCTGTGGTAAGCTACGTTCTCCTTACTGCAGAGCGTCTTTTATGAAATGCACTCGGCCTATTATTAAATCATTTAACATTAGTGCATGTTGTCTGATCATATGATCATACGAGCCGTCGTCTTTCAACCCGCCTGTCTGACCAACAATTCAACGGCATTTCTGTGCACAGCTTTTGTTTACAGGTTGCAGTCTGAGTTTTGCCGTTGTGAATGCGAACCAACCCAGCTGAAAAAAAGAAACGATGTATCCAACTCACATCTGGCGTGCACCGAGGAAGTGGACTAGGTGTGAACAGAACTGGACTTAAAGGGGAGAGAGACGACAAACGAAATAAAGCGTGAGCAAGCGTTAAAAACAGGGACGGGAGGCTGCAGCCAAGTCGCTTCCCAATGAGACTCACGCTGCAGCAAATGTTAGCTTGTTAGCTCGTTAGCAAATGTTGCCAACTGCAGCTTTAAATAACATGTTTCAGTTTATCCATGATACATATTTGAAGGATAATAATAACATTTTCGATTGTATTCGAGATTTTAAATGATAGCATTTTGACAATTTCTAACACTCAAACAGTTTTAAAAGTTGGTATTTCTGTAATACTTTTAAATGCAGAGTCCTTTAAAACAGTATCAGTAGTAATACAAGACTGGTCAAATAAATACTCTTTCAAATACGGCTGTAGGTGTTTTGACACTGAACATGAAGAGCCTTCACTGTCACACTGTATGAGCCAGGTTAAGATTAATCAAGCTAACGTACTGGAGGCGTGTCCAGACGTATCAGCGTTTCAAAACCGATCTCAGATTCTTTTGACATTTACTCCAACCTTTGGTTTTTCTCTCACAGATTGAAGGCTGTTTTTTCTCCATTGATGCTTCATTAAATGTGTTATTTTAGCACCTAATCCCGTTTTTGCCCCACTCCCATCATCCTTGGGTTGCCATTAAGCTACCCATAATGCAACACTTCATCCAAAACATCACATACAAACCTGTATTAGGGCATGTGCATCTCTTTTCCTTTGATGGAAACATGTAGGTTTTAAGTTTACGTACACATACCAATAATAAGTAAGTAATACCTACTTTACCAAAGACACGTTTTGCCCTGTATGTTATTTTCACCCTTTAGGACCGTTCTATAAACTGTTCTATACTACACTTTACTACACTATGTTCTCTACCAAAACCTTTTAGCTACACTCTGAAATGAGGCACTGCAAAAACTGAAGAATGACAGGTCCTACTCTGTTACATTAAAGAGGAATTCAGGTAGTGTTTAACTTGGACCCTATTTTATATGTTATAAAGGTAAAGGTAAAGCAGCTTTATTGTCATTATACAATGGATTGTGAAATGATATTGCGAGGTTGGATTGGAGGGTTAGTCCCGAGCTGCTGTGACTGAGCGCACTGCCACATTGGCAACCTAACGTGCATGTTTTTGGTGTTGGGAGGAAACAGGAGCACCAGAAAGAAACTCCAGCAGACACGGGGAGAACGTGCAGACTCCACACAGAAAGGTCTTTCCCCAGGCGGGTATCAAACCCAGGATCTTCTTGCTGTGAGGCAACAGTGCTAACCACTGAGCCAACGTACTGTTTTAGTGTGGAAATGAGTGCTTACTAAAAGTTTTGTTCCGGTAGATCATCTTAGCTGGTCGCCACAACTTGGCTGCAGTGCGATCCTTTGTTGCAACTACGACGGATTTACTTTGTCCACTAAAACTGCTTTTTTTGATTCTCGGGCTGTAATTGTTATTCTAAAGTGTCTGAACACATTACCAAAAAGATCTGTGTGAAAAAAATGTTAGAGTAAAATCTTCATTGTCTACAGTGCACCCTCATTAGACACTCCGCCCCATGCCGAAGCACGTTTGCCCCTTAAAGTCCATTTTGTTTGACTAGCATGAGTGCTCCATTTCATGCTCAGGAACGGCACGCTTTGTCGGCCCAGGCACGGTTTGTCAGAGGTGGGTTCAGCATGGTACGGACGCACATGCATGAGCACAGCCACGGAGCACCAACATCGCTATGACTGTTTGTGGAGGATTCGACTTAAATTCAGTCTGATAGCATCATACAAAGTCCAGTTAAAAAGTAGTGGAAAAATCTGTAACTGTCTTTTTAATTTCTGATACCAGAAACAATTAAACAGTGTCATTACAAGATGGAAAAAAAAATGACGTTTCAGTGTTTGAAAATACAGTTCACACTCTGTTGATCAGGTGGCTCAAAAATGTTCAGGCGTGATTAGACTGGAGCAATGTGAGCGCAGGCTTGCGTGGGAGAGGGGAGGGGGGACAATCCTGCTTCGGCGACTGGACCAGGACCCCTAACTGAAAATCCTGTGAGATTTTTCCGAAGTATTGCAGGCTTTTAAGAGTCAGACATTTCCTTGAGCAAGGCTTGTGTTTTAGCTTTAAAAAAAGAACAGTTTTAGTCTTTAATATTATTCACTCCATCTCTGTAAAGATGCATTCAAGAATGTTATCAGACACTAATGGTGCGTTCTGTTTGCCTCAGAATTCAGAGCTGGGAGTGACGTCAAATCCAAGTTGACCCCATTCCAGTTACAAGAGCCATTTTTAGCCATTGTTGTTGTTAGCACTATTAGCTATCAGCCAGTAACAACACACTGTGTCATGGCTTTTGCGCACAAAAGCAACATAGCAACATATCCACATATAGAAGTTGAACCATACTGTTGGTTTGACTGATTTAATGACACAAAAACAAGATTTATTGGCAAATAAACAGTTTAACGTACAGCTAACGAACGGAGCAGCCATGTTGGATTTCCAGCTCGTGGGGTTACTGAAGTTCCTCCTGACTTTAGGGGATGCTCCTGATGACATGTCTGACAGTGAACTCGGAAGTTCTGGCCTCTTAGGTCAACCGGAAGGCACCATAACGCCACACGTCCTGCGTGAGCAACGCTTCTGCATCGCCTCTTACTTCTTGCCTATTTTTTCAGCGCCTAGATTAACAGGTTAGAGCAGCCACACGAGCACATGTGAGAGGCCCGTTACACGCACCTCTAATGAGTCTCAATAGTCTTGCCTATTTTTCCACAAGCCGTGTGCAGTTCTCTGCTAAAATAAAAGAGAGAAATAATCTGCTACACATTCATCACATCGGCATCATTCACTATAGTTTCAATGCAGACATGACTCGCAAACATTTTTTAAAATGCACCGAGCCAAGGAAGGAAGAGGGATTGCTGGATGTTCTTATTTTTTAATTATAATTAATTAACGCAATTGAGCACACGCTTTCTGTCAAAACTCAATATAAATTGAATTTCAAATAAAATGATATGAAACATTTTACTATCAAAGGAATCTTTATGTGGAAAGCCAAGGCTGGCAGAAGCAGCGCTGTGCAGCAGGAGCGTTGCTTGTGCGAGCGAGACGCAGCAGCTCCACCACACACACACACACACACACGCTGCTGAGGTACATGCAGGATATGTGGCCCGGGCATGAGCCTGTGAAAGGCAAAAAAAAAAAAAGCTGTTTTAATTCACTTAGTAAAGACGGTCGTACCCTGTGCTTTTTAAGTGGAAAATAATTAGGGCTCCTACTGCCTTATTCACTTGTTGGCATGTGAATCGAGGAAGCCTGTATGAGTAAATCATCAACAGTCTACGTTCTGAATTTCTACAGTAAATGAAAGATACTAGGAGATAATGCTGATTTCACAAATTAATTTATCAAACATTCTACTTGAGGTGCTCTGCTTCAGTATTTGACCAGCCTACATATATTTAATGGTCGGAGAGCTGTGTCATCGTCAGAATCAGTTCCGGTTCTTGTTCTCTTTGTGCCCTTTAGGAGCCACACCAACATTACTATTTTTTATTCCTTTGCTTTTCCCGTTTATTCGACATTGTTGTGCGTCGTGAGTTAGCAGCAATGTAACGCTCCACTTCCGGGAGAACAAATGAGCGAGTCGGCCAGGAAAGAGAGAGGTAAGCCTGACTTAGTGCGCCCTAATGTGATTTAAGCGTCATTATGAATCGTCAGGAGACGCTCTGATATGGAGAGGACAGGCAAGGGTACAGGGAGTCTGTGAGAAGTCCTGGCACACGGCAGAAAGTCTCTGCGTGCCAGAGGGTAAAATCAGCATACCGGTGCGTAACAGCCCACTTAATGCCCTGGTCGTAGTTGCCCCAAAGGAAAACACTGCAGCCATTAGAGCCTGGTTGCAGCTCCCCCTTGAGGAGATCTGATGCAACAATTACAAAACTTTGTATGCCAGAACATGTGAAAATAGGAACCAGGCTAAAAACACTGGAAGTCCCCTTAAGGCTGCCGTCAGCTTTAACTTTCCTTCCTGACTTAACTTAACACTTGAAGATACTTGACATGAATTAACTGCACAAAGCTACACTAGAAATGACTGAAGTTTACCATAACATGCAATGCAACGCTAAACACACCACACGGTACCACAAAACACGATATATTCCAGAGAGAGCACGCATGTCACACACCAATTTACACTATTATCAGAGCATGATGGTCATAATGGAAGCTGTCCTCCTGATTCACGTATTTGGCAGGAAATCAAAGTCACATCCAGGTGTTCAGTATGATGTCAGCCATCTGTGTGTGTACACACAAACAGATGTGGGGCACGGATGACAGATAATCTCTCTACAAAGCGCTTTTACCTCACACATCTGAGTGGAGTGACAATATTTCTGTTATCAGAGGCTCCTAATGACATCACTGTCAGGTTCAGACGCCATTCATAATTTACTGTGTGTGTGTGTGTGTGTGTGTGCTGTACGTGTATATCGGGATACGTTATTTGGCTTTGAGGGAACATCTGTTGCAGGTACAGTATGAAGTCATGACGGTACATTAAAGGTCATTATGGTGCAGAATTACTGTAAATATGTGATTATTACCGTATTTCTCTTCTCCTCGGTTCTCTTTTCGTATTTTGGTGATTTGCGTTTATTCCCCCAGTGAAGCTGCGTTCAGGAACTGTGCTCCTGCTTTACTAAAGTTCGTCCAAAAGGATCTGAGGAAAGTGGAGAATGTTGAGTTTTTAAAAATGTTGAGTCGATCCAAACATATATTTTTTTGAAATTTGCCTTTACACCGTTTCCACGATTCGCCATCGTTTCCACTCTCATATAATTCTGCATGTGTGATTGTGTTGCTGACATTTTCATTTAGTCTTTCTATCATTAATAACTGTGGGACCTGTTTGATTTACAGTCATTGGCACAAAATATCAGTAAGTTTGATATAATATTTTCTTTTTTCTCAGCTATATTCTGTAAACAGTTTGTATTACTTTATATTCAGTTTTATTTCATATTACTCCACTGTTCTATATTTTGTTTTATTTGTTCCGTGACTCTCTACAATATTCTGTTTCGTTCTGTGTGATTTTTTTGCTTCTATTCTACTTTATTCAGTTCCTCTTTCCTGGATTTGATGACCCTCTGTTCTATTACTCCCATGTCTAGTCTCTTACCTTACTTCACTTCTCTCTGTGATATTTTATTTTGATTCATTGTGACTTTCTACTCTGTTCTATTGTTATTACTGGGGAGGGGGGCACACACTGAAGCTCCCAATGCAGATAAAATGTATTAATCCATGAGTGACATTTCGAACTTCCTGCTTCTTCATTAAGTCCGATGAAGAATCTTTTCTGATTATGTGTTTTTTTTGGTTCAGCTCCTGGTTTAAATATTTTTTGGACGTGCGCCTCTGCTGCTCTTGTTCTGCTGTGATGACTACAAATAGATTCTGTTCCATTTCATTCCACTTTTCTCTTTATATGCTGTTTAATTACACTTTATCCTTAAACTCCCCGCTGCTGTTGTTCATGAAGTAATCTTGTATTACTCTCCAATACTCTGTTATTTTGTTTTCTAATGAATCCCTCTGCGTTCTGCTCTGTCCTTTTTGGTTCAACTCCTCTCCTTCTCCGCTTTTCCACATTGACAGTGACTGTGATGATTTCTCTCCGCACTGAGGTTTTAAAAAGCTCAGGACACATTTTGGTGAAATGCAGCATGCCAGCTCCTACGTGCATTTTGAATGAGGCTCGTAGTGATATTTGCGTATAACAGAAGCACCGCCTCCCTCCCATTGGACAATGTCTACGTGAGGGCGTGGCAAGGAAAGATGAGAGTTGCAAATCCATGCCCTTACTGGGAAGACATGGAGCGCTATGGACACAGTCTACACGAATCGAGTAGGAATCTCAGCTAAAGACATAAATATTTCTCCAGTCAGCAAACAACCGATTTGAGTGACTGAGAGGAAAGGACGGGCGGCCCGGTTGAGGATGGAGTGTGCATTTGACGCACAGAATCTGATTTCCATTTCTTTGAGGAAAATCCAAAGCTCCAGGACGCAGAGAGGAGGCATCAAGCTCCACAAGAACTTGCTGGTAACGTACGTACTGAGAAACGCCAGGCAGTTTTACATGAGCAAAAACTTGTCGCAAACGCAGAGGACGCATCACTATGAGGACGTAGCCGCGGTCCGCGAGAGGCACGAATACCTTGAATTGACCGGGAGCTTAACGGAGTTGGCCGATGACTTCTACTGCAACTTTGCTGGGGTTGAGTCGGACACTTGGCACTGCGGAGCGCACCAGCCCCTCGGCCAGCCTGCAGAGGTGGCGCACCAAGACGCATCTTCCTGCGCAATGGTTCCACCAAGTGACTCTGACCTCATGGTTTCGGAAGCCTGTTGGAGTTGCGCCGACAAATCCTCCTGGGAGTTACCTATCCCGAACGCGCAAGCCAACCAAAAGACTGTCCTGGACTTGGACACGCATGTGGTGACTACTGTCACGAACGGATACTTCCACTCAGACTGTTGCGCGCTGTCAAAACAGCCGCAGGGCGCGCAGTGCTACAGCAAGAAGCGAAAGATGGACACAAGTTACCATATTGTTGACCCAGAGTTTTATTTGCCGGACTTTGGGCCGCTGCCGTGTAAGAGGATGAGGACTGACGATGACTCGCACTCGGACTCGGAGCAGTTGGACAGCACGAACATCTCCAACCTGATCTCGATGCTGGGTTCAGGTGGACTATCCGAGTTTGTGAGTTGGCAGCAGACGGACCTTGAGCAAATATTCGCCGCTCAGACAATTTGTTTAAAACACACACTGTTGGCAGGCAGCGGCTGGACCAGAGCGATCGAAGCATTTTGACTTGTATGACTTGTTTCTCTTTGTATCGTTTAATTTTATTGCTTTCAAATAAACCATGACACGACTGCAGTGTTCTCCTCTGTTATTGAAATTGAAAAAAAAAAAAAAATGTTGCTGAAATGTGCTTGTACAGAGCCGTCATAGCGTTTCACATCACTTCTGCACATTGGCATTACTCGTGCCAATAAGTATCATTTCTATCAAAAAATAACTGTACCTTTGACTGAAAGCTCGTTTTACTGGTGGTCCCTGCTGCGGGTTTGCTGGAGTCTGCCTTTGGTTCGTGTTTCCTGGAGGAATGAGTTGACGCTGTTTCTGCGGGAGGACGTCGGACGAGCTCCCCCATGCGGCGAGCAGAGGCCTGTGCAGCCTCATGCACCAAACCAGCGCAGAATATCATTCTGTACAATGTATGAGTGACACCGGGGCCTGCTTTTTTATTAACCAATAAAGTTAAGATAATTTAAAAGCTCTGATGTATTGGCTTTAAATTGCAACTCCTGGTAATTCAGCATATCACCGGACACTTTTTTAAGTGCGCACAAGAGTGGGTTCGTCAGCCTCCTTTGGTATTACATATATTTAGGCTATTTTAGATTCTGAAAATATTACTTATTATGGATCACTGGACTCTCTTTTCTTTCCTCTGACATAAATAGGGGGGGGTGAAATGTGGGAACATGCTGTTACAGACAGATGCATGCACGCAAGCACCAAACTCTGCTTAAAAAAATCGGGACTTTTCGTGAGGAGCTCGCAGTTGTCTTTCCTCGGTGGGTCCGAGGGGGGCGGTGGCTCAGAATAGACAGCGTGTGTCTGTCCTTGAGACATGACTGCCCGAGGGTCTCCCATCGATATTCCCGGGACAGTCCAATACTTGTGCTCCACTGTCGGACAAGATGTTTGGCGTTTTAGTCAGATCTGCGGTGAGTGCTTTTGTTTATAGCTCAACGTTACGTGCATTTTAAATCCGATGCTAGCAGACCCAGTAGCTTGACGCTAACGGTGCGTTTGGTTTTACGGCGTCAGACTGAGAGTGTGAAGGGGGTGGGGCGCCGTACACAACAGCAACGATGCCACGATATTAGATTTAAATAAAACTTATTTCCGACCACTGCAGACTGCTGAATTATCGTGTACGTAAAGAAAAACGTGTCAAATATTAGCTACGTCTCATTCTGACATTCAGCATGAAGCTAGCCTAGCTTAACTTAGCCGATAGCATAACATTAGCCCACTGCGCAGGCTGTAAAAACAGTACATCGTGTGAAAATCACTGTAGTAGCCCAACGTTAGTAGTTTTAATTAATTAACAAACATTAATATTCTTCTATATTGTTTGTTGTGGCATGCTTTGCTATAAAAAAAACAACACGATTTTATTTTGGAAAGGTCCACCGGAAGTAGTTGATCGTATTCCCGGATGCTTGTAAAGAATCGAGTTATGTCCGTTAATTTCCGCTTCGCTGTTCCTGAATTAATCCACATTCTCACCGTTACTTGTTTTTTTTTTTTTTTTGTTTGGGTTTCCGTCGTGTTTATTTATAATTTCTTTTTTTTTTTTTTATAGTCAGATAACGACTCAATGTCGGTGGCCAGCAGCGAGCGTGAGGGACCGGATATATTTCGTGCTTTCACCTGCGTTTGTTTCAGCTCCCATTCCAAAGTTTCAACCGTGTCGACCTTCTATTTATAAGCCAGCAGAGGCTTCACTGCTGGATCCGCACACATAGTCTGCTCGTTTGTTTTGGTGTCAAATTTCTCAGACTAAGTCACCTTACAGTTGAGTACATGACTTTGTAAATGCTCAAATGTTGTTGTTCACAACATTAAATCCTGTTCTCGCAGGAACCCATTTGCACCGAGTTATTTACTGTTTGCGGCTTCACCTGGATTTGTGAGGCAGCATCTGTCAGCTCTTAAACCTGATTAATCATCTGGTTTAACTACTGAGATGATCAGTAAAATTAAATGTTAAACATGCCAAGGTAGAGCCCCTTAACATATGTGACCAAAGAGCAGATGTGATACTTTATAAATGTAGTATTTCGCCCATATACTCTTTAATGGCGGAGGAGAGCTTGTGCTCATTCAGATTGTGTTTTCCAGCTGCGGCCTGGCGTGGTGAAGCCGTGTCGCCTGGTCAGACCAGTGACTCAGATCCCCGAGAGGTCGCTGGTGCACCAGGAAGGTTTACCTAAGCTACCTGTGCCACCTTTGAAGCAGACATGTGAGCGGTACCTGCAAGCTCTGGAGCCCATCGTGAGCGACGAGGAGCTGGAACACACGCAGAAACTGGTGAAGGAGTTCCTCAAGGGTGGTGTAGGGGAGAGGCTGCAGAGAGGCCTGGAGCGGCGGGCACGCAAGACAGACAACTGGGTAAATATCTGGCTGTTTATAGACACATTTCACGGAGTATTGCACATTTAGATGTTTTTAATGCTGTCTTGGATATTGATCGCTGCTGCATTTCTGCAGCTGTCAGAATGGTGGATGCAGTCAGCCTATCTGGACTGCCGCATGCCAGTGGCGGTTTACACTAGTCCTGCTGTTGTCCTGCCTCGCATGCACTTCCACGATCGCCAAGGACAGATGAGGTGAGAAACCGGGATCCACTGTAAAACCAGCCACACTAACCAACCTACTAAACAAATCTGCTCAATCACAAAAACTTCTAATGTGCTGTAAAGTTCTTGGGTTCCAATAACATCACTTATAAACTTTAATTGTCTGCTACGAGCACCCTCATAAAGTTGTTTCCTAAAGTGATTTACATTGTGCTGAAGTGCCGGATAAACAAGCTCATATGAAGCCGGAGCTTGTTGCCGACCTTTGCACAGGCTTTCCTCCATATGCTGGCTATTTAAAGCCCTTTGGCTGCTCGTAGCATTGCTCAGCTGTTTGCGACTACTGTGACCCACAGGACATGCAGTGAACATGGTGGCCCCAGAAAGAAATACTCCGGTGTTGCCAGTGCTAGAGATTTATATGTGGCGGGTACAGTAGGTCAGTAAATGGCCCCATTAGGAAACATGTAACAACATTTGCTTGGAAATGTTTCTATTTAGAGCTACTTATAATAGAGAAAAATCTGTTTGTGGAGAGAATTCGTTTTTGTATGCCGATTACTCGGCCATCCCAGTCTCTCATAGGGATGAGTCCAGGCTGCGGGCCATCCAAGTAGAGGAATTTAATAAGGTTAGGGCTTGGCTAATAGTCAGTAAGTTAACTCTGCACACAGGTAAAAAAGCGTAAACTGGTATCACCAAATATTGCTCTTGGGGGTCCAGATTTTTCCACCAAACTATCAATGAACTACATAGGTTGCTTTTTAGATAACACCCTTAGTGGGGAGAGCATGGCGTTAAAGATCATGGGTAAGGCGAATGGTCAAACTAAATTCTTGGCTAGGAAAGCTCAGTTTTTTGATGCCTTAAAGCGCTGGCTAACTCTGTAGTTGCTGTTTTGACTATGCAATCTGTTCCTGATAGGGAGGCCTGACAAAAGAGCTAAAAGATCTCCTAGAACAAGCTTATTAGGGTGGTGCTAGGGTTGGGCCCAAGGGACCATGTAGGAAAGCAGCAGTTCCAGAATCTGGGCTGGCTCCCTTTGGAAGCCAGAGCAGTTCAGCTTCAGCTCCGAATGATCCATAGTATCTATAACAACAGGGCACCGGAGGACCGTTTCCAGAGGAGAGCTGATTCACATGCTCACCACGCTAGAGCCAGCCTAGCTGGCCCGTGTTTGCCCAGGTTTCAAACCAACATGGGGAAGTGTTCTGTCGAGCTGTGCAGAGCAGAGAACTGAAATAAGTCACCTTTGCATGTAAAAAGTCTAAACAATCAAGTTGATTTTAAAAAGAAGGTGAAAACTTGGTTACTGGACAATATGAGGGATTAAGAGATGTTGCCTGTGCATAACGTTGACGCTGTTGTACTATTGCATGTTGTTTGGGGTGGATTGTGTAGATCTAGTGCTGCTTTATGGTGCTGATGCTGTCTGGCTTCTTGAACTTTTTGCTGTCTCACTGTCAAGATTTTATAATATCATGGACCACAATGTAAAAAAAAAAAATAATTCTTTGACTTTTCTGTCTATCCATGATTATTTAAAAGCTGTGTTTGTTTTTTTTCCACTGCTTTTATATTTTGCCAATAAACTAAACCAAACTAAACTAAATCGTCTGGCCCTTCTCATAAGCTCTGTAGGTTAATAACTAGCACTGTCAAATGCTAAACTTTTTTAAAAATTGCAAATAATTGCAATTTTTTGTTATTGTGTGTGTAAAATTATGTTGTTTCACAGCATTTTTTAAGTCATTAATGGTGTAAAACAATTCTTATTAGTGGAACTTAATTGGACATCTAATTAGCTTAGCTCAAACACTGGTAGTCAATGGGAAGTGCTAGCCTGCCTCCACCTAAAGTCATCAGATAAACTT
>JAQLOL010000022.1:13049614-13066146 GCA_029783665.1 Naso thynnoides
AGGCTTTGTGTTGTGTAATCCAAGTCTTCATTATCATGTTGTAGGCTAGAAGACTTGGATTACACCACACCAAGCTTCTGAGCTTTTTTGGATGGATGTTTTTAGATGGTTTTGATATTTTGAAATAGGCTGCTAAATGAAAGCAGGAAGGGTTAGTAGTTCGCATTTTCGGGGGAAAAAAATCTGTTTACCATGAAATAACGCTGGAAGAAAGAAAAATAGTAATTGATATGTTTTGCTGTGAAATGTTGCTTTATGCAAAATAGTATTTAAAGGGACAGTTCACCCCAAAATGAAAATTCAGTTATCAACTCACACTCATATGAATGGAAGGTTGGTTGAAGTTATTTAGTTCACAAAAACACTGTTGGTGTTTCAGAGAAAAAAGTTTTGCAGTTATCTCCCAAACAACTGAAGCAAACGGTGACCAGGATTTAAATGTAAATAAAATGAATAATAAAACTGTAAATGCCCCCATACTGCTCATGCAAAGTAATCCAACTGTCCCTAAAAAAAAAAAAAGAAAGCCATGTGGTTTTAAAGAATGTCACAGACTCCATGTTTTTTGCCTTTTTGTTTACTGTAGCCTGTAGATTCTAATATAGGAGCCTCTTTCACATGTGCAAAACATGGTGTCAGTTATATTTGTTAAAGCCACATTGCACGCCGGGGATTCAGGACACTTGTATTAGTTTGCATGAGCAGTATGGAGGTAGTTAATACTCTTATTATACATTTTATTTATATTTGAATCCTGGTCACCATCTGCTTCAATTGTTTGGGAGAAAACTACAAAACTCGTTCCTCTGAAACAACAACAGTGTTTTGTGAACAAAAAAACTTCACCCACCCTTCCATCCGCATGGGTGCGAATAGACAGTGACTGAATTTTCATTTTTGGGTGAACTGTCCCTTTAAGGCTGAGTATTTTGTCTTATTTTAAAACATCTAAACAGAAACTTTACACGAGAGCCCTAAAGCGTGGGCCGCAAAAATGCTCAGTTCAAAAGAAACTGGACTGTGTAGAGGAGGACTGAACAACTGTTTATCACTTTGCGAAAAGGTGATGAGTAAGATTACCCATCAGTCATTGCACCTAGCTGGTTTTCTTATATCCTTTTGCAAAATATAAATAAGTTTGCAAGACTAAAGGCATCGAGGCAGTTTGTTGAGGCTCCCACATTTTGGCTGCTTTTAAGACATGGTGACAGCCGCAGGGTACATAAGACCTGACGTTATCGAGTGTAATTAAAAGAGATATTTCGTATTTATAATCTGATAACAATCATCATAGTATTCATGTGTTTCAGTGACATCAAACATCTGTAAATTAATCAAATCACATTTATTGACAAGTTACATACGTTTTGTTTGTTTGTAATATACATTCATTATTTTCTTTCAGCAGTGTTGAAATGATCACAGCAGCAGTAGCAGGCGTTCGGGGTGTTTATGTTACCAGGGTAACGCACAGCGGAAGCGATAACGTTGCAGAGTGTTCAGAGTGGAGGAATTTTGCTGAGGCAGTAATTGGCACGTGGACATGAAGTGAAAGGTTGTTAGAAATCCTGTTGACCAAAGAAATGTTAAAACATTCATTTCAGACCTCCTTAAAATAGTTACTACTTAATATTAAAGGCGCGTAAAGGAATATTCAGCTCTGAAGCTTCCTTCTGAATGCAGGTAGTCTCCATGAAATTCAACCTCTGCCATGTTTCCAGAGGAGTGCCACAGAAACAGCTGCTGGCCTTTAAACACGTTAGTCTTTAGGACGTCCATGTCCCGGATCTGAAACGCAAGATGAAAGAGTGCCGCACTTATTAACACTTTTCCATGAAGCATGCAGCATCGAAACGACGAAGAGTGTTAAAAACTTGTGCGCACCATAATGTACGAGGACTGGGAGTTGGTGGAATTGAGAGCTAATCCGATGTGCAGCGCCTGGATTCGGATCTTCACTGACGGCGGGGCATTGATGAGGACTCGACAGGTGTGGTTCGTGCTGGATGTTGTTGGATTCTCAAAGGTGCCACTCGGGGAAAACAGCTGAATGTCACAATCTGGGGGGAAAAGACTTGGCTCATTTCACCTTTGATAAAGCAGGAAAATCTCACACATCAGTGCAGTGAAATGCAATCTAATGCAACAGCCAGGCAATGACTGTTACTTCTTTGAAGCTCTAAATATTTGTTGCTGGTTAAACTCCAGTCATTTTATTATCAGTTATAAATGAATTGTCATCTCCAAAATAAACAGTGCAATAATCTGCTAAATCAACGCTGCATTGACAGCCCCAAAACAAAAAAAAGACACATTTTATCTTCAGCATCACTCAACATGTTGCAGAGCTGTTGGATTAGATTGCATTAGACTGTGGGAGCGTTCACAACATTGCGTACTTCATTTTGAACCTGTATGTTGCAACAGGCTCAAATGATGTGTCTCGGTTCACCCAAAGTGCAGCCTCCACGTTTCACTCACTCCTTCTTACCCTGGTGGTGAGTCTTCTTCGTGTTCTTCTGTGAACTGTACGTGAACACCACCCCGTTCCCGAGGGTGAGCAGGTGTTGCCGCACCAGCAGGACGTTGGTTCTGGTCGTCAGCTCGCCGCCTGCTACCTGCTCGCACTTCCTCACGAATGCCAATCGGTCAAAGAAGGCGACAAACTCCTCTGCGGAGGCACATGCACAGAGATGGGTTTATTTTTACGTTATTGGTATCGGCCATTATTGGCTCTAAAATGAACCATCGGATATCAGCCACCACGCCAATATTTGCCGATATAATAACCAATAAAATAATCGGCTGCTCTTTCCTTGATTAAACGCTCGAGTCGACGCCACTTTTCACATGTTCCCTGTGGACATACGTTATGTTTACTAACTTAGTCACTTGTGAAACAGGCCAAACTTGTTGTGGGCATTATTCTGATTGTCTAAAGGAGAGCAGCATCCAGCTTTCATCCAGGATGAATCTTACTTGTCATACATGAATATGCCATGTTTTTTGCACAAGGAATGAATATTACATCATTTTAAGCTTTGTATTTTATGCCTGCATCTGATTATCTCTTCTTGTGGGAACAAATATAGGCCTACATATATATCGGTATGGGTGTGGATTATCAGCCAAATGAGTTGTAAAATATCGGCAAATGGGATACCGGCAAAAAATCTAATATTGTGCATCCCTGGTTTATTTAGCTGCTGTAGTTGTGATGCAAAATATAAACACCTTTATATCTGATAAAACTTACTTTTCCTGCAGTTCAAGGAGCCAAATTCCAATTTAATATTAATAACCTCATCAAGGGGTCGACCTATGGATACTGTGCATCGGCCGGTTACATCTTTCAGGTCCACCGTGCCTGATTCCTCCAGGAGAAGCTGTCCACATGCACCTGGTAATAAAAACAGATCCCGTGACAGTCTTTAGCTCCAAACAAAAGGGGGAAGGAGTTAAAGTGTGTGTGCACTAACTGGGTTTAGGTGTCGGACTGGTTGTTGGGGTCTGCTGGATGGTGGCTGCCTCTGTCGGAGGAGGAAGATGGCCCACGTGGTGCGCCGGCGTATCCGTGTGGCTCACGGCGGCAGTCAGAAGTGGTCCCTCCTCTCTGCAGCTGCCCATGTTGCAGCCCTGGATGGTGATGGGTTTGGGCATGTGCATGCAGAGCAGAGGGCTGAGGGGCTCCGGCTTAGAGGGGCCCACGCAGGACACGGCTCTGGACTGGATCCCATAACCACAGGGTACCGAACACTGCAGAGCACAGCGCAGCAGCACAGAGCTCAGCTCACAGCGTCAGGGGCATCATTAATAAATATGCATCAGAATGAGATATTGCACAATAAGCAGCAGTTAGACTGCATGTGTTGGAGAGGAATCCTCAGAGAGAAACTCCTGCTTAAGGAGCTTTCCACTGTTTTTGCAGTATGAGCTTCTTAATAAAAGACATTTATATTTAAAATTCTTGTTAATCATTTTTTTGGTGCATATTTACAGATTTTTTAGGTATTTTTGTTTGTTTGTCTTGCATTTATGGACAGCAACGTCTTATTCATTTTTTCCACACAATATGAGTGTGAAAAAGATTTGTCACTCTCTTGGAACTCGCTTTAGTGCTGCAATCCATCACAGTGAACGTCAGGTCTGCGTTTCCTTTTTTGCAGTATTACATCATCAGTGGATATTATCATGGTAATGCAGTTTAAGCGCAGACTTGTTCACTGTGATGGATTACACACCTGCAGCAAGACTCAAGACTGTGCTCATAAATGGAAAGCACTTGGTGCCTGGAATGATGGGAAAAGGATGTTTGTGTTTTTTAAAAATGTTTGAAAATGACGAGCTGTGATGCAAAGTTGAAGTCATTTGAAGTAAAAGCAAAACCACTGGCCTGGTTCTCTGAAAAGGGATTTTGACTCAACATCAAAGACAGTAATGAGCCACACAAATGAACTGATGAGGAATGAACATAAGTGTGTTATTTCAGGTAGTAATAATAATGTTTTCATGTGGCAGGAAGGCTGATTTCTTCTTTACATATTCCGCTCTTTTGCTTTTGTCCTTTTTTCTGTTAATATATCTGTATCTTATCTGCTGCAGCGGGGGATTTTTTTCACTGCAAGCAGCATGACTGTAAGTCGATCTGTCGGTTAGTCCAGTGTGTGTTTGTGTTCATGCCAATTGGCTTAAAAGGGGGCGTGGTAGTGGGAGTGGCCTTTTGCAAAAAAGTGCTTCTGAAGGGATTCACAGACTTGCACAAGATTTAGTGGAAAGATTGGTCAAGAGCCAAAAGACAGCTGATTAACTGTTTGGACCAACTGGCAAAAAAAGGGGGTGTGGCAGTGGGAGTGGCCTGTAACAAAAAGGTGCATAACTTCTAAATGGATTCATGTAAAAGGGCCAGACTTTGCAAAAAGACACGCACGCTTTCAGTGGTCATGGCTTTCCCCGCCCCTACACTATAGCTACGCCCCTTCCATAAGTCTTCCACTGTTTGTCATAGATTGTTGGTCGCGGCTTTTGTGAATTTGCACCTGTTTTTATTGTTGATTTATCTGTAGATCATTTTCTTGACAAAACATTCCATTTTTTCCTTTTAGAAATTGAAATGTGTTTTATGTGTGTAATTTTCAACAGCTCAAGGTAACATCTTTACATGTTTGTACAACCAAAGATCCAAAACTAGTAACGTTTCAGTGTACACTGATAGACAAGCAGAAAAACCTCACATTTGAGAGGAGGGAAACGGCTTTGATTTCAGCTTGAATTTTTTTTTTTCAATTAATAGATTTTTTTATATCAGCCAAGCTGATCTCTTTACATTTAGTCCATTTGTCTCCTGTGGAATGTACCTGGCTCCATGGTTTCACCTCCCACCTCAGGGTGCAGAGCTGCACCAGGCAGGGCACCGTGGTGGCCGGTTTGACAGCTTCACGGCAGTTTTCCTCCGGCACCACACTCTCTTTGCCTTGGATGAACTGGACACAGGACACAGTCCTCTGAGCTACACCCAGATCACAGGACACAGAGCAGGGCGACGTCCTGAACACCTTCCACCTGGATGAAGCACAGAGGTGTTTAAATTTCTGCCTGCATAGAAATGGACTTCATATGTCTGTGTGTGTGTGTGTGTGTGTGTGTGTGTGTGTGTGTGTGTGATGTACCTTGCCGGGCAGCTGTGGGTGTTACATGAAACCACTGCTGTAGGTTTGGGAAAGTCGCTGCACTCTGAATCCTCCACCACCTCCTCCTCCCCCTCTTTTTCTCCGGCACAGTACAGCACCCTGTTGGCCACCCCTCCTCCACACGTTACACTGCACACTCCTTGCTTAGAGCGCCACCTGGTTGCCATAAAACATACTTTTTGCTGCAGTTCTCAAGCCTCCATTCCCTGCATTATACTGCACATGAGCAGTGTATGCTAAATGCAAGTGAAGCATGGAGTCCTACCTGGGAGGGCAGGGGTGTGTGTTGCAGCTCTCAGACTGAGGAGGAGGTTTGGAGGAAGCATCACAGTGGAAGTCTGGGACCCCCAGTCTGGTCTGGTGGTCCACACAGGAGAACCACACCTGCAGGGTTCCTACATAAGCACCGGGCTTGGGTTGACCCTATCAGATGAGGAAATGTCTCTTCTGATTGGACGTGAGTATTTTGTTTCACTTACCGTTCCCACAGGTCTTTGAGCACTGGCTGATAACTGGACTCCAGACGAACACAGGAGCCTGTCTCGAGCGCGGCAACAGACCAGGCTTCAGCGCAGGCTGCTCCTGCTCGAGAAGGACCAAGTTCAGACAAGCTTTACGTTTTTAAATTAGATTTTAGTTGTTTTCTGCTTTACCTCTCCCTTAGATTCCCACCCAATGGGACAAACGTCGACCACGCAGGGCACAGACTCAGCTGGTTTGATCTGCTTTGAACAAAAGCTTTGATCCACTTCAACATCCTGACCATCCTCTGGCCGAACACATGACAAGATACGTTTGGCTTCTCCCGGCCCGCACACGGCAGAGCATTCCCCCGGCTCTGACACACGCCATCTGAAAACACATGAATTACACCTGAAGTCCTCCGTACTCTGTTTGTCGGACACTATTTGACACGTGCTCGCTCATGACTTCATACCTGGCAGGACAGTGTTGCAGATTACATCTCTCAGTGGTGTTTGGGGCTTCATCGGGTGGGCATTCAGAATGTGGAACCTTTATCACGTTGGCGCCGTGTTTCTGAACACATCTTACAGGACGCACTCGCTCTCCTCCACCACAGGAGGCACTGCAGGGCCCAAACGTCCCCGTTTCCCACCTGTAAAACAGTAAAGTGTTCACGTTTGTGCTAAGCTCCATTTGTGTGTCAGTCCACAGCATGAAGCTCACCTGGGGGGACAGGGGGAGAGCTGACAGGTCGTGTGGGGGGGTGTGGGTGGGGGAGGCATGTCACAGTTGTGTTCCTCCAAATGGTTGTTGGTTTCTTTATCTGCACAGACGTATGCATGCTTCTGTACACCTTACAACAAAAAGAAAAAAGTTTTTTTTTTAAATAATTTTGGATTTAACATCCCCCTGCGTGGCTTTAGTGTGAATATTTTTGCCTGAGGAGGAAGTTTGCAGGACTAAAGTGTAATATTCCAAAACTTACACACCGTATAATGTTTTAAGTTGCACTTGAGGGGAGCAAAAACAGCATTTATGAACAAGAAAAACAATATTTAGTCACTTTTGAACCTCATGAACCATTTTCTGATCTCTTTTTTCTAATGTCATTTTTCCTTTACTTGGCCAACTCTGAACATTTTAAATTATCTAAAACCAATTCTGTTTCACTACATCAAAATACAAGATTTTATGCCTTTAACGTTCTCTCAGTCCCATTCTTTGCCATGTAATGTCATGTTAGAGCACCCTTCATCTTTTAAACGCATAATTTATTCATATGTATAATAAGTTTATGCAGAGGCAAAATTCCAGTCTTGTACCTTTAAAGGCTGCCTGTTAAACAGATTTCAAACAGATTTTTTCACAATATTCAACCTTCTAACATTGTTTTACGCATTATGACATAATTTACTACAGTTTCTGTACAAATGAAAAACGGTTGCCTGATGTGAAGTCTCCATGTTACTGCTGCAAATCAACCCCAAACACCAACAGCAACAGTACCTTTCCACTTGTGCCTTTAAATCAGTTCATTCCTGCCCCCTGCTGGACATTTTTGGTGCTGTGCCTCCTCACTTTCCCTCTTGACAGAAGCAGAATACCTTTACTACACTTCTAGCCCAAAGTCTGGTCATTTTCAAATTGAAATATACCTTTTCATGCAAATCTACACATAGACTTCATGACTTGTTTTTGACTCAGGTTTCAAAAACAAAAATTACAAACGTTGCATTCATGCTCGAGTCATAATATTCTAATTAAATCATATTTATTAGTATAACAGCCACAACTGACATCGTCCTGCACTGGGTGTGATTAAGTACAACATTTTTTTCTGATTATAGTTACATACATTTTACTACTTAAATAGGATATTTTTATGTGTGGTATCAGTACTTTTTACTTTTGTAAATAATCTAAGTACTCCTTCCACCACTGCTCATGATGAACAGTAACATACCTGATCCACAGGAGACGGAGCAGGGCGTTGTGACGACGGTCCATTTGCCTTTAACCTTGTCTGTCAAGTCAGTGCTTCGGGTCGGTACATAGAACTGGTAGCTAATGTTTGGATTTGTTTTCTCTCCATATTCTTTCCCATACTTGCGAAAGACCTGCAAATAATATTTTTTTTAAAGATTTTGCACACAGTCTTTTCTTTTTTGAGTATTTATTTGCAATATTACATATGTTCCTATTTAGATGTAATGAATGTAAAATGTTTCTGTTCTAAAGTGGAAAAAAGTCCACCTCTTGAATGAGACATGAACTCATTTTTCTCTGCTGACCTGCACTTTTATCTCCTGCTGCAGCGGTCCGGGCAGCAGCAGCTCCTCTATCTCAGGCAAAAGGTCAGGGGTCAGGCCAAGGCGGTACTCAAGGCAGTTATCATCCAGCAGGGAGGGATGGGTCATGCTCAGCGCCATGCTGCCCCCCCCAGACACAATATACTGATCCCCAACCTTCACAGCTGTGGACACAAATTTCCAAAACCAACTTAAAGATTTAATCCTGTCGGAGAAACGTAGAAATCTGCTGTGAACTGATGACGCTCACCCATATGAGTGAAAAGTGGAGCCCTGTTGACAATATGAACCTGTGTGGCGTTCACTGGCAGAGAGAGGAAGGTGGTGTACTCTGAAACAGGAAGAACAAATCAGAACTCAGAGAAGATGATACCAGAATCAGGTCTTCAACTATCGACACTAATCAAACAAACAGTGTGCAGGATTTAGTGGCATCTAGTGGTGAAGCTGCAGATTGCAACCAATTAAATAAATCTTCGCTCTCCCTCCAACTTCCAGCATGAAGGAGAATCTACATGTAAAATGTGAAAAGTCCTTGTTAGAATGGCTATTTAGTTTGTCCACTCTGAGCTACTGTAGAAACATGGCGGTGCAATACGGCAGCCTCCATGGAAGAGGATCCTCTCTCCCTAGAGATTTTAGGAGCTCATTCTAAGGTCATTGAAACAGGACAGTTTTATTTTAGGGTTATTAAAAATATTATTATAAACATATTATTATTATGTTATTATAATAAACATATTATTAAATTCCAAAGATCTGAATTTCGTTTAAAAGAGAGAAAAGCAGCAAAATGAGCAGCAGGAATCAGATAGAGTTTGATGCTTTCTAGTTATTTTATTACTATCATTATTAAAATAACTATTAAAATTTGCTACCTCTGGCCTGACCACCAGTGTAGGAGTCAGAGGTCAGACTGCAGGATGATCCGTCTCCGCCACACACCCCACACACATCCCTCACCTTCCCAGAGTGCAGCACACCATCACAGCCAAACAGCTGGTCAGAGACAAACACTGCATTTAAAAAGGTGACACAAGATTGCATCTGTTCTCTGGCACGTTGAGTCACACTTAGTCATCTCTACCTGACATTTCCCTCTCAGACAAGCAGCTGTGGAGCCGAAGGGAGGCGGGCGGTCTGACTCACAGCGAGTTCCGTCCACAAACTGCGAGCCGCGGCTCACGATGAAGTCTTCCCCATCTGACTGGCACATGTATCGGCACTGCTCGTCCCCTAAATATGACGAGAGGAGTTAGTTTTGTAGCTTTACGTACAAAAAAACAGAGCTTCTCCTTCGGTCCCACCTTGTGTGAAGCCGACAGCAGGGATCCAGGTGTAGAAGGAGGCGGTGTTTGGGAGCAGGTAAAGGGGCTGGAGGTTTGTTTGGGAACACTGCTCAGCCATGAAGTCCAGCTGAGTGCGCTCACATGGCTGCAACATGTGTGGAGGAAAAACAGGGATTATTTCTGACCCCTCTGCACCAGTGATTTGCATGGTTTGCACCTTCAGAACCGAACCACTACAGAGCCAATCAGGACAGAACATTTCTCTTTATCTAAAATTGATTTGGAGCTCATCTCACATCGCCCCGAGCTCATGGACTCAATTTTAAATGGCTTCTCTGACTCTAATTCGCTGAGTTGTCCCATCAATGTTTCTATGTTTAGAGGCTTCTTATGGGAGCACAGGCTGCCAACAATAGATCATTAAAAGGTGGGTTGACTGTGGGTACAATGATTGACTGAGTAAACAGTACAGACCTACTGTATGGAGGCCCTCTGTCAACATTACCTGCTGGTGACAAAGTTCAGCCTCGACATCCAGTCCCTCACAATCTTTTCCTCCAAAGGCCGGTCTGAAAAATCACACATGATGAATAATTTAGTTTGTTCCCACACCTTGTTGCTTTCACAGGCAATGCTTGCATCACATTTGCTACCTGGGGTTATTGCATTTTCGAGTGCGGTGAGTAACTCCCCCGCCACATGTCCGTGAGCAGGGGGAGAACTCCGACCAGCTGGACCAGGAGCCGTGCACCACCACCGAGGAGCTGAGCTCATCCAGAGATTCGCAACGCCCCTTCAAACACCACTGGAAGAGAGGATTGAACCCCATGAAAAATATGCCGAGGCGTATTTTTGGTAAATAACACCCCTTTGGAGAAAATGACTGCATCATAATGAGTCACTCCTCACACAGAGCAGTACCTGATTAGGCGCACACTCCGTCCCGTCCAGCAGGGGAACCAGGAGACGTTTGCAGGAGCTATCGTCACCAGGGCTGACGTGACAGGAGAGGGCCCGACAAGCTGGCTGATGGGAAAAGAGACCAGCGTTGGAAACACAATATGAAACGTAAGAATACTGCACAGTATATTTTAGATGTGAAATGCCACCTGGTGGTATCAAGCTGCTATTACGGGTGACTCACCAGGTCAGGATTGGTGAAGGAACAGGCTCTTGCAGAACTACCAAAAGCTATGCGACACTGATCATCTACGCCATAATACAGACCAGGCTTCCAGTCCTGCAGGGAGCCTCCCAGTGCAGGAAGGTCCTTCACACATTCAGCTTTCCCTTCGCTGTAAACATTAATACATGAAAACCACCAACAGTGCATTACGCTGAGAGATTTTCTGCTTTGCACTGCATCACTTTTTTCTCAAAATCTGAAAAGGGAATCAGTTAAAGCACACTGAGGAAACACTAAAGGAGCTATACACAAAACTGATTCACCGCTAGTGGTCGTGATTCAGAATTAGCTTTGCACCAAAACAAACCTGTGTGTCAGTCACACCACCCATTTTCCCTGGCACTACACCCACTCCACCCCGTTCTCAGCAGCTCTCTGCTCAGAAGAGGCCAAAGCAGAAACGGTTAATAGAAAGCCAGACCTCCCACTGACCGTAGTGTTCCCTGTTTCAGTGTCACATGGTTTTTTTCGTCATGGCCCCACCCCTTTAGGAGACTAGAAGCACTCTTTAGTCCATTCATTCTTATGGGAGAAATGATCACAGATTATGACCAATTCTTTCACCCCGTTGTCACCAAGACACATATCTTCTGAACATTCTGAAAACAAAAATGTCATTTTTCAGACACACAAATCAGGAGGAAGTTAACTTTGTTCCAACCCCGTCTCTGTCTCAGCAACACACTCTTGCGAGATTTGTAAACCGGTGCTTCCCACCTTGCCTCACAATGGACATAAACGGACATTTAAATGGTCCTATGGGTGAAACCATGAATGAAAATGAATTGAGCTCTCTCTCCAAAGATGGCAAGTCAGAATCTCAATCACAACACAAATTCACAACATTCATTATATTATCGAACGGTTTATGACGATGGATGAGCCACTTGTTCATGCTAGCACCGACTGACCGGGCCTGTAGCCTCCTTCTCAGCCAGCATCAGAGGCCAGAGCCCTGCTAGCAGGAAACGAGTATATCTACTCAATGACAATGTGATGCTATTTTAAGTGAAAAAAAAAAGTTTAGTTGTCTCTTTCCGCAATGTTTGGCAAGTCAGAATCTCAACCACAACACAATATAAAAGTGTTTATGTGATATTTGAACAGCTTATGATATTAGCCTTCCAGCTCGTCTGTTAGTAACATTAGCCGGGCCTGGGATACATATAAAAATATGCTCAGCTGCGTTTTATAAAGAGGTTGGGGGCCAACAGTTCCAAAGAGAGGGAGTTCACATGAACTAACATGAACGCACGGCCATCACAGCTACCAAAGCAAAGAAGCTGAGAAGCTCGATAACGACACACAGAGAGGGCGCGTGACATCACTCTCCATTCTAGACGTCAATACGCCACTAGTTCTGCACAGCAAAATATGTTTTTCCTGAAATGTAATAAGGCTAAATTTTGTATATAGCTCCTTTAAGACATGACTTCTAGATGAAACGCCCTTTCATTGCTTTCCTCGTCCACTTGATGAATGAGAGGCTCAGTCAGGCACAGCTGCTCTGAACAGGTTGGCCCACCTGAAGAATGTAAGCAGCTGCTGTCTGCTGCACGGAGACCAGGTCAGATCCACACTGTTGTAGCCTCCATCAGAGGCCATCATGAAGCCGCCCCTGCTGCAGGTGTTGCCCACTCCATCATGGTTCATTCCAAAACTGTGTGAAAGTAATTGAAATATATGAGATGTCAAAATCAGGAGTTGCTCTTCTCTTCTCCTTTGAACTTGCTCTAAATAATCTGGAAATGACCTTTTAAATCAAAAGGTTTAAAGCTGCGATGATGTAAGGTAACTTTTTGAATTTGCTCTACCTGTGGCCAATTTCATGAGTTATGGTGATCCCCAGGTCAAAGCCTGTGTCCTCTGTGATCACGCAGCTCCAGTCACTGGAACACGCCCCGCCGAGCTGCGCTACACCCCTGACCTGCTTATTCCCATCAGGCAACTCCAGGTCGTACCTGTAAGTGATGGTAAAACATTCGCTTATTGAAAAAGGAAGAAAGTGTCGACTTGCATTTCATCCAGCTGCACATAGCACACCTTGTTATGTACAAGAGGAGATCAGCGTGTAGTGGGTCTGTGTCATTTGAGGGGTTTATCCTTCTGCCCCAGTCACACACACTTCTGAGGGAAGACGTAATGTTGGTCGACATTTGGATCTCTGGCTGTAAGGAGGAAGAACAGTAACAGTGGTTTAGTGGTTAACACTGGTGCCTCACACAGCAAGAAGGTCCCGGGATTGAATCCAGGTCCGCTCATCTAGCATCAAGAAGGCCGTGGGTTCGATACCCGGCTGGGGTAGGACTCTTCTGCGTGGAGTTTCATGTTCGCATGTGTTTCCTCCCACCATCAAAACTTGCATGTAGGCATTAGGTTGGTCCAATATGGCAGCGCGCTCAGGACCAACCCTCCACTCTAACTTCGCAATTTCGTTGTACAAACCTTCGTATAATGCCAATAAAGCTGCTTTACCTGCTTTACCTTGAACAAATCTTCCAAATGACTGCTCATGCTTCTAAATTCTGGTCATTTATGAACTTGAAACAGTGAGCCGCTCACCTCTGGCTCTGACAGGATGATCATGCGGACCAGGTGCACCCTCATGTTGGCGCCCAGCGTCGTGTCTCTCAGCAGCTCTGAGGCCTGGTGGTAATTGGAATGACTCAGCTCAATGTATTTCAGGATTCTCAGAGTGTAATGGGACATTGTATGGCAGCACAGTCTACACGTATATCAAGTAAAGATTTCAATTTTAAATTTCTCATTTGTCTCATTTAATCTCATTACTCTTAATTCAGTTTGCGGTGAGTATTTAGATGGTTGCAACTTGTTGTTTTCAAGGAACATTAACGCTAAAACCATAAGTTTACGGTGTGTTTGTGTTTATACTTACAATGTTGAGGTTGGTGAGGATGTATCGTTCTGTATCCTGCTTGTGGACCTGATGGACATCTGGCCCGACCACCACCAGCAACTCCAGATGTGTGATGTCAGGCATCGGCGCTGACCGACGCAGCCGCCCACTCTCTGCAAACAAGAACTTTTATTATTAAACCTTTTTTTTTTAAACCAGATTAAAAGCTTGTTGAGACGGTACATCTCTCTTTTAAAAGGGGTCTGGCCAAGAGGGCCAAGAGTTACATGATGTGGTCTTATAATACATATTATATTGAAAAAAAAACAAAAAACTAACAACACAGAGATACCAGCACAGGGCAAAGACTACCATAGTGCATTTCAAGCAAGAAGACACAGGTTAGACACACACCAGTTATCTACTGTAGTGTATTACTGTATACATTACACACACACTTTGACCAAAAACGTTTCTGGCAAAGAGAGACAAACCTGAGGCGTCAGGAGAAGAACCTGGAGAGGAAACTTTGTCTCTCTGACTGGCGGAGTGATGAAAACGCTTAAAGAGGACACAAACAATAACAGCATTGTGTAGCAGCTTTGAACCTGTGCAAGAAAACTTCAATCTGTGGCCCCAAAAAACTGAATGACACCACAAAAACGTCTGAGAGTTTTTGTCATTTTGCCGTGTAAATCCAGTGAAAACTTAGTTTGGACTAGCTGCAAGTTGTGGGTTTTTCACAGGATGACACAAACAGTTTAAAGTTGAAGAGTTCAATGTACTTTGCAGATGAAGAACCACCAACCGCAGCGCTCCTGTTCACCCGCTGCTTTCCACCTACCTCCTCCAATGGAGAACTCATTAGTGTGGTGAAGCCAGGCCGCAGCAACAGCAGACAGAGCAGAGTCATAAAAACCATGTTTCCTCTCTTCCTGTGCGTCCACCTGCTCAGCTTTAACACCAGGACAGTTTGTGATCCTCCTGCGCAGCAGGACAGAGCGCAGCCAACAGGGCATGAGTAACATGTGTTTGAGCAAACAGCAGGGCCAAAGTTGATTTTCCAGGACCAAGAGGACGGTTCTCATTGGTTGCTCTATATTTTCCTACTTTGACAAACTTTTTTGCCTTTCGTCACTGAACAATCCCAACTATCACAATCCGTTAAAATTTTATTTGGACATTTTGATGATGAGACACAATCAGTGACGGCAGCTGGGTGCTTTATTTAGCAACCAGCATCCACCTTTGGATCTCACCCATATTTATCATTAGGCTTTCCACAGCTGCAATCGCTGCTGAATTAATCTTCATTATCATAATAAACATGGGTGTTGTTGCTTGTTGCAGCCATTAGAGGGCAGACACGATCCTGTGGATGAATGGAAGGAAGTGGAAAGACGCAGAGGCTCTCTGTCTCTCTCTCTCGCACACACACACACACACACACACACTCCTCCACAAGAGTGTAAGAAACAACATCCCCTATGTCCATGACAGTCATAAAACTTTATCTGATGCTAAACTGCTTATTTAGAAGGGAGGAAATTGACAGTGGAAACAATAAAACAACAACATTAAGGCTGGAATCGATGAGCTTTTCCTCCGGGTCACGGCTTAATTATTTTCCTTTATGACTTAAACTAGAGGATGACTTTTCTCTCTAGGTTTAGCTAATAGCAGTGATTTTTTTTAATTATTTCAGTGCAGAGAAGTAATTTCAAATATACCATTATACCTTTAATAATGAATATACAAACTGGGCCTTACAGATCATGCCTGCTTCTAACATCTTCATCTTCACTGCTTGCAGGAGTTTCTGTCAACTCCCTTTTGTACAGAAGTCCAAATCTGCAGCGCTTGTAATAACTTTTTTAAAGCCTATGTCTTAAGATAACAGGTTAATTATGGTGGTGTCTAGAGATAAGCCGGCTTGTATTCACGTGATAACAGGTTAATTTTATCTTGAGAAAAGATTAATTTCTAGCGATACCAATCTAATTAATCCGTTATCATTAGAGAAAAGAAAAGGCTGTGACCTAATGGTTGTTAGAGATCAGAAGCACATGTTAACATGTGTAATTGTGTAATTTTAATTTTTTAAATTAAAAACTGTACCCACCTATTTAGGGTGAAAATGTCAGATCAAGAGGCAACCGTTACTGATCAGCTCATTGGACAGGATTTCAATCAGGGCAGACAAACATTTGGATGGAGCCTTTTCCTTTAGGGGGGGCGAGTACACTTAAATCAGATGTGATCAAATGAACCAAACACTCATTTTCAAGGTCTCCATACTTGCCTTCTTAGATAAGTTATCCTGTTATCTTGACTTATTATTATTTTATTTATTGAAACGAAATAAACTAACCTGTTATCATGAGAAATTGAGCTTAGTTATCTCGAGGTAACCCAAAAATGAACTCATAATCTCCAAATAAAGGCATTCAAAGGACCACAACGGTGTTACTACATGTCATCGTCTTTTGGCAACATCTGCCATACAGGTCACATAAACCCCGCCCATTTTTTCACAAAATAGTTTTATCTATGAGATATGTTTGTTTACATTTTATCCATATTCAATAAATATTACAGAAAGTAGCTGAAAATGTGTGACATTAGTTAAGAAGAACGTCTGTGTCAGAATCCTTTTTCACATTAATATTCCAGCTAGGAAGGCAGCACTTGGAAGGAACTATTTTTCCAGGCGTAATAACTTTGGTCTCCACGGCTCCC
>JAQLOL010000022.1:13066246-13089725 GCA_029783665.1 Naso thynnoides
TGTGTTGTGATTGTATGTGATGTATTTTACAGAAGCAGCAAAAATGTTTTTCTGTGATGGCTACTTGTCAAACATGAAGAAGTCAGGTTTCCTTCAACTCAAACATTTTTCTTCCTCAGACATCCAGTGACACTTGATGTAAAGGTCGTGACGATAATTCGTGTCTTTGTGTTCACCAGATCTGACACAGTGACATTCTAAACAGGCTGAAACAGTGCCATAGAAAGTAGTCAGGAAGGTTGTGAGAGGACTTTTCATATCCTGTTTCCAAAGGTCAGGTATGAACGCTCAAGCTCAATATCTGATGAGAAGAAGGAATTTCAGTTTTTCTTTGAGGGGCTGTTAGAGAAAGGAAACACAAGCCGTCTATCTCGGCCTGGACAGAGTAAATTCCTGAGCTGAGAAAAGTTCATATGCTGCAAATGATGCTATGTTTCATTCTGTAGTGACTGAATAATTGCTAAGTGTCAGTCAATAAAAACAACACACGGGAGCGTGAGGAACACATCCAATCAAACTGAGATGATGAACTTTGACGGAGTCTGAGATCATCAGCGTCGAGTTTAACAAGCAGAGAGATCGTCTCTGGTTTTATTGACTTGATTTGATTAGTTTGTCTGATTGAGTTCTTATTAAAGAGCTGCCATTAAATATGATTAAAACTTCATCATCATTCTAATCTAACTCGGCAAGTCACATTACCTGCAGCACAAAGCTAACTGCAACCTGAGACTGCTGGGCTGCCCTAACCCTGTTTCTGACCATGTGTTACTTTAGCAGATGTCAGGCTGCATTTTTAAACCCATTCACTGCCATTCATGTTGAAACAGGGGGTAGAAACACTATAGGACAGGTGAGAGCTGCTAGCTACAGGTAATTCACCCTTCTAAAGAGAACGTCTGAGTTTATTTGGTCAAAAATTACTGGGCGAGAGAGAGAGAGGGGAGCTGGGAGCCGTGGAGCCCAAAGTTATTACGCCTGGAAAAATAGTTCCTTCTAAGTGCTGCCTTCCTGGCTGGAATGTTAGCGTGACGAAGGATTTTGACACAGACGCTCTTTTGAACTAACATCTCACATTTTCAGCTATGTTCTGTAACGTTTACTTAATATTGGCAAAATGTAAACAAACACCATATCTTAAAGAGAAAGCTATTTTGAGGAAAAATGGGCGGGGCTTATGTCACCTATGTGACTCATGTTGACAAAGGACAATGACATGTAGGAGCACTGGTGTTGTCCTTTAATCTCTATGTCAGAACTCTTACAGGCAGGTTTTGGTTTTAAAATGTTCTAAAGAAATTCTGTTTGCTTTTACAAGTTCAGAAATATAATGACTTTTATTTTTTCTCTCAGGACTTTCCTGCAGATGCATGAACATTAGTGTAAATATTTTATTCACACATCGTCTCATAGATCTCTTCACACCTCTAAAAGCCAACACAAGCGGCTCTCAGGACACACAAAGCAAGAGAGCTTGTTTTTGTCTTATTGAAATGTAAACCGACCAACATGTTCTTTCATTTGCATGCCTCTGAATGTCAGCGGTAGAAGGGGGAAGGTAGCGGTGGTTGTAGGGGGGGGGTGTTCCGTGGCACTGGTTCTGAATGACAATAGTCCCCTGACACACACACACACACACACACACACACACACACACACACTCTTCTCCTCCTCTGACTCAAGGAATGCCTGCTCAAGTATTTACTCTGAATTTGGCTGTTTAGTCAAAGCCAACTTCTTAAGAAACATGATGGAAAATATCTAAATGTGAACTCTCCAGCTCTCATTCACACTCCCCTCCTCCTGTTTACATTCCACAGCTGATCTCTGGCGTGACATTGGATAATTGGTTTCCACCCTCATTTCTAAGGATCGACGTGCACGTGTCTGTCCACCAAACTGTTTGTGTGTGCCAGTGTGTGCGGCTGCGTGCGTGTGGAGGAGACAGACAGACAAAGTGTACAAGGTGTTGCAGCGATAACAGATCTGTGTGTTTTCGTCTGCTGTGCATGTGACCACAGACATGTATTTAAAGTAAGACTTTAAACTCTGGGATTATCCTGTTTTCACTGATTGAGAAGCTGTTGTTTTTCTTACCACGTGCAAAACCTGTGAGTGGAAACATAACAAAACTTGATCTGTGCATGTTTGTTTGGTTTGTCACTGTTGTAAGCTGGAAGATTAGGGGGAAGTTTTTTAATGTTAGAGGGGAAGAAGGTCATGACGTATTATTTTGATGGAGAAAACGTTTGAAAATAATTTTGAAAGAGCATTTCAGTGTTCCTACTTGTCACTGTCCTTTGTCAACATCAGCCACATAGGTGACATAAGCCCCGCCCATTTCCCCCCAAAATACCTTTAACTATGAAATATGGTGTTTGTTTTGTCCATATTCAATAAACGTCACAGAAAGTAGCTGAAAATGTGCGACGTTAGTTCAAAAGAATGTCTGTGTCAAAATCCTTCGTCACGCTAATATTCCAGCCAGGAAGGCAGCATTGGAGGGAACTATTTTTCCAGGCGTAATAACTTTGGTCTCCACGGCTCCCCTCTCTCTCTCTCGCTCAATGATTTTTGACCAAATAAATGTGGCCGTTCCCTTTGGAAGGGTGAATTACCTACAGCTAGCAACTTTCATGTGTCCTGTAGTGTTTCTATATCCTGTTTCGACATAAATGGCAGTGAACGGGCTTAATGATGTCTGAAATGTACTGAAGTAAACACATGGTCACATTTTAACAACAACAACTGGAGAAGAAATGTGAGATCTTTAATGGTGTCAAGTCAAAAATATACTCATATGGTTCTTTAAAGGTGCAAAGAGTTGCAACAGACCTCAAGCTTTCTGAGTTTGTTTCAGAAATATGTGTTGCATCAAACTCCAGATGATCCAGGAGGTCTGGATTGTTGTTACGGGAGCAGATCCATCCATCATCGGACTGTTTCTTTGCAGGGTCGTGGAACGTTGGAGGCGATCCAGGGTGACATTGGGCGACATCTAGCTTTTTTTGTGTGTGCTAAACTAAGCTAATCAGCTGCTGGCTGCTGTAGCTTCACTATGATCCTGCAGATAAATGACTGGTATTATTCTTAACATTCAGTTCTCAGCAGAAAAGTAAAGTAAGCAAGTGTAAGTCCCAAAATTCACCCGATTTTGAACAAAGTTCTGCATCAGAAAACAAGCAGTTTTTACAACTTGTTCCAGGTTGTTAAAATCATACTGCTTTAAAATAAACTTAATATTTTCTCTTACTGCAGTAAAAAATGCACCTTTTAATGCTTCATTCTGACATTCTGACACACACCTCAGGCAGGAGATGACAGTTGTTTTTTCTCTTTCCAAACGTTTGTCATCCTTTATTCCTCACGAAAACACACCAGAATAGAAAACATCCTGTTGTACCAAACAACTCAAGAGCAAGTTCATTAATGAACAATAATGAACATGGTCCAATCTGAACAACAATTTTTGTGGAAGACAGGGACGATCTCTGCTAATGGTGAGAAATCAAATGCACCTTTAACAGAGTTATGACGAGCATGGCTGTTCTTGGCTTCTACACATTTGACCACTAGGGGCAGTATTGTTTCTCTTTGTGAGCAATGATGACGAGCTGAGCACCAGGTGTGTTAATTAGAGTAGGAGAGCTCAGAATGAGTTGGTGGGTGTTGTGGAGCACATTTTCTTACCATAAAACATTAACTGAAAGTCAAGCTGTTATATGTAAGTCCTTCTTTTTAACTATCTTTGTAACAAATGGGGAAACCAGCCAAAAATGTGTAAATGGTTTACTGATAGATGATGCTTCAGGAACATTCTTACCCTTCTTCTAGCGAGTAATGTTTGGACAGTCATGATGTCGGCTGATACGCAGCCTTATCCTCGTCTAATAATAACAAAATGTGCAGGTACACTGAGAATGTCCTCTTTCAGATAAACTCTAAACTGTACAAAGTGTTTGCTTCCCCTCATCTCATCTCTTTCTGCTCCTCTCCCTCCCCTTCCTTCCTGAGGGGGCAGAGTTTATCAGCGCAAAGCTCAGATTCGAGCCCCATCTGCCATTAGTCTGCCAGATATCTGCCCGTTGTCAGTCTGAATTAACAGCTGGGTGTCACAGGCATTACACCAGCATCGCTACTCCACTAAAACCTCAATGCCCTGCTGGATTTAGAGAGCACAGCAGACTACATAAGTGCTGTTGGATCCTCAAACCCATGTCGGTTCAGAGGAGGGTAGGGATTGTATATTTATGATCCTAAATTATATATATCCAGCCATATGGGATACTCAAGTGGGCACAACAGATGATGCCTCGGGAAAATGTTGTTAGGTTGCAGTTGGTGAAGATGGAGTTGTTGCTCAAAGACTGAAGATAATCGTAGAAATCTGATCATTTGTTTTACTCTGTTAGAAAGATACAGTCACATTTTTGTTGTTCTTTCTTCGAGACTATTTTTCCTGCAACTTTTTAACCCTGAAAATCTGTGATTAACGTCACGCTGTATCACTTATGCTACAACCTTTCAGATGAATATCTGGTTAGCTGGATTTCGAAGCGTATTGTTGTGATTCCTGACCTCTCAGTGTTACATTTTGAGATGCATTTATGTGGAGCGGCTCAGGCTGCTACATAAAAGGATCCTCATTCATCTGCTGCTCTTTCTATTCCCTCCATCTGTCACACTGTAGTAAAAGATTCATGTGTGCAAAAACGAGAGATCCACCTCTCTTCATGTTGTCTCCTTCGTCACCAAAACTCCTTATTCTTCCATGTTGGTTTGTATTGTTTAAGATGTTAATTTTAGTAGCGCTCTTGCTAAGCACAGAGTGACAGACTGAGTACTTAAATAATCAAATCTCTCGTCTTGACTTTGTGTTTTTTGTCTTCCAAGTTATCAATTGTTACTCTAACCAGAGGGCCTTGGTTAAATCTAGCACATCTTTCATGTCTGTTAAGGATGTGACTATTTATAAATAATAAATAATGTTGAATCAAAGTTACAGCCACACATAAAAATATCACCACCAAATGACCTCATACATTCATTTCTTAAATATATGAATGTGCCTCTCAGTGGCTGTGCTTTGTTTATATAGGAGCTGCTCTCTCTTCAAGTTGTAACATCATAAAAATCTGTAAACTCAGGATAATTTCCTCCTACTGATGGAGACCCACTTGTGTTTTTGCTGCTAATTAAGACAAATATTGTGTCAATGGTGAACTGCCGGCCCTGAGATGATGATTTTCCATCCTGCGATCCAATGTTGAGGGTGCTAAAACTACTCAATATACAGATATTTTTTCAGGCAGTGGCTTTCTTCCAGTGGTTCCCCAGCTGTTTTTAGCATATGTCAGCAAATCATGGTGATGCAGAGACGCTGCAGGGGCATTTAATGATGCCTCTGAGCTGATGATGGTGTAATGATCATAGCGTGTGGTTTCTGATAAATAGACAAATATCTGTAAGTAATTACAATGCATCATGTTAGAGGGGAGTGCTCTTGTAATGCGCGTTTGAATGATGGGAGGGAAAATGAAAAATGACTGCGTCAGTGTTTGATGCTCTGCAAAGGAAATTGCTCATTTTCTCATGCAGATGACTTTCATACGAAGCAAGAAAGGGATGGGAATTAAAAGTGCTTCACCGTGGATCTTTTGGTCTCTAGAAACTGATACGTGTGGATTTTCAGTGATGAAGCTGTGAACAAAAATTTAGAAATACCACATCCTTGAGAACACGAAAACATCCTCTTGTATTAAACAGCTCATTTGTTCATCCAGACTAGTGCAGAAGAATGTGTCTACAGTACACTGGACTGTGAGTGTGTGTGTGTATAAAGTGAGTTTAAATCAGTTTACCCTGTCTTTGACGACAACCCACGTAACTGGAATTGAAGCTTTTTTCCAAAAAATCCAGCCTTCACTTACTCCCACCTGCTCTCAAGTCGACAGCACAAAAAGATTAGAGATCTTCCGTTAATTTACCCCATTTTGTCATGGCCTCTTTTCCCCGTGCTCAGCCTTGTTCCCTCTATTCCTATGAGACAACTGTAACTGCACTTGACTGCAATAAGGAACTGCAGGGAAGGGCACAGAATACTAAGATGGCCAAGCCACGCAGCCCACATTTAGATCCAACCCTCCTGTGAATGGGCACAGAGCTCTGGCTCTGCAGAACGACGGTGCAGCAGTTGTTCCTGGACAAATACTATAAGTGAGCATCTGTTGGCAGCGGCCGATGGGAGCAGAATTTTAATGGGCTGCATGTGAAAGGTCTGACTGCAAAGTATAGACTAAACATACAACAAGTGTGATAAATTGGGACTCACGGGGGAAAATGTCCCGTCCTTGCATCCTTCATGAAGCCTAATAAGTAATCAATACACGAGGAGGCTGCAGAACATTAATCAATCCGAATTTCTGTCCTTCACCCCGACAAATCCGATAGAATATGTGAAATCATTCGTCCTCATTCCCATGTTGCAAGGTTTCTCAGCTCAGCCTTGTGCTTTCCACATCAGTAATTATAGCGGGCTATGTTTGGATAAACTTAACCTGAATTTTTCCCTGTAGGCTCCCTCGGTTTGACATCCACTCTCAGGCTCGTAGACTCCTTTTCTATTCCAGGACTTGTCTTTTTTTTTTTTATTTAACAGCTACAGAGCTAAGCTAACTATTACTCAACACCCTTAAATTTACTCAACCTGTGAGAACAATTATAGGATGTCTTTTGTAGCCCTAATGGGAGCTTTTTAAATTCAGAGAAAAGTATTGCAAGCTGGGCTCCAGACCCTAAACTTTTAACAGACAGACTGTTTTAAGACCTTATAGAGGTAGTTAGAACGAATTTGGCATTTACTAGACTGGGGCTGAGGTCAAATATTCAAAATATGTAAAAATATTTCCCTAAACGTCACGAGGTCAACAGAGGATGTGAGGGAGAATTCATAAGCACTCTGGAAAAGGTTATATAGTTATGTGGCACCGGATGGTATTGAATGGCGTGATGCTTTATGACAAATGTTTCTGCCACAAGGAATTATGGGACAGCATCATCTTCTTTCCTTTTATAAAGGACGGTCCAGTGTAGGCTACAATATGCTGTGAGATATGAAAGGAAGCAGCGAAGCATTATTTCCTCCGCCATTAGAGAAGGTGACCAGCTCTGATTATTACATTTTTCCACATCATTTGACTCAATTAGGAACGTTCCTAAGAAAAAAAAAAAGAGTTTCCCACTTCAGCCAAGGTCTAATGAATGACTAGAGCTGTTGCAGCTGCATCATGGGAATTGTAGTGTTGCAGCATGGCCCTGACTAAGGACTTGATGCTGCATTCATTTTGACTATTTTTAATCTCTTATCTCCCGTGAGTCCAATTAATAGCTACCTTTAAATAGAGTTTTAATCCTTTCCGACAACCTACATAAAGCTCATGATATTTTAACTAATATTACAGATTAAATAAACATATAAAGTCAACAAGTACCAGAGTAGATATGGGCTACCAGATGTATGCAGAATGTCAAGCTGGGTTTTAAAGCTGATTGATTTCTTACAAATATTGTTGCAATGATGAGATAACAAAAAAAGTAACGTTAAATCACTTCCTGTCAACACAGTGGAAAACAAACAGCAGCTAACGTTATGAATGAGTCAGACCGCCAGACGTTAGCTTACTCACGCCAGTGTCGCAGTAAACAGGAGCTACAAAAAAAAAGTGCCTTTAAACTGGGCCCTGTGGATGTAAACGTGGGTCAAAAAAAAGTGAGTTGAAGTGGGCTAACCTCTGAATAAACCCCCTGTATGTGAGAGGTGACGCGTGTGTACTCTGTTAAAGCACACAAAGAGTCAGTGTATGACCAACGGTCGGTGCCGCGACGTCAGTGTCTCTCACGCTGGGCCAGCGGCAACGTCACTCCCTGACGGCGGCATCAGAGGAGCACAGGCGGCCATCCGCGCAGCAGCGAGTCGCTCCGGATCCCGGCGGAGGGACACAGCGTCGGACGAGCGGCTCTCTTCCTGCTCGGGGACGGACCGGAGCGCGACTTTTTTTTAGGGTCTGTCGCTCAGGTAAACAGCGAAGTGACTTTGTGAGGAGGAGCTTTTGTTTATTTCAAGGTGAGTTTTCAGTTTTTTTTTTCCGCCCCCTTCAGTGAACTAGCTAAAAGGAGCAGCGTGGTTACCAAACGGTGCGAGTAACGTTACAATGACTAGCAAAGCTTTCCGCACTGTAGCTGCTGTACTGAAGCCATAAACTGTGTGTGTGTGTGTGTGTGTGTGTGTGTGTGTGTGTGTTGCTATGGAGCTGCCAGGGAACATCCCACCTGCTGCTGCCGCCGCGACTAACGTTATATGCGTTGTGTTTTACTCCTGCCAGCCCAAACAAATGTTAATATATTCAAACATTTATCTTATTTGAGCCGTTTATTCGTCACGAATTCATGACGTGCGTGTGTGTGTGTGTGTGTGTGTGTGTTTGTTGTTCTGTTTTACTCCTGTTTTCGTGAGACTTAAATCGACCAATTCCGAGACTTCACGTTACAGGTGATTTGCTTGTCAGTTGCGTTGCGCTAATTTAACGCAGCTTACTTTAATAGCAGCCTCTGCTCCTACATTAGGCTCCACGCTGCGCCTTGCCTGTCGGGCTGCATTCAGCAGCTTTGGCAGACAGACAGAGGAAAGGTCGCTGTCTGTTTTGAGTGCTTTTTCCAGTCCACTGCTCATATGTCTGAGGCTCTGGGTGACAACACATTCACAGCGTATTCTTGTCAGTCCTGTTACAAGTGATGTCTGTGTGCTTACTTCCATAGTGTCCAAGTAATACCCGAGACCATAAGGAACACAAGATGGTGATTACCAGCGTGGCATCCCTCAGAAGGACAACATTGGACGTGGATGCAGATAGCAGATGTTTGCAGTGAAGGTGCCTAGTGCATACTTTCCTATTCTGTGGCTTAGACAGTTGCCGCGGTCAGGCATCGGTGCATGCCAACGGCAGGCCCGTGATACAAAGAAACTCCATTATCCCCCGTCTCCTGTCGTCTGTGACAGAGAGAAGGAAATCACCATACTGTACCGTACTGTCGTGAGGCCAGGAAGAAGGGGGAATTATGAGTCAGAACGTGGAACAAAAGAAAACCGTCACTCATCAAGTCCGCCTATAAGCTATAAGACAGCTCACGCGTTTATTTTAAGAGCAAGACCAGATCTCTTTTTCCAGCGCTGTAGAGCTCTGCAGAGAATGTGCCTCTTTTTGCTTCCCATGAGTTATTACAGAAGCTGTTTACTTTTTCTCAAACTGTTACATTTGTGCAAATTCCATGGATCAGAGTCAATGCTTTGAGTGAGAGCAAAGTGCGGCGGGGTGCATCCAAGGCGAGCTCTGTTCATTGTGTTTTCGTTTACACACCTCCTTATCTCAGCTGTCAAGAGGGAGGATTCTTCTCCACCGTAACTTACCCGGAGCAGTAGAGATAGTGGAGGGAAAGGAGGGGTGGGAGGAGGGAGAGGAACAGAGAATGACTGTGAGGGAGTGAGCGTGCTTAACCCAGCCACTGAGTGACTCTTGTATCCAAGGACGAAGGTAGCAACGCATCCGAGCGCCACTCTTCGCCCACAGACTGCTGTGAAGAAATGAGGCGGTCACATCGGCACTCAGCGGCGCTCATATAGACTCAACGACCCGCCAGCCCCTCTTCACAGGGCCCCTGGGGTTTGACTCGCCTGTCGGGAGTGCCAGAGCTGATGAGTGAGCAGATCCTGACTGCAGCTCGAGTGAACTACACAGAGCGATAGACTCGCTCCACTTGAACTGGAGTTGCTTTCTTTGTTTTTTTTTCCTTCCGAAACCTAAACAAAAGTGTGCTTCTTTCATTCTGCTGGTGTCGTTGCACTGAACTGGCCTGCGTTTGTGTATGTTTTTGGCAGCGGAGCAGGCTGGAGAGGAGGTAGTAACAGGTGCTGCGTGCCAAGGTGGATTTAGAGGTGTGGAGGAGAGCTGAAGATCATGGGTAAATCAAACAGCAAGCTCAAGCCAGAGGTGGTGGAGGAGCTGACGAGGAAAACCTACTGTGAGTACTGTCAGGTCTTCTTCTTTTTGCTTGTATTCAGAGAGAACATCCTGCACAAACTGTTCAGCCTGTATGAAAGTGAAGGAATGTTCTCGCCACAGGTAAAAGACAATACAATGTGGGAAAGAATTACCTTACTTTAATTGCACTGCAGCAGTTTTCAAATCAGATTTCCCACCCACTGTGTTCTATACAGGCTGTACTGTAGACAGCCCTGCCTGGTGGGACATAATGTGATTCCACACCAGTTTCTCATTATCGATAGAACGGAACTGCAACTAAATGTCAGCTGGGAATAAGCCACCCGTTTGATTTAAATTAACATTTAAATGTTGTGTAGCAAAAGTTGCAATCAGCACCTTTAAAAGATGCTGAGGGGATTTATGAATATGGAGATGCAGTTTGTATCAGCATCAAGCTGCGAGTTTCGCAGAGGAGGATGGTTTAGTATGCAGATCATGCACCTCTACATACTTTTTATTTGTATACAGTGATAGATTTAGGGTAGAAACATTTGGAATTTATTAATGCTTTGCTAGAGATGCCGCCATTATAAATGGCTCCCCTGCACAGACGCCAGGCCCACAACTAACAATTATTTTTTGATTAATCCGCGGATTATTTTCAGAACGACTTGATCAATCGTTTGGAATGTAACATAGAAATTGCTCATCATAATTCCCAGTGTGACTGGAAATGACTTCTTTTGCTCCACCAGAGACTCTTCATTAACTCTAATAAATGACTGAGAGAGAAAGCAGGAACCAGCAGTTATTTCATAGGTTTGCTTGGTAAATGAAAAAATATGATGAATTGATTATCAAAGTAGTTTGCAACTAATTTTCTGACCATCAACTAGGGCTGCGCAATGTATAGATAATGTGTCTTACTGTGATATGAGACAAGATATCGTGATAGATTTTGGATATCGTTATATTGCGATACGGCGTACGTGTTGTCTTTTCCTGGTGGAAAAGGCTTCAGTACAGTAAAGTGATGTGATTTTCTGGACTTACCAGACTGTTCTAGTTGTTCTTTAATTTACCTGTACCCACTTATCCACATTGCTGATGATTATTTATGAAATCACAGATAGTCATCCTGACGGTGCTGTCTTAGAATCAAGGTGTTTAGTCAAAGATACTGTGATATGTACTCGCTTTATCACCTTTGCTTCTCTCGCCCCTTAGAGTGCACAACAAGTCGTCTGTCACGCCCCACACGGTCACTCAATATCGACTGATATGAAACAATATCGTGATAGGTTTTTGAGCTGTATCGTCCAGAACTACCATCAGCTAATCAATTAACTGAATAATTGTCGCAGCTCGAACGGACGCGGACAGAAATGGTGGGAGTGACATTGCACGCACGCACGCACGCACATGAATTTTGTCTTCTTCCTGTCTACTCATCAACACATGGCAGACTGACAGCACTCACTTCTTTTTTTACTGTAACAGCACTGACTTTTTTTTATAGAACAACAACAACAAAAAAATCACCCACAGCTTTCAGTCAAATTTGAGCAGAGATCACATTAATAATTACCACGCTGACGTCTGCTCTGAAGACACTATATTAATCGTTTGTGTGTTATTTCTGGAGCATAGTGTTGTTATTATTATTTGAGCGGTACAGTGTGCAGGTGTGGGTGGGAGTTGACATCCATTGGCTGCTTAATGACAGTGTTATTTGTGTGGTGGGTCTCTCCACAGCAGAACCACGGAAGGCTGTTGTGGCAGGAAATTGCTGTGGAGGAAGATTGGGCTTCGTGCTGGGCTGGGCTGTTCGCTGCTGTCCTGTACACTCTCTCTCTCTCTGTCTCTCTCTCTCTCTCTCTCTTCCCTAGCCTTTCGCCCTGTCTCTCTCGCTTTATCCCCTAATTGCCCTCTTTGAGCAGGGAATGGAATAGTATAATTAGAATCTTATCTGGTTAGCATCGCTGAGAGGGGCACCGAGCTTTCTCTCCCAGTGTGATCACTCTCCCTTGTTCTGTTGTTGCCTTACTTTAGACCGTCATTTCTGCTCTCCGTTGTCCTGTTGCCTCTTTCTCTTACTCTCCCATGAGAAGCTTCCTCTGCCGTTTTAGCCACAGCTTTGGTTCGTTTCTTGACCGATTGGGGACTTTGTAAATTTCTCTGTGCCCGTGTGTCTTTTTGTTTTACTGGTAGAGGAAGTAGGGTGTTTTCTCGCTGCAAATTATGCCCTCTGTGTTGACAGACAACCGACAAGGCCAGGCCTGAAATATGGCCTGTTAAATCCCGGAGATTATCTGGAGATGTCTGCTTCTGCTTTGCTGTAGGTTTAAAAAAGCAGCAATCTTCATAAAAAAATTATTACGACCTTATACTTTAAATAAAACACACTCTGGCCAGAGAAAACATTAAGCTGTGCAAAGGCTCTGGCTCGCCAGTGTTTTTCCTGTTCTCAGTGAAAACTGTAGCAAATGGTTTGAGCCTCACCTGTACTTTAAGAGAGCTACATTCAACCTGACATGCTTTTCCAAACGACACTTATTGCATCACGTAGAAATAATAAGAATAAGGTTTATGTGCATAGCACTTTTCCAAGTATAATTTAAGAGTGCTTAGACATGGATTAAATCCAGATTAAAAAAAAAAAACAGACACAGTCAATATTAAACAACAAAAACATAAAAATAGTATAAACAGTAAAAACATGATTAAACACAAAACATAAAAAACAACTAGGGACGTCCCATATGGGATTTTTAGGGCAGCTGCTCATACAGATATTAGGGAGCAAGAAAACTCAAATATATTAGCTGACATTTTAAAAAGGGGTGTGAGGAAATATCAGTACATATTCATATCGCAATATTGTGTTTTGCAGTATTGTATCAATTCTCAAAAACACTCAATTTTTAATTAATAGTTTTCATGCAAAGATCTGTGGCAGTGGTTCATTTGGCTTTTTTTAAACCTCCAACGGCTGTTGAATAATACCTACTGCTATGATGCTCTGGTTAAACAAAGAAACGCTTTTATAACTCAGATTTTATAAATACTGTGGTTTCTTTATACTATGACAGTTTTCCTAAAATAAGATTGAAAAAAAAGAAGCAACATATTGCCGTGCTTAGAGCACTGTAACTGTATCCTGAGATGTATCGTATCGCCAGATTCTTGCCAATACACGGCCCCAATTATAAACATATAACATCCACTGAACATAGTTATCAAAAACTTGTGACAAAGACATGTGATAGAGGCAGGATATCTAACATTTTAACAAACTATGTTTCAAACATCAGCGCACTGAATAGAAAACACTTTACTGAACAGTTGATAAATAATGTACCGCCCTCTGCTGGACAAACTACATGATTACAGCATTTAAAATCACTGGTCCAAACATTTTTTTTGTCCTTAAACAGTTTTACTGTCGCTGTTAATCAGAGAACATATATGCTGATACCGATACATTTGCTGATAATATCGGCCAAAAAACTGATAGGCCCCAAAAGCAGCAGAGCGTATAAGAAAACAGGTAAAGTCAAAGTGATGACAGCAGGTTGGAAACTCATCAGCTCTACTGGAAAGCCCGGCAGCCATGTTAAAATGTCTTCATGATGTCTGCCAGGCTTGTGTAATAGCATGATGATTTCGTGAGTTGTCAAAGCCGTGAAGAGGCTCACGGTGACACAGAGCGAGCTGGACGCGTTCTTGTCGACCCTGCAGGGCCAAGCGGCTGAGTGCTTCCTGCCCTCTCCTGCACCGGACTGATTGCATTATTGCCCATTGCCTCTGTCTGGGTTATATAAGACATTTTTTTTTTCATGAATGGTAGCCATGGTAAATTGCCTCAATTTTTGACTACATTGACTTTTGAGGCCAATTTAATGGAAGATTGACTTGGCTGACAGTCGTGAGATTGACCCTGACATTTATTCCCCAGGAAAAGGGTCACATGATGGGTTTCATGGCGAAATGCTGAGCAGAACAAATCAAGGCTGAGATGTATGAAGACGAAGGCCACCTGACCCGGCCCGCTCATCGATGGCCTCTGTATGATTCTGCTCCAGCACTGCAGTAGTCACATTAGGAATACATGAGCAAATCTAATGGCCTTTTAACCCTTTCATTGGATGCATTTTTATAAACCAACCAGTTTCTTGCAATGTGTTGGATAATTTAATATGATGTTTTTGCTTAGAAAAGTCTGTTTTGTAACAAGTGATTGTCTGAAAAATGAAACTCACTGCTAACTTTGTTTTGGTTGTATTTCTTTCTAGTGTCTATGGCTGTGAGTTGTTCAAGGTTAAACATTATATTGGAAGAAAATATTGATTAACTAACTTGCAGTTTGTTGTATATATAAAGCTCTTGCGTTGCCCGAGGCCCAGCAGAAGCGAGGGCATCTATCCTCCGACTTATGCAGCGTGAATTCAGGAAGTCTCTCTCAGAGGACCACCTGGCAAAACTAATGCTATTGATTTCCAGCCCTTGTTTTCATTACTAATCCCAACGGTGGGGAGGCTGAAAATTGCTTTGGTTACTTGAAAGAAAGTAAAGAGACCCAGGAAAGCCATGAGGGGTTGGTTGATTAGATACTGGCAGGTAATAGCGTTGGTGTGGGCGTGATAACACATCCTGCCTCCTATACTGTCTTCTTTCTTAAACGTGTGACTGACCTTCAATTCATCTGCCTTCTTTGTCTTTTTGTGGGTCCCTGGGGTTTACTCCCACTTGTTCTCTACTATCGTAGCTGGGCAAAATTATTATTCGTCTCCTCTGATAGTTTACTGGAATCAATGAAATAGACTTGGGTGGCATTAAGCTTTTAGGGTTTTTGTTGAAATCCTGACAGTATGATCGTAAATATCACCCAAAATACAGACAGTTCTCATTCTGTTAAACTGATGCAGAGAGGAAGTAGTGCGTTTATGTATTGTTGTGCACAGCAGATGCAAACCGAGGTGTCTCTCCGCTGGCAGAACGGGCAGCTGAGCTGAGAAAGATGGCGCGCGGAAGTGTTTCAGGTTTAGTCCCTATGATAAAGAGTTGTAAGCCAAGACGGACAAACCCGTGTGCACTGTTAGCCTGAAGAAAGTTGTGGCTAAAAGGGTCTGAGTTTTTGGGTTCCTAAGCTAGAATCAATGTAAGAAGGAAGCTTATTTCTAGGGCTGTAAGAATACATCAGTGTATTGATGCATTCATTTATTTTTCTACGATCATACGACATTAAAAGGTAAATGGCAGATCATCCCTCTAGTGTGACTTGTGTTTGTCAAAGCAAAAATCGATTGTATCGATACTAAGAGTTTGTGCCTTGCACTGTTAAAGGTAAACAGTTGTAAATATTACTCCAGTTAATTCTCCAGCGTTCTGGTCGTGTGTATTGCATCAGCAGCATCTCTTCAGATAATGGCGGATCATGGCAGGGAAAACGAGAGATTTTCAGTCTGCGTTTGTGCTCCACACAGATTGAATAGAGGCTTTGCACTGAATGTTCGTGTAGTTGAGTGTATCAAGCTTTTCCAGGGTTTTACCGTCTTTACCACTGCACAGAAATAGGCTTTTTTCCCCTCTGTTTTTTGGCAAAAACAGAGTTACTACATCGATTTCTAGTCAATGAATTGTACCATAACTTGTTGCTCTGAATGAGCCCATATCGTCCTCGTATCGTATTGCCAACTATGTATTGTAAAATGCATTGTATGGTTGTTAAACCGTAATATTACTTACTTTTTCCCAATCTATTTATTATTCTGTGACATACTGGCGTCATGTCCAGGGGGCGTTCGTGTACATCAAGCTGCCTCACGCCACAGAAACAGGAGATAGGCTCCTGCCCCATGGGCCTCCCAGACTCTCAAAGGCTTACTTACTTCCTCCTATTCATAATTATACTGGATATCGTTTTATGAACCCAGGTCTTATTAGGCTAATTCCATATTAGACACAACGCACAGCAGGCTAGATAGTCATACATAGATTGTTCACTAGAAGGGAAAAGCAGTGAAGCGTGCGCATGTGGTACTTTTCTTTAATCGATGCTATCACTCCGCTAGCCTTGCACCTGCGAGATGCTCGTATAATCCCTCTGCTTCAAATCTCAGACACGCTACAAACTTAAGATACCAATAGCCTAGCATTGTCTAACAGTACATTACGAGGAAGTGGAAATTATGGAAAAGTAGATTATAGATGCTTTCCAGAAATTAATGTTGCCATTGTTGAATATTTTTGGTAAAGTCAGATGTGTGTTTGAAAGGAGTGGGCCAAGATGATGAATGCTGCCACTACTTGGCTCCTCTGTCGTATCTCACAGCAAGCTGTTTTTTTTTATAGCACAACCAAATTTTTCCCGTGAGCTAATGTCACCCTTTATTTCTCTTACAGTTACGGAGAAAGAGGTGCAGCAGTGGTAAGTGTATGCATTTATTGTTTTTTAATGAGAATGTTTCCATTGTCCTGATGTCAAGCGAGTCATATTAACACTTGTGCATTTCCCGGCAAAGCTCGCAGGAGTCAGGGGCGTCAAACCCGCTTTGATATCTTGCCGTTTTTTGGGTCCTTGGCGAGTTTGTTCACTGTTTGTTTGAAAGCTGATTTGAAGCCGTCTCCTTCACTTTACCCTGAAGATAGATGAGTTCTGAAAATAGAATGACTTTGAAACCTTACCGAGCCCGAACGACTTTGAAGGCTGATAACACTGATACAAACATTTCCATGATGCGTTCTTCAACAAGCTTTTTGCTCTCTTTGCTGAAGGGATGTCTGATAAGAGAAGAATGGCGGGGGCATTAGGTTGTTTCACTTTCAGGCGTTTAATGACTACATGGCAGCAGAGCCTCCACAAAGTTCCTGATTAGAAATCCTTGCTGTCAGATTCTCTACCTGTTAGTCAGTGTGAGCAGCACCAGCCTCTGATCATGTCCAGCTGTCTGATCTCAGCCTGTAGTCACAGTGTTGTAACATCAACTTAACATATAAAGCATATTGATGAACCAGAGACACATCAGGCCAGGAGAAGTCTCGCAGCTGTGGTGAGAGCGATCATTACCGTCAAGGTGTGAATATCTGAACGTTTTTTCTAAAGGCCCAATTTGACAGCCGCTGGCACACAAAGAGACAATACATCTTTATTTACAGAGACGATTCAGGCACGAGCGCAGTCGTCGCTTTTGTTTGCTGCACGCCACTTTTGGGCTTTTGTTTCTTTGAAAATGAAAAACAAAGAATAGCGCATGTCAGAAGAGGGAGCGCTGTAATGAAGTGATCACTCTTCCACGTTCACACTTCAGTTCTCCTGCCTTGGTTTTGCATTTCACGACCTAATTTTGCATGCATGAAAAGAGCTCTGCCTCGAGAGCTCGTCGCAGCTCACGTCCCCCGTTCGGGGGTTTTATAGGGGGGGAGAAGCCAGGGCGCATTCACAGCCACGCTGCAGCAGCAGCATTAGATATCACTGGGCATTGGCAGGTCTACAGCCTCCGAGCTGACCTGTCTCTGGGGCTGCCTGAGTGCACTGGGGCGGAATACCCCCCACCCCTAAAACGTCCACCCCCCCGGCTGTGCAGCCAGCTAGCTCGCCATCACTCCTGCTGTCTTTCACAGGAAAGTTTGCATGAGTCGTCACTTGAAGATCAGCAGCAATCAACACGGCTGAGTGTGAGGGATGAGAGGGAATTTTACCAGGGGAAATGCCAGATGGCGTGTAATTAGAGCACAGGCACAGACACAGAAGAATTAGCAGGGTTAGATAAATGCCTGTGTTGCGCATTAAATTTGTTCCCCTTTCTAATTCTCCTCTGAGGGGACATCATTAGTATGCTCGAGGCTCACCTGAAATCAATAACAAAATGCCATAGCGCAGTGATGTTCCTGCCAGCAAGGCAAAGCAAGAGAAACATCCTGCACAACTCTTTAGCAAACCGCCGTGCTAGATGCCAACGAGTAGGAGCCAGTGCCAGTAATAAATACTTTATCTTCATGCTGGCTCCCCAGTGTGGTCTGATGCACAATGTCACGTCTGCTGTGTCCCTGCAAGTACAGCGCGTAGTTGCATTATTGCACCACTTCAAGTACAGCCTGACTGTGTATGTGTTTCAGCACCAGTGTCACCAAGTCACATTTCTTGTACATGATGCGTTCTTGGCAACAGAAGGTGATTCTGATAATGACTCACGTTTGGCAAACATGTTGCACTGGTACAGTGTCTTTGTACTGTACCAATATGTTGTATATGTGTTTTCTGCTTATGTAACACCGCTCATAGTTTGTAAAATGTGGTATTCAGTCAAAGATGTATTTTACCTTATGCCCAGCAAAGCAAATTATTGTGGCGATCAACTGGCTGAAGAGATACGGTGACCTTTCAGTCGCTGTAAGTCTTTGAAAAAGCAACACTCAAAAGTGCAACAACTGTCTATCTGAGTGTAGTTGTTTTGTTTTGTTTTGCTTTTTTTTACATAAAGAAATAACTTGACCAAATAACTTTTAAAAAAGAACCCCTTAAATGTGTATTTTTAGGAGTTTTGGTCGAGAAACGTAGATATCAGGGGATTTTTTACAGCTCAACACCAAACAAAACAAACATCAGCAGTTGATTTTAAGCCGTAAAATTCACAGGATGTTGAAAACACTATTTAAAACAAAATAATTCAGCAAAAGCTAATAAAGTTTAAGGAAGCATCTGCTTATTTGTTTCTCTAACAGACTTCTCTATCAAAATGTGGTCAGTGGTTCGTCTCCTGGTTAAACTCATTATGATTTTCATTATGATTTAAAATGCAAGTTTGTTTCCTCCTCACATCGTCTTCATCAGTTACCGTGACCGCATATTCATGTGGTCTGTGATGGTAATTTATTAATTTGTCCTCTTGTCAGTGCATTGCGGATAAATGAAAGCTTTTTGCAACCATTATATATGTCAACAAGCTAAACTGCAATCAATAACACATTTCTGCCCTGCAGTTTGGGTACATATCAGCAGGGTTTTATCATTATAACCCTAAATCAACACTGGATTCATAAGAAATTGTGGTGTTTGTGCGGCTTCTGTGCAGAGGATTGTGATTTTCATGTTGTAAATGCTGCATTTCCTTCAAAACTCAGTTCTACTCGCTCACCAGAGCAGCTCCTGTGTGTCGCACCGTAGACTTTAATGTTGACAAGCTATTAGGCATGTCATGTAACTGATCAGTGTTATTGGGATGTGGAGCTGAGTGCTGACTTCAGTCACAGAGAGGTGGACGTATCACAGCTCTAAATACATACAAACACTTACATTTATATGTGTTAATGTAGATGAGGCTCATTTAAACTGGCGTATCACTTTGTCAAAACAAGATTTTGATTTGTGTTGTGGGGTAATGATGTCATAAAAGGCTCAATTTGAAAAAAAAAACTTTAGAGGCTCTGAATGTAAAACAGATTATTAGAGCACTAGTTATCAGTATAAAATACGAAAGATGTATTTTGTAGGAATATGTGTAATTGTCAGGCGAGGACGAGAAGAGTCCCACTGACATTACACAAGGGGGCGCTGTTGTGAGTGAGTTCCAGTGAGACCTCCAGTGAGCGCTCCTTTGCCAACTCAGGAAGCAATTTGGCTTCACTGCTTTGATTAATTTGGCGTGCCAGTAACACACCAGTCATAAATTTGCTTTAATGTAAACTCAGTCTCGGTATTTTCTTTAGGTGTTTGGAGGGAAAAGACGAACCAGCTTTAAAAGTTTTAAATAGCTTTTATTTTAAACAGGTGCTGCGCTGTGTATTTAATTTTGTAGATGTAAACAGCAGTTGATGTTTAACCTACCTGACATGATTCAGCGGGAGCAATACAGCCAGTTTCTCTGAGCTTTTATTAATCGCAACTCTTCCTCAGTCTGCGTTGTGTCGACACCCAGTTTCTGTATCTGTGCAGACTTTATTGCCTGTTTAACAATCATGGAAACCCATCGGTCAGCCATGTTGGCAGCAAAAACTAACAACTATTACCTCAGCTGACTGACTGATTACGCTAGTTGTAAATACCAGATACGCATAAGAGAGCAAAGTAATTACCACATTCTGTCATCTATGGCGAGTGGAATCTAGAAGAAAACTGTTATTCTGCTCCAGCACATAGAAAATGTCGTTGTGGATGTTACAGCAACATTGCGAAGCAATTCATTGCTGTGCGATCTGATGCGTCTGCAACGTAACAGATATTTTCTCCTCACGTGTCAGACATCCAGCAAGAGCCGCAACACGTGACAAGTGACTTCGCAAGCAGCCACAAGTCCACTTTTGTGTCTGCTGCCTTTTATTTAGCGTAGCTGTTTCTAACAAATACACGCCAGTCTGAGAGAACTCTTGCTGCTGGTCTTGCTCAGTCACTGCTTTCTTCCTTCAGCGTCCTCTGTCTAGTATCCACACCTCTGTCATGACGTTCGTAGAAGCTGTTGAGCTCAGTTGCTCTCCCCACTTACTCGCCTCTGGCTCTGGTGTCCACTCTGGCTCTGGACCTCCATCTGCTGGTGAGCCAAGCCTCCTCTAATAGTGAGGAAAAAACACCGATACTCCCCGCTGCAGCTTTGGTCTGCAGGCAGCCTGCATGTCGCTTTCAGGAACCTCTGTGGATCACAGAGTTGATCAAGCATTCGTAGAACATCAGAAGGAAAACAAGAGGACATTTTCTTCATAAAATATGAACTGGATTCACCAAAATGACTGTTTTGTGTGAAGTAGTAACGTACATCATAAATTTTTAGTTTCAACTTGAAGTTACAAAGGGAAAAACAATCTTCAGCAGGGCTGCGTGGTTGAGGCAGAGAGCCCACCAACCTGTTACTGTGTGTTCACACGGGGCGCGAATAAAATAATTCCCTCACTTTATTCGCGTGAATTTGAACGCTAGAATACTTTGTGATTACTGGCTTCATTCGTGCAAATAACTCGCTCCATTTGAGTGTGAATTCGTGTGTATGCAAGCACTAAAAAGATGCAAATTTTTGCGAGACGGGAGGGACTTGGTTGAGTTTGACTACATTGCGAGGGTTGCTGCTTTTAGAAAGCCCAAAGTCCTCCTAAAGCACACACAGTTTAGGGAGCTCCACTACATGCTGCACCTGAATGACGGTCGCTTCCGGCGCTACTTCAGGCTCACCTGACTCTGTTTAATGACCTGTTGCAGAGGATCGGTGCCAGGCTACGTCTCCAGTATGCTAAATACGAGATATATAAACTTCAGGCCCTTTATCTAAGGTGCAGAGTTGCTAGTAATTAATATTCACTGTATAGTTGCATGCTGATTTAATTGAGTGAAATAGGTTTCTTCTCCATTTCTCCAGTGAAAGAATCTCTGCCGTTACTTCCTTAATGTCGCACGTCACTGTCGAAGATCTCAATGCTGATTGGCTATTGCGGCGCAAATTTGTTGCTAAAGTTCAGATTTTTCAACTCCGGCGAATAAGTGAATAATGCGAAAATTTGCTTCATTCGCCCCACACAATTTGCGCAATTCACTTCGACCGACAATAACTCCCATCTAATCACGTCTGTACATTGAGTTTGCATGTAATTCACGAGGGCGAATGATTTGACTCTCCTGTGTGACCTTATTTTAAGGTGGAAAAGCTTCATTCCGCTGCTTTAAGATTGTTCCCATGATGAAAACAGCCGTTCACCGTGGCTTTTATCTGTGACATGAAGAATGAAAGAAATCCCTATCGTATGCACTATACGCTGTACTCAATCCTAAGACGTGTACTATAAATACAGTATGCTAAACATAATGTGTTACAGCATGATTCAGCCTGTGACATTGCATAGTCATACATTAAAAATGAGCGAATTCAGGTGAAATGGGTCGTCTTTGGATTACGATATGCATTATGGGTTATGCACTTTGAATATCAATGAGGTTGTATTCTACATTCTGCATTATGGTGAGCTCGCTTCATTTTCCCCCAGATAATTCAAATGTGAGAATTACATGGTTCTGCTCTTTCTCGCTTCCCTTCCTACTGAACTTTTTTTTTTTTTTTTTTTTCCAGCCGCTTCTCAAAGCGTCTCTGCATCTCTTTGACTATATGGAGCTGCTTCATTATCTCCGAGGCAGATTAAAAGTAAAGAGTTTGAGGAGTGAGGAGCCGGAGCACGAGTGGAAACGATCCGTCCTGGCCTTCATTCTTCATCAGAGCGCTCTCTCTCGCTCTCTCTCTCTCTCTCGCTCTCTCTGGCCGTAATTACAGCCCAGCCTTATTTTGGACAGCTTTAACTGGATCACAGACGAACATGCAGCGCTCCCTCGTGTGAACTTGCGTCATTTTTGCCGTTGATCAAGAGCAAAAGCTTTTTGCTGTGCTTTTTATAACCCAACAGTTATTATATCCGTGCTATTTCCTCCTCCTCTGACTTTTCATCCAGCTTTTATTTTTTGTGAAGGCGAACTTCCTTCCTCTCTGACCTGTTACAGTCTAGTCACACTTTGAGGCTGCTGTTTATCTTCATGAAGATGTATAAGGAAACTGCCCACCTTTGAGTGACTGCGCTTGAAATTGCTTATGAGATGCTTCTATATTTAGACTAATAGAGGTATTAAGTCGCTCTCTGGATGTGTCATTTCCAGAGGCGAGAGAAAGCGCTCTGACTTATCTATCAGCCACGCATATTATCAAAAGAGGACTAGAAAGTAATTTGATTAGAGTTAACCACTCTGGGCTCGCTATTGGATTAAGGCGATCTTCTTATCTGTGAATGAGACAAATAGCTTTGCTCTTTACCTTTTTGATCTCACACACAGCGCTTTCAAGCTGAATCGGTAATACCTGCTGTGGCCGTGAGGAGGTGACTTCGGCCTGTCGTCTTCGTCGTCCGGCCTCGTCTTGATTACATCATTTCATTACATTTTGAACCATTTTTTTAATCATCCCTTTCTGTGCTCTGTTTTTCAGGTACAAAGGCTTCATCAAAGATTGTCCAAGTGGTCAGCTGGATGCCGTCGGCTTTCAGAAGATTTATAAGCAGTTCTTTCCTTTCGGAGACCCCACAAAGTTCGCCTCCTTTGTTTTCAACGTGTTTGATGAGAATAAGGTTTGTAACCACATTCAGAGGTTCTTTTGTCCTCCTGTTAAAAGGCAGATAAAAATATTCACCTACTTGTAGTAACAAAGAAGTTCTTTGCCAGTGGCTGTTGCTGCTAGATAAGGATGGCAATGTTAAAATTGACGGTGTCTGACAGAGCAAATCTAAAGGTTGTTTCAAACAGAAAGATACAGAATAAAAGGATATTATATAGAAACAGTGTTTGGCTGCTGTTTTTACTCTAGAGCCCTTTTACCTTTTTTATAACTGAATGCTGCCATGTTTATATTAAAAAGGTCAGTTATTTAGATCTGTCTTGAAAGAAAGCTGTTTTGGACAAAAAAATGTATTAAAATATAGATCGG
>JAQLOL010000022.1:13093689-13116134 GCA_029783665.1 Naso thynnoides
TTGCATTTTGTCCATATTGAATAAACATTACAGGAAGTAGCTGAAAATGTGTGACAACGTTAGTTAAAAAGAACGTCTGTGTCAAAATCCTCCTTCACGCTAATATTCCAGCTAGGAAGGCAGCACTCGTAAGGAACTATTTTTCCAGGTGTTATAACTTTGGTCTCCTCGACTCCCTTCTTCTCTGTCTCTCACTCAACGATTTTTGTCCGAATAAATGCAGATGTCCCCTTCAGAAGGGTGAATTACCTGGAGCCAGCATCTTTAACGTGTCCTACAGTGTTTCTATGCCCTGTTCCAACATGAATAGCAGTGAATGGGCTTTAAATATGCAGCCTGACATCTAGTGAATTAAACGCATGGTCACGTTTGAACAGTGTTTGTGGAAGATAGCGAAATCTCTGCTAATGGTGAGAAGTCAGAAATAGACCGCTATGGTCCTTGAAATGGCTGCTTTATGGGTTAGGAGGGAGGGGTTTGGTGCCGAACCAAAACATGAGCCAGGGCTCCATCAGATGGTTGCATGTAGTACAAGGTGCTAATGAGGATGTTGGAGAACGAATGTAATGTATCTGAACAACAGAGTCAACAAGGTTAGAGTTTAAAAATCAAAAGACTGAAGTGAAAAAGGCGACTTCAGCGCACTGACTGCTTATTTTATGTCACTTTCTGCAGTTTAAGATTAAACGTTGCTTGACACTGATACAAGTGCAGTGATAATTATTAGTTTTCCGTTGAACTGAATCTGACCTTGTTGCCACCCCCGGGGCTTTGGCATGGACACTGTTAAGTTTAGAGCTGTAAGCTGCAGCCATCACAGCGTCACTAACACCGCCTGCAGTCTATAAACATCATATATAGTCTCTTCCACCACTAACCCTCGCTGCTAAAGCCCACTCCCTCAGCCCCAAGAATCCACTCAGCTTTAGTGAAAGATGAGACGCAGCCTGCATGGGTGTGTTCGTCAGCCCACTGCAGCCAAGATTGGCCCGTTGGACTGGCTGTGCAGCACAGCAGCACTTAGTGATTTGTATTGGCACTGAGTGCACTGAACCGAAGCTCAGTCCAGCACCATAGATCAGGAGCAACATGATTTAGCTCAAGAGCCTCTTTTGCCCCCTGCTGGAAACTCTGTGTTTAAGCATTTAAAGGGCTCCAGGTTCACTCTGGCTCACGTTCTTCTTGCAGAATGCAGATGGGAAGCTGACTCTGCAGGAGTTTCAGGAGGGTTCAAAGGCAGACCCCTCTATTGTTCAGGCACTGTCTCTCTATGATGGACTCGTGTAGGAGTGTCAGGTGAGTGGGGGTGTTAATACATACCTCTCTGCTTAGATGACTTGTCAACCCCAGGTCACACTTCAGCTCCAAGATAATACTGAGCAGAGAACGGAAGAAGGAGCTAGAGTCTGTGGGCTGAAAACCAAAGTGAAGAAGCCTCTTTCTGCTCTCAGTTTGTTCCTATGAATTATTCAGTATGACCCACTTGTTTGCTGGCGATCAAATCGTCTTGCAGTGCTGAGTGAAGAGCGAGACGGCCCTCTTTCACTGCCTAATGTAATGCACAATTGTTGCTGACATCCTGCTCGGTGTTTTGTCAACTGTGAAGTGAGCTTGTGAGGACATATTGCCGTGATACAGAAACTCTGTGTGGTGATTATCTTACATGCTCTGAACACACCCATGTTTCATGACTCGGCTTACTGTCATCTGTTCACTGGTGGTCGTTCTTGCAACTTCTCAGATGGATCCCACTCCGCATCCTCCTGCGCGTCACACGCCAAACCAGCTCCATCACACCTGTAACAAGAGGAAGCCAAATTTAACTGGACTTTGTCCCACGGCCGTACGGCAACTGTGTCAAGTAGCTGTTCGTCTACATTTCCTGTACGGATTGTAAACAAATGTGTGCTCTGATGTGACGGAACATTCCAGCGCATCAGCAGAGAACCCCTCAGTCATTTATCTGTGCTTTTACAGCTGTGTGGCACCGCGCGCACACTTGAGTGTTGTGGACTGTATTTGAGCATTTCTGCAAGCGCAGTGTTGTGATTTCCTCATGGACAGACGAAGGAACTGAACTCCCTCTGAGATGTTGGCATGCGTCTTGTTCACATGCTGTAAAGCCGGGGAGGCACGCGAGCTGCTCAGAGGAACTGCGGCTTCATCACCACATGGAGAGAGACTCTAAACCCGGCAGAATCTGGAGGGGGAAAAAAAAAAAAAAGTGTTACTTGGTGATAACGTGAACACTAACTTACAAAGCAGTATAGTGTATATTGTATAATGTAAATATAATGGTAATTTATTTTCTGCTTTGCTGCATTTTATGGGAATTTTACTCATAAGTATGGAATGAAGTTTTATTTTTTATCAAAGGTGTTGAAATGTATTGCACTGTATTTTTCATTATTATTGTGGGAATGAGTTTTTTTCTCACGTTCTCTCCTGAGAGAACAGGGTTTTTATTTGGAGAAGAGTGTCGGAGGAGCGGAGAGTTTTCTATGGCTTCTTTTACTATGTTTGCAGTCTGTGCATCCTATTGTGTTTTCACTTCCCCGTTAGCATGAGCGTCTACTGTCTGCAGTGTTGCACCGCCACTTAACGACACGCACCGAGCAACACGGCCAATTCTCACAGCTTACATCTGAATTGAGGCTCATTACGTCTTTTGAGGGCATCGTACTCCACCCTCAGCGCACACAAAGCCCGGTCATTGAGAGGCACAAACAGACATCAATCCTGGTTGTAAAAGCTTTTGCGAGCTCTGTGGTTGCAGTCGTCTACTTTCTATTTGTCCTGTGCGAGGCCAGAGCATGTGATGATGCCTTTACTTCATTCTTGGACTTCTTTTAGTTACAGCGCTAAGATGTTTTTATCGGCTTCACTGAATTTATGCCTTATGCAAATGATAATTTACTAAATGATAAATGTCATTTACCTGTTGATTAACAGTATAAGAGCACAGAATAAAATGCATTTAAGTGGCGAACTTTGCTCTCACTGGATTCTTACGCTTTGTATTTGAAATGAATGGTGTTTGATTTATTTCACGAGTTCTTGGATCATTTAAGAAGCTGTTTTTAATGCATGATGCACTGATGCTCGAGTTAGAGCTGCAGCAAGTAGTTGATTAAAAGAAGAAAAAGCTATTTTAATAATTAATTTATAGTGTCAGTCATTTTTCAGGCACAATGTCAGACATTCACTGGTTGCAGCTTCTTAAATGTCAGTATTTGCTGCTTTTTTGTTATTTATGACAATAAAGAAAAGGTTTACATTTTACACTTAATAAAGCAAAAGATGCAACTTTTAAACATCACTTTTGGGGGTGAGCCGATCTGATATTCAGAATCGGTATCGGTCCGATATTGGCCAAAATCACTAGATTGGACATTGGAGAGGGGAAAATTTATAATCCAATCCAGTTTGTTAGCCTAAACCAGGGCTATTCAATTACAAATTCGATTGGGCCAGATTTTAAAATACAGAAATTTAGCTGGACCAGGCATTTTCAGTAGCTAGTAGGCAGAAGGTAATGACAGATTTTAAGCCAACACAAATGAAAGTAATGAGAAACAAGATAAGTTTAATCATTGTTTAAAATGCCATCAGGTCTGACACGGGCGCAGCACAAAGCGCATAAAACCAGTTCAGCTCTGGTCGTGGGATGCAGTCAAACTCTGCCCTCTCCTGTGATCCTTCTGGAGAGTCTGATGTTTCTCAACGTGGTGCCTCCAAACACTGTTCTTTGAATATCACAACAAACTCATTGCAAATTAAACACATCCTTGTGGCTTTTGGATCTGGCCTTAAATTAAGTAATTTTCACTTCCAGCAGGTTCAAACCGACAGTTTTCATTGTCAGTTTTAGGTTTTTGGGGGTTGAAAAAGGCGTGCTTTTAGAGGTTATATCATAGGACGTCTACTAGTGCCACACATCACAGCAAACGCCCTGGATTGTGGGTTAAATGTTGCAACTATTCAGTGTTGCATTCAGCGTCTTTAAGAATTTCTGGTGGCTAGTACATATTTCTCTGCTTTTCTGGCTGGGCCAGGCATCTGAATTGGTTTGGCCTAAACTCTCCCACAATGAACGCTTAAACAAACTGTGTGACCTGTCGTAAAGAGAGATGTGAGCACAATACAGACCAGCAGCATGTGTCACATGACTAACATAAATGGTCAGGTACAGCGAAGTGCTTCCATACAGATGTTTTATCTATAGCTTTGTTATTTAAGAGAGGGGAAAAGGCTGTATCGGACTGATATCGGTATATCAGACATGAGGAAGTGGTATCGAGCCGTCCCTACTTTGACTCATGGGAAATTGTGAGGATCTTTTGTGGAATTTTCTCTGCGTTTTATTAACTCAACGATCCATCATTAAAAAAACAATCAACAAAATTATCAGTGATGCTGAAACTCCTGTGTGTTTGCATTTTTCCTCAGTCACAGTCCAAAACTTCTCACACCTGATTGCTTTTTTTTATGAACATTTTTAAAACATTAGCAGTCCTGCAGTGTCATGTTGAGCTTGTGTCACACTTTGAAACAGACTCTGCCCTGACTCCCTGCGTGGGTAAGCTTGCACTCTTTGATTGAATAATGAATGAAGCGCATGGAGGTGTGAAGTCTTGGCATTGATGGCGGATTAATGAGGCAGCTTAGCAGCTTTTGGGTGGAAGCTGCTGGCTCTGTCTGCCCGGACCTGCTCTCTGTTTGCCTCTCATCAAGGACACATGAAAGTGATGGCAGGAGGACTTAAAGGTCCAGGGTGACCGAGCTCATCTTTGAATTCATGTTACATTTTCACAGAGGTTTTTAAATGTTGTGTGCGCATCTAAGGGCATCAAAAGTCACGTTGATTTTGAAGCGAACGACCTGCCGAAGCGGAAGCTTCCTCTCTAAGTCTGGTCACAGGCAACATGTGTTACAGCTGGACGCCAAGAGCGTAACAGTGCTGAATAATCAATAACGCCTTTCAACCCTGAGCAGCCACAAAGTGCAGGACAGTGACATTTCTGTGCAGCGCGCAAAGCTATTCCACTCATTCATGCGCCGCGGGGATATTTCTCAGAGTGGGCTGTGTACAAAATTAGATTGGTGTCAGCTGAATATAAACATGTCTATATATAAGAACGAGGCTGTTACTGAGACAATGTTTTCAGCGCGTCGGGAGTACAGACTCCAGGCTCCGCTGCTCGTGGAAAGCTGCTGAAAAGCGCGTCTCCGGGGCCCCGCCGGGATCACGGAGAAAACTGAACTGAAGCGGGGAATGCTGGGTAGCGTCAAAGCCTGGAAGTCACAGTGGGGTCGAGGCAAACACACACACACACACACACTCGCACACACACCCAAAAATCAGGTTGGGTCTCGAGAACCTTTTAATACCCATCTCCGCCCCCGTTTGAAGCGTCAGAGCACCAGCTCTCCAGGGGCTCTCCAGCACAGAGCCAGTCCTCGCACTCCTCCAAACTTTACGCACGGATGTCCTCCAGTGGAACTTCTTTCCTCTGAATTTTGATGCGTTTCAGCTGAGCAGTGTTGTTCCAAGTATCTTTTCTACCGATTGGAAGCGGTCCCAGACTTTTGGCTGCTTTCAAACCAAAACTTTAAAAAAAAAAAAAAACTTTACTCGACTTTTGCTTTTGTTTATGTGATTCCAGCCTCATTCCAACACACAGATGCAGTAAATCTTAAAAAAAAAAAAAAAAAAAAATGACCGGCGTGTTATTGAAGTGCCTCGTCTTGGCGCTCTGTATCAGCGCGCACAGGCTCTTGGCAGCCCCCCGGACTGAGGAGGATGATGGATCCGGTGACAGCGCCTCGACCCTGGCCTTTGTGTTCGATGTTACCGGCTCCATGTACGACGATCTGAAACAGGTGATAGAAGGCGCCTCACGGATCCTGGAGAAGACCCTCAACCGGAGGACTAGACCTATTAAAAACTTTGTCCTGGTGCCCTTCCACGATCCAGGTACTCTTTTAAAATTATTTATTTTATTTTATTTTTCCCCACCAAACTCACTTTTTTTTCCCGTCATAAACAGCTCCACAGCTTAGGTAGACCGACATGTTTGTGAATGTCCCTGAAGTTTTTAAGTGTTTGTGAATGAATTATGATTAATTGAAGAATTTAACCCAAAATTGAGCCAAGACTGTGCTGTCAGGTCCAGGGTACACAGCAGCCTGAAGCCTTTTTTTTTTTTTTTTTTTACATCATTACAAACTCAGCACTTTCAGCATCATTGTAGGTCAAATTCCCATTGGTTTGACTGTTTTCTGAAGCTGTCATTTACAGCTTGGAAATGTAATTTCATTTAAAGATAAGGCACATCTTAGTTAGACTCTGTAGCACATGTTGTAGCCCATCTGTCCACACACTGAGCAGCACTGAGACTGATAGGAGACATTAGAAAATGTGCGTGAGGCGTCCGTGGGACAGGTATGACTCTGTCCTCCTGTATGAGAAAGCTGCAGCTTGAAAATAAGAGTGCTCTAATGGGGGGAGGGTGTTTGAGCACTGATGAGAAGCATATGCTGTCTGCTTGTGTGTAATTACCCCCAATCACCCCCCTCCACTCACCCCACCCTGCCTCTCCCTCTCCTGCATCCAAGCCTCCGGAAAACCCTCACAGCCCCCAGTTTAGCCGACCAGTGGGGGTGGGAGAGGGGTGGGCTGCACCAGCACCACACATTTTGTCTGTGTTTAATGTGTCCTGCCCCTGGGGACCTTGTAAACTTCCAAGACTGCAAAGAGGCCGCGTCGGCTGACAAAGAGGCGTGACAGTGCTGTCAGCGTTTTACAGTCACTCCTCAGGAGCAGACGAGGACTTGAAAGCCTCCACCGGTGGAAAATAGATCGAGAGCGAGTTAGAAATGTCATCGGCTTGACACACGTCTGCAAGCTCTGTATCATTAGTCTCACAATGACACTTCAGAATGGCATTTGACAGTCGGAATAACAAGCACGGAAACACAGAAATCATGAGGCTCCACCCCACCTGATGAGGGTCTTGTCTGCAGTAATTAGAATGAAGAGCTTGAGCTTGTGGACAACAGTGTTCTCTAGCAAAAACAATCCCTTCCCTGTGTATTGGTTAATGTTTACTGTTCCATCGATTGGCCCCAGAAGGCGTCCAAGCAGCCGTTAGGCCCTGACAGGCTCTTATCCATCACGCCGGCGTCTGCTGCTGCCTGAGACCTGAGCGAGTCAGCCAGTAGAAAATGCTGACTACATCTGCAGAAAATGATTATTCTGTCGTAATTCAAACTTTGGCTAGAGTAGCGTTTTGTGTAAAACAGTGTGTTTTTGTCAGTGCACCAATCCCTCATGCTGTTTGGGGTCTGTGATTGATATTCAAGTTTTACACAAAGCTGCAGGGCATCACTCTGTTCCTGAGAAATCAGGCTCCGGCTTAGTGAGAATTTGATGCGGCAGATGCTTTGCCTTTGTTTACGAGGCTGAGCGGCTGAGAGGGAACAAATAAATCCTTTGCTCTGACATACCTCCTTTGTTTAGTTTGAAGAAATATCCAGACAAGTTAGAGCTATGATCTCTTTCATTTGGGATGAATGTTGTTAAATGAAAGCTCTGATTAAGCAGACTTGATTTGTCTTTGTTTACTGTAAAAGTCTTTGTTTGCGTCTTTGATGATATACATCTCCGAACTGGCAGATATCGGCCCTGTTTCCATCACCACCGACCCGAAAAAATTCCAGCAGGATCTGCAAGAGCTGTTTGTCCAGGTGGGAACCAGAACATATGAAATCATCTATAGGAGCAGGAACAATATTGTTCTACACTAGTCCAAGTTTTAGCTGTGCAGACTGCCAGTGCTTAAAGCAAACCTATGTTAACAGAATTGGTGCCTTTTTTTGTTTATTAACTCAACCTACTTCTAAAAAACGCATGCTCTTATTTCTTTTCCCAAAAGTTTCCTCATTGTTGCTTTAAATGGCTATAAAGTTTAAAATATTTCTATATGACATGCTGTGATTGTTGTCGCTGACACAACTGAGCTAGTGGTTCAAGTCTAGAACGCACAAAATGAAGTTTAAAATAACATATTTAGAGTTGATGTCCTTCAGGAGTATTTGATCGTGTGTGATTCTTTCACACAGGGAGGGGGCGACTGCCCTGAGATGAGCATAGGAGCCATAAAGAAAGCCTTGGAGGTTTCCCTGCCTGGATCCTTCATCTACGTCTTCACCGACGCCAGAGCCAAAGACTACCGCCTGAAGAGAGATGTTCTGCAGCTGGTGCAGCTCCGGCAGTCACAGGTGCAGCACAGACTCTGTATGGAACAGGGCTGGAGCCATAAATACTGCATTAGTGATGGCATTTTACTAAAAATCAACGCCAGTCATTGCACAGATGATGGAGGTTTCTCTTGATCACAGCTGCACTTTCAAAGAATGATGAAAAATGATTAAATGCTGTTCACGTAGTGTGAGTAGGAAAACGGACACATTCAAAGCTTTAAAAGCCCCGCCCACAGTTTTTTTTTAAAAGTACCTTTGCATTGATCACATGCTGCAACAAAAGACACCCAGTGGCATGCCGTGAAAGATCTACATTCCAATGAAGTTCCCCGATGCTCAGTGGAGCCAGGGAAAGCTTCTTCAAAGTTGCTCACTCTCGGCCTCTACGTGAAGTGTGACAAGGAGCATTAGCGTCACTTTGCAGCCAAGTGAAAGCGAGTCTGCAGAAAGCAAACACTGAACAGTAGTAATCCTCTTAACTCTCCTGCCCCCTTTCCTGCCAGGTGGTATTTGTGCTGACCGGGGACTGTGGGGACCGCTCGCAGCCCGGCTACAGGGCATACGAGGAGATCGCTGCCACCTCTTCTGGACAGATCTTTCACCTGGACAAGCAGCAGGTCAACGAGGTGAGAGCAACGCAGAGCACACGGAGAGCACACTGCAGTGACCAAACCGTCATCAATCCAGCACGTATATAATAATACAGAATTTTAGCAGTCTTCTGTTGGTGCCACAAGTCCACATTTAAATTGTGTAGAGGTTCATCTGCAGCTATTGTTATTTTGTTTGCTTTTGTTAGTTTTATTTCTTTCTTGGTGCTGTGTGACATTTTGTTTTGTTTCCTTTTTAGGTTTCTGCTCTTTATGGTTTCATTTACAGAGTCACTTCACTTACTTGACTTTCAGTGTGATTTTTTTAAACGCACACAATTTCTGCAACCAAAGGTGTCTCAGTCAAAACAATCAAAAGATGTAGTTTGATGACTTCATGAAGCAGTGTGGGATGATGGGATTTGTTTATTTGATGGATAAACGGCCTCCATGTCAGATGGAAATGTCTGAGTGACTCAGGCAGAAATGTTCATAGACGAGGTGATGTATAAAAGTTTGGTTTACATTAATGTTAAGTCACGTTTGCCCAGTCTTGTATAAAGTACCCAGAAGCCATATTTGAGTCAAAGTTAAAATACCTTACTGGAAAATGACTCTGGTAAAAGTGAAAGTTGCCTATTAGAATACAACCTGAGTAAAAATCTCAAAGTAGCCATTATTTACTGTACGCATGTATCTCAAGTACAGTAAATATAATATACTTCAGGATTAAAAGTACCAAAGAAAAGCAGTCGAGTTTGACTTTTTAAAAATAGTTTATTTTTCTTTATGTAGCCTCTGGTTGAGTTAAGGACATAAGGAATATCTCAGTCATAAAACAAAAATAAATAAAGTGATAAAAAAAAACAGTTTTCAGAAGCTCTCTAAACTTCTAAATTCCCATAAGCCTGATTTGAACACAACAGGCAAAAGTTTGACTCAGCCTGAATCTGCACCTGGGCGACTGTTACTATGTCATAACAACAAAATGATTTGAAATCAAATATAAAATAAGATTACAGCAGCACCCAAAGTAACAACCAAGTCATTACTTGTACCGCAGCTTAAGAGCGTCTGTTTGCACTCACACCGAACCTGATTTACTAATGATCCAACTTCTGGCAGGCTGTGATCCAACATTGTAGGCTGCCGAAACAAACAAATAAAAACAAAATCATTGGCTAGTTCCAAATTTCTTCTGTTTTTTTTTTATTAAAGAGTAACTAAGATGCTTATGAGAAATGTAATAAAGTAAACTACGAGTTTTCTTTGGGAAATGTAGTGAAGTAAAAATGAAAGTCTACAGAAATAGAGATTGTAAAGTACAGATATATAAAAAAAAACTACGTAAGTACAGTAGCAAAGTATTTCTATTTCGTTACTATAGAGCAGTGCGTTCACCGACTTCCTTCCTCACTCTCTGGCTGACGTTACCTCGGAATTTAGAAAGAGGAGACCAAATGAAATGTTAACTTGAGTTAAAATTTCTGATATCTCAGAGTTTGAACATTGTTGGAAACTCAACAAAATAAATAAATGTCTGTAGTTGTCTCGGACATTTTGATGTTGAAATGATACATGTTCTAAGGTCAAAGTGTTGTTGTTTTGTTTTTGAGCAGACCCCAGGAAATCCTAGCAACCATTCCGCTGGAAGCTAAAGGGGTTACAAATAAAGAAAAATAGCGGCAGGAGCAGGACGGAAACAAACCCACTGATGTAACCATAATGATTTCATTTAGAGTAATCAAATGAGGCCAAAGCTGATATTAAACTTCCTGGTCATATGATACGGGCGAGTGCCTCTTTTATGTCGGAAGCAGCCTGTAACGGGATCTCTGTGGAAGGAGCCAAAGACAGCAGGGCTCACTTCCCAGGCAGACGTAAAAGAAGCCAGAGTTTCCTCTGGAAGAGACGCTGGTATCCTGCATGTCAGCACAGGAGATGGCGGGGCAGCGCTGAGCTGGGGCCAGCAGCTCTGCACACTGGTGGCCCACTGAACCTCTGAACTCCCCTGTGTTTGTGTGTGTGTGTGGGTCTGTTTCCTGTCAATTCATGCTTGCATGTAGCTAAACATATAATGCCTGTGTGTGGGGCAGCTCGATTCATTATCCCTCCATAATCCTGCCAGCTGTTCAAGGAGTGTTTGAATGTCATTCTTGTGCTGCAGTGTTAAAGGAATAGGAGACCTGATTCACCGTAGCCCTCACACCTCAACCCCAGCCTAAAGTATTTTGACATGTTCTTAGTGTGGTGTTACGTGTAAACAAGCGCATGCTTATGAACACGTTTCTCTTGCACCCACTTTGAATTACTATATGTCAGTGGTTTGACGACAGCTCCTGGGTGGCATGCTTTTACCAAATTAATGCAAATCCTTTAATCCTTGAAAACCTCAGAAGTACTATAAATCTAACCAAAATATTCCCTCTTAATGGCAGTTTAATAAAGTGCAGCCAAATCAAATATACAGAATCTTTTTGTGGTCTCCAGGGGGGCGAGTGGAGAGAAAACAGACTGCTTATTTTACTCTCTAATCCCAGGATATGATCTGTCATGGCTTGACTTCTTCCAGCACAGCTGCCCAGTGGAGCTGGCTCCAAGTCCTCACACAACAGCTCATTGTCGGCTCTGCATATCGCACTCTGTGCACTCCTTAAATATGAGCGGTCATAATCAACGAGGGGATAAGCGAACAAGAGTGTGGACAAGTAACTTGCTGTCAAACTTGAACCACGATCTGTGCTCCTCATGGTTAATGATGCCGTCCTGAGTCATCGTGAGCCTGAAGCGAGAGCTGTGATGCTTTCGCTTCCAGACGACGTCTGCTGCGATGTCTGCTCACGCACGGAAACAAGCTTTGAAAGAAGCATGAAATGAAGATGCAGTTTTGCAGCGTAGGATGCAGCATGTTGTTTTTCTACATCAGGCTGCGCATACACTCAACCCAAGTGCCTTGAGGAGTCTTTTAAAACATTGCCCTCATGGTTTCCTCATTATGTGGATGCAGTAGAGAGTTAAGGGGCTGGTAATGGTTGTCAGACATAAAATGAAACCCGGGTAACATCTATCTTTGTCATCCTTGTTTCCTGCACTTAACAAAGGCACCATCTATGCTGCAGCCGCCTCTCTGAAATACAGGCCACTTGCGACGGGCGAAACCTCGACAGGTGTGTCGAAACTCCCACAGAGAAGGAGCAGGGGGTCCATCTGGGACTGATCCGCTCTATTAACCTTGATTTGTAGCGGGACACCAACCTGCAAATGTCGGCAGCTGTGGTTTTTAAACGTGGGTAAGGACTGCGCTGACCCCTGCCCACTGGGAGGTCTAAAGCCAAGCTGTTGTGCTTAACCACCGCGAGGCCGCAGCTTTCTGTGACAGGTAATGTACCTGGACGAGCGAAGGGGATACGACTTCACCCCAGCCTGAGCTAACCCTTCTTCTCCAGCCCATCTGTCATGCTGCTATGAATAGCAGAGGGGGGTCTTCCTGTAACAGCCCTGTAGGCTCATTCAGCTGAGACACGCCGGATGAGGTTTCACAGGACTTCAGATCCTCGGCATTCCCGGTGGTTGGGACAGGGAGTGGCCGCAGAGCTCAGCGTGCTCGTCCAGACCTCCCCTGGCCCAGACAGCAGGTCGTCCCATCTCTGCACTCCACTTCCTTTTATCTGAGGTCTGAGGGCAGAGCGATGCCCGCTCCCCTCTGCACTCCCGCGTAGGAAATAGACTCTATCCTGGGGCAGATGTAGGTCACTTCTTAGTAGTTTCCTGCTCTGCTGGTGATGGCTGCACATGTGGCAGACATTACAGCTGTTTCCAGTTGTAAAACGACGAGAGGAACCAGCTGCTGTCAGCACCCAGTGGACCCGACAGACATAAAGCCGGGGCCTGATAATTAAATTATCAAAGGCCCTTCTTGTTTTACTTATTGCTCGTTTTTGTAAACGTGTTGCCATTGGCTTCACCTCCAAGGGACCACTGTAGAGATGTTTTGAGTTTGTTTCATTACAGACCCAGCTCAGTCATAATGCCTCTTCGTATGAGGTCAAAACAAATAGTACACAGCAGTTGCTTGTTAAGTGTTCGGAAGATGGAAGACTGTGGGTCCATTGTGGCCACTGAAACAGACTCTGCATGAAATAGCATTGGGCTTTGCTGCCTCTGTTTTCATTTTAGAGAAAACAAAAGGAAAACTGTGTTCTCACTCAGTGCCACGGTAATGATTATACCGAGAAGGTCAAGCACCTGTCAAAACTGAAATTATATATCGTAACATGGAGCCACAGAGGAACATTATCATCTAAGTAATGATTGTTTTTGCCATTAGGTGTAATCAAGCTGTATATCATTATGTCAGACTTTAAGTAATCTTTGCTCTGAGTGGTGGAATGACTCAGTAAGAATTGAGCCTTTTGCAATCCCAACATGTCACTGACTGACCTCATCTGGCTGATTTGACCGAAAAATGTTTGTTCCTATCCAAAAAAAATGACCACGAAAATTAGTCAGTTTGATTCTATGGAATAAACTTATACAGTTTAAGTGTATTCCTGAAACAAAGGACCCCCACCCCACACCACACACACACACACACACACATCCACCACTGCTTTCTATTCTAAGAAACAAGCCTTATGATTCATGAAAGCTGTGCTGTAGGAGAGGGACTGCTGCCTGACAGACTTCCACTATGAGAGACGCTCTCCTGGGAATACATGCTCGAGAGTGCAGAAAACTGTATGTTATCAGTTTGACAGTTGAGCTGTTTCACTTTTCCTTTGTTTAGGCAAAATCCCTCTGAGGAATACTTTTGCGATGAAAGAATAGTCCAAAGACAAAAAGCAGTCTGCCGCTTGGGCATGGAAAGTGTTAGCGGGGGCTTTCAAGGAAGAGCTACAGTGGTGTCCTTCCTGTCCTCGTCCTGTCTCTCTAAGCTGAGTTTGGGTGCTGACAGCTTGTGTTTGACAGCTCCCAGTTTCATCCTCTGACGACTGTGTCTCCTTCAGCGTGACATGTAGCTCTGTTGCTGTTCTGTGATGACGTTTTTCTCCTCCTGCCAGGTTTTGAAATGGGTGGAAGAGACAGTTCAGGCCATGAAGGTCCACCTGCTGTCCTCCAACCACGACAGTGCCCAGGAGAACAAGTGGGAAGTGCCCTTTGACCCCAGCCTTCGAGAGGTCACCGTGTCACTCAGCGGACCAGCGCCGCAAATTGAGCTCAGCGATCCCCTCGGTAGACACATTTATTCTGTTTTCTTTCCTGCCATTTTAACTAAAAAAAAATGCTCTGTGCTCCCAAACAAGCTAAAGCATATTTGAATATTTGACATTGAAAAGTTTTTGCTCTTCTGCTCTTTTCTTAGGTCGTGTTGTTGGTGTGGATCAGGGCCTTAAAGAGCTCTTAAACATTCCAAACTCCGCTCGTATCGTCAACCTGAAGTTTCCCAGACCTGGAGCTTGGAAACTGAAGGTACTGCTTCGATGAATAAGCCATCATCAACTTAATCATTGTATTTATTTAAAACCTCAGAAAAACATGGTGAGGGACAACCTTAATTTTCAATGGTACTGAGGCACAGACATACAAAGGAAGAACAATTAAAATGACACGATTAAAGTCAACAAGAGCTCTGAGAAAAAAAGCAAGATGGTTAACAATGTTAGTCAGTGAAAGTGCATGAATTGGCAGTGAGACAGATGAAGAAGCAATTAAAAATTAAAAGCAGTAGCAGTTACTGTTGGTAAGATGAGCAATTAAATTATGGAATTGCCTCAGTGGAATTAAAGATGGCAGGTACTGTATGTGGAGCACTGTAACAGAAAGCAGATTTTCCTAATTCTGGACGAATTTTTGGAACCTGTACAGTGAGCCATGATTGCCAGTGGGTTTAGTGGCTAACAACATTCCAAGGTAGCACGGTTGAGAGATATGGCAGTAGTCTATGTAAGACTGCTCCATAAATAAATACAAATGCCGGTCTCGTCTCACCGAAGAGACCAGTATTTGACTTAGACTACTTCTTGACAATAGGCTAACTGAATGCTGTTGCTTCCCTCTAAAGGTGAGCTGCAGTGGGCGTCATACTCTGAGGGTCACAGGAGTCAGCAACTTAGACTTCCGGGCCGGCTTTTCCAGCGTACCTGTTTCCGAGTTCAACCACACCAGAGAGAGGCCGATAAAAGGTGCCGCAGATGTTTCTGTCAGCTTCGAGTCTTATTTGTCTGAGAGCACGCGCGGACGATGAACTCACAACAATCTCTCTTTGTCTCTCAGGACTTCCAGCCCATGTTTTGCTGAAATGCACTGGCCTGAAGCCTCCAGGTCAGCTCAGCCATGTGGAGCTCGTGTCTGGCTCGGGTCGCTCCTTGCGCACCATCCCCGTGCCTCTGCCCTCTGACCTCGGCCAACAAGGACTGTGGAGTCTCCCGGAGTTCCGCACTCCCTCCCAGAGCTTCTTCATCAAGGTGACAGGAAAAGACGACGAGGGCTACCGCTTCCAGAGGCTGTCCAGTGTCTCCTACACCAACATCGTTCCAGGCAGGACCCCCCCCTGCAAATACATGTCACCAAAGCCGCTCTGCAGCGTCTCTCACACCTCATCAATCTCTTTGCAGACCTTTAACCTTTGTTTCCTCCCGTGTGTAGATCCCCCAGTTGTAAGCATGCCTGATGTGGTGAAGGGCTTCTACATGCAGCCTGCTGTGATTGGCTGCTCGGTGGAGAGTGACATTCCCTACAGGCTGAGATTTACCAGAAATGGGATTACGCTGGGAGAGGAGAAGTTCTTTCAGTGAGTCTGCGTCTCTGTTGGCTCAGAACTCTGCAACATTTGGCTCACCTTCCGTCAGATGCTGCAGCTTCATGCGCCCATTAACTGTTAAAAGAACGCTAATTAGGTCGCTCACTACTCTTACCAGTGGGCATGTCTGTGAAGTATTAGTGCATCCAGACTCTTGTGTTTTATTGGCTCATCTGTCAGGAAAATGTTTCACATATTCGATTGTGTCATCATGAAAACTAACAAAAGTGCCTTTTCTTTCTTGATGTCGACGCTCTGCTTTGAATTACATTCATGAAGTGAAACTGACTTATGGTGAAAACTATTCCTAGAGCCCGTGCTCGGGTGTGTGCGTGCCAAAGACGCCAATTGAATGTGACATAAAATGAGATATTGTTGCTATTTAAGCCAACAAACAAAATGTGTCTTTGTATCAGAAAATCTGGCGCAGCATCGTGGGAGATCGTCCATGCATCAGCTGAGGATGACGGCCTGTATGAGTGCATAGCGCAGAGCAGTGCTGGACAGGGACGTGCCTTAACACAGTTGAATGTTAGAGGTATGTGACACACGTACAGCAATGCAAGCACACACACCTCCTCAGTTGTTTTTCCAGCATGCATCACTGTCGCCGCAGGCTCTGAAATAACTTCCAGACGTTTTATTATCTTGAATAAATGGTTCAAACATCAACATAAAACAAAGCACGCCAGCACTAACATTTGTATTAAACCGAAGTATGTCTGCACTGTTTGTTCACCGCTGATAACGCCAGTTTGATGTTTGCATTAAAACAGAGCCGCCTCCGGTCCTGAAACCGGCAGTGAATGTGACTTCCTCTGTGGGAGGCGTGGCTGTGCTCTCCTGCCTGGTGGAAGGCTCCATGCGCCACAACTTGACCTGGTACCGGGCAGGTCGTACCATCCGGGCCCGCACAGGGAGGGTGAGGGTGCTGTCTGACTCATCCCTGCAGATCAGTGGAGTGCAGACTCAGGATGCCGGGGAGTATCACTGTGTGGCCACCAACGCCCACGGAGACACCAGAATCTCTGTGTGGCTCCTCGTCCCAGGTACAGTGGCACGATACCCTGCAGGTCATCTGCTGAAACATTTAACACACTGAGGCCTCGCAGCTCCTCTCAAGCCCTCACCATCTGTTTTCCATTATTGGCTTAGTCTCCTCACAGTCAGATTGAGCTGCTTCCTCATCAGAAAATGTTCTCATCAGCCTGAACTGAACAGTTGAAATCTGTGACTTCTGTTGTGGGCATCCGCTCAGATGTTTGCAATGAATTTCAAAAACAGGCAAACAAAGGTGAAACTGTTCCTCTCTATGAATCCCAGATCATGAAGTCAGACATGCAGTGCTTGTAACAGCATTGTAGCTCACATCATCATGAGTTAACTCTTGTTAAACTTGTGATTGGGAAGTCATAAATGACATCATGTGTTCGTGGTAAGACTCTGAGTCATCGTCAGCGTTTTGCCTCTGTTTGACTCTGATTGTAGAGGCTCCGTCTGTGGTGGTTCACCCTCAGAGCCAGGCTTTCTCCCGAGGGGATGAGATCCGCCTCGTCTGCACGGCGTCCGGCTCCCCCCCTCCCAAGCTCTTCTGGAGCCATGGAAACATATTCCTCACTAATCGGCCGAGGTAAGGGAGCTCTCAGCCCACTCAACACCTCCGGCACTGAGGTCTCCGAGAGTCATTACATTCCACTTTAACGACATGTTAGATTGCCACATCTTGTTTGCATCACTGCTTGGATTAACATCTTCTGATGTGAAATTTTATGTCCAAACCACAAGTGCTTCATATGCCCGTGTAAAATGTAGATTCAAAGGAAACTTTCTTTCATGATACCCAAGAATAGCAGGCATGATTTGGGATGAATTGCTCTCTTACATCTGCACATGTAATCAGTAATTCTTTTGCTTGCATGATACAGGTTCAATCTGAACCAATATGGAGCTCTGACCATAAGTGGAGCTGTCCCAGAGGATGCTGGGAACTACTCGTGTTTGGCAACCAATGAGGCTGGGACTGCCTCTCAGTCTGTGTCACTTACCTTTGCAGGTGAGTCAAGACAATTGTAGAGACGGTGCCAGTCTGCTCTGAAAAATAACGTGTGTTGGCATTAATTTTCAGAGTTCAAACATGGCAGGAACCTCTTTCTTTTTCCTGTGGTGTTATATTCTTCTGGAGCATTCGTTTCGAATCAGTCTGTGTGATAAATATGCAGTGTGAGCCGAGCACGAGCGAGTGAGGCCACACGCTGTCCCGTCTCACACAATGCGATATTTCTCTCCGTGTTTTGTGAGCGCTGACAGTAGGCCGGAGGTTTCCGCCGTGGCATGTCAGTCAGCGGTTGACAGAAACCTCAACACTGATGGACTGTGGCAGCCTCTTCCTGTGGCGTGCTGGCATTATACACACTTTTGCCTCTGAATGTCATTTTTAACAACATTGATCTGTCAAGGCAGCGAGAGCCTTGTAAGAAAAATCATCTCATGCTTTCAGCTTAGCTGTCTTCCTGTTCCAAAAGCATCGTTCCCTGCTCTGCTGGCACAGATCGTGTGTGTGAAATGTAAGCTTAGTTTTTACCTCAGGTTTATTCTGCAACTTTTACTGCTTTACGCCAGCTTTAGTTTACTATTATCTTTGTATATAGTTCCCATGCAAAATCTGCAAATTGCTATAAAATAAGAGCTGCTTATGCTGTTTATTGTCATTCCTCCAGAGGTGCCAAGAGTAACAGTGGCAAAGCAAGCCATACTTGTGTCTGTTGGTGGTGATGCGACTCTGGAATGTCAAGCCACAGGCGTTCCTCCTCCTCTTGTTCACTGGTACAAAGGTAAATTTAGGTCAAAAACAGATGCACATAAAAGAAATGAAGGAAAATGTCCAGTAAGAGACAATAATCTTGTGCTTTATGTGTTTCCAGGTGAGCTTGAGGTGGGCTCTGCCCCCTTCGTTGAGCAGGATGTACACCGCGGCACCCTGCACATTCGAGGTGTGCAGGAGGTCGACGCCGGTCAGTACAGCTGTGTGGCCAGCAGCTCTGCTGGAACGTCCACTGGCACTGTCAGTCTGGAGGTTGGAGGTGAGACCACACTTCAGTGTTTTCACTTAGAGCTTATTTTTCTCTCAAAATTTACACAAGGAAAATTCACTCTTCCCAACACAGCGGGCCCATTGTTCTCCGAGGCGCCGGTTGACGTGACAGCTAACGTAGGGCAGAATATCACCCTGCCCTGCGGTGCCCGAGGTTTCCCGCAGCCGACAGTGAGCTGGTACAGAGAGGACGGCTCCTCGATTCCTACAAGAATCGACAGCCACAGTAGAACAGTGCAGCAGGAGGACGGGCATCTTCTAATCCAGAGTGAGTTATCCATGAAACGCTATCTCAGCAAAGAGCTTTGGTCTGCAGAGCAGGCTAATAAAACCTCGTGGTTGCCTCACACTGACTGGCATGACTGAAGTTTCCTGAGTGATTATATATTGGGGCAGTTCAGCCTTCCAGATTAAATTCAGCTAACATTTTTTTAAGAGAGAGGGCCAACAAGATGTCACTGATGGCTCTCAAGACAGTAAGTATCCATCCTGCTAAAAGCACTTTGGCTCTGTGAATGAGCTGTCCTAAAAAGTAAAACATTGCTTTTTTGGTCCTAATCATTCGGCAAGAGAAGATTTTTCTTTACTCATTTATTTCTCCTCCATTGTTTCTGACTATGAATGACTGTTCTCATCGGAGAAAGGGGAATTTAAATTGTGAACTCTGGAGGCCTTTCGGCCTGCAGTGCGACTAATCTTGGCCTCTGAAGGTGATCTGAAGGTGGTCCTCCTGAGATCAAATGTTCATAGTGTGTGTAATATTATATAAGAGTAGAATGGACATATTTGCACGGGCTGCTTCTGTCACTGTTTCCATTTGTAGCTGCCGTATGACCTAAATAGCTCCATCTGTTGCAGATGACTTGCCATTGTTTAAGAAAATGTCTTCATTCACACTGTGACACACGTCACCTTGTCCCTCTGCTGCTCACTTCTTCCTAATGCTTTAATGTCTTGCTGTTGCTTATTTTAACATCGGCCTTGCTATATAAACACAAGAAATGAATCATATGTTGATCTTCCATCATGTGATCTCCAGAGAATTTACTGAGTGGGACATGTGTGGCAGCTGAGCCAGACCCAATAATCCCATTATTTTCTATTTTTAACCCTTAATTACAGTGCAGTCAAACTATAATGCCACTTGCTATTGAGTAGAGGACTTAACCGCTGTTATCATGGACTTATTTTTTTTGATTAATTGTTTCTTTTCTCAGGAGGTGCAGATATGCTGCATGTCTCAGGGGCATGGCTGTGTTTCTAAAGATGTTTATATACGTTTCCTTCACTGTGCGTTTGCCTGCAGGTGTCTGGCTGGATGATGAAGGGCTGTACATCTGCAAGGCCGAGAACCAGTTTGGAACCATCGAAACTAGGGCCAGAGTTAGTGTCACCGGACTGGGTAGGTTTGTCTAAGCTCTCTAACCTCTCTGCTCTACCATATATTTAAGCGACAGTGGCAGCAACTCTGAATTACAACTTTCTGCTCTTGTTAAGTATTTTTGTCCTCACGCTGTCTTTTCCTGCAGAGCCTCCTCTCTTGGCTAAAGGTGCCTCAGTCATCACCACTGGCATCGGTCAATCCCTCAGTATTCCCTGCATGCTGTTGGATGGAATACCTCTTCCAAAAAGAAGCTGGTCCCAAAATGGGAAACCTGTAAGACTGAATCGCATTTAACTGTCAAACACAAACAGCAAATCACATGGATGATCTCCATGTTCATGTGTGACAGCAGCCATTTTCTGTTCTGCACAGGTTCAGCTGAACGGGAGGACGTTCCTGAGGGGTGACGGTAGTTTGAACATTGAAAGAGCCATCCCAGAGGATGCCGGGACGTATGTCTGCACTGCGGTGAACGTTGTGGGTGCCATGAACATCACAGTCAGCCTGGAGGTCCATGGTAAGAGCGCATCCTAAAGGAACAATCAGACATTTTGAATTCTAATGTGCTGTCTTTGAAGAGTAACACGAGAAGAGCAATAAGTAACTTAACATGCTAACTATGAGCAGATGATTAGCTTAGCTAGCATAAAGACAGGAAGCGTGGGAAATGGTTAGCCCCGCTTTGTTCACAGGTAAATTGCAGACGGTCTTGGAAGTTGGTGGCTCGGACGAGAAACTGTTCCAGTGCATAACGCCAAAACACAACACAACACAAAATCACGATGGATACATTGAAAGCTCAAGGTCATTGTCAAGTTTATTTACATAACACATTTAAAAACAACTGAGGCTGACCACAGTGCTGCACAAGATAAAGTGCACAACGCACAAAGAAGATAAAACAAGCATAAAAAGGTTGTACAGCTCGTCATGTGTTGAAAGCCAGTGAAAAGAGTTAATTCTTCAAAATCTCACAGGTCACAGCAGATCAGATATGCAGTGGTGACTTTTGGCCAACTCCCACAAAGACTCTGTCGCCTTTAGTTGTGAGCTAGTTTTGGGGACGTCTAGAAACAGCTGATTTGTCGACTCAGTGCTCGAGCTGGTGTGTGAACATGGAGGAATTCAGCTTGGTACAAAGGTACCAGACCATTTAATGTCTCAAAAAAAGAACATCAAAATCCTAAAATCAGGAAGCCAGCGCAGGGAGGCCAGAACTTATTTTTGTTTCAGTTGTTGAATGAAGGGACAAGATATATAGTACAACGTTGTGTTGTAAAATGATGATAAATATCTGTTACATCTTGAAATCAGTGTAAATGAGTGAGATAAATGTATCGTTTTGATATTTAGAGGAGCTGTTAGTGGGATTTATTTTTTTTAGCCATGCTACATGCTAGCAGCATTTCTCTGTGAATGTGAACTCATTTGGTTTATGACCACAAATTTCTGTGTTGTGTTTATTGCTAACTAGCACTAGCCACTAAACACAATGTGTTTTTCTTAAAGGCATTTTTATGCTGTCGTTAACATTTAGCTGACTTTGTTAGATGCAGCTGAACAGAGCTACGAGTGTGACTGTAGATTATGTTTCTTGTTTTACTGTTGGACTCAACAAAATTTCCCCCTGCTTCTCTATGCTATGCTAAGCTAACCCTTGCTCCATCTTCGTTTTAGCAGAAAGTGATATCAATCTTGTCTTCAAACTCTTAGCAAAAAAGCAAATAAACTTCTCTTTAAAAATTTTCAAATAGGGCCAGAACTAATGATTATTTTCATTTCCAAGTAATCTGCCAATTATTTTCACAATTTATTGACAAATCATTTATTCCACGAAATGTCAGAAATGTATGGAAAATGCTTGTCTCAATTTCCCAGAGTCTAGTGTGTCTTCAAATGTGCTTCTTTTGTCTAAACAGCCCGAAACACAAAGACTGCTCATTTATTATCGTAATTGATGAAGGAAAACAGCAAAATTTTATCATTTAAGAGAACAAACCAGCCATTCCTTTTACTTTTTTATTTGAAAAATGACTAAAACTGTTAACTGATTATCAAAATAGTTAGTGAATAAATTTCTTTTATTAGATTTAGTGTTGCTGCTCTGATGTCAAACCACTTCTTTAAGATCTAGACCTTTTTTTATGGTTTGGACATGCAGGTTAACAATGTGCTGACTCAGCACGGGAAACAACAATATGTCAGTGAGTTGACCACCTGCTGTCATCTAAGTGAGAGGGTTCATTTGCTGCGTGCTTTGATGAAAGGGCCGTTTTGTTCATAGGCCCATAATGACAGACAGGCCAGATTATGGTT
>JAQLOL010000022.1:13118742-13133631 GCA_029783665.1 Naso thynnoides
CAGAGGAGTCACAAAACTTCTATAGTACTTACACTTGACTGCCCTCCCAGCTGCCAGTGCGGCACTTGTCATTTTGTCAAAGCTTCTGTCATCTGTCTCAGCTTTGTTTTTATCTGAGTGACACAAAGTGACGTGTGTAATGTAGTTTCCTCTGTGCAGAGGATTGTGGGTCAGAATGGCCAGGAACGCTCGCCGGCCTGCATACTGCAAAATCCACCAGATGTAGTAGAGCATCCTGATGCTTCTTGCATATTGCGTTTCACACACTACATACTGGGACATACTAAATCTTTTTCTGGCATTCTAAATCGTAGGTAGTATGGATATTTGAACGCAGGGATAGAGCTGACATGGTTTTCTCACTATTTCTCTCCCTCTTCCCAGCCATGCCTAAAATTATGGGTGTGAGTGGCCATGACAACACAGTGAAGATGGCTGCTGAAGTGGGAACAGAGGTTGTTCTACCATGCGAGGCTCAGGGGACTCCCTCTCCGCTTGTCACATGGAGCAGAAACGGGCATCCCATCCCCCCCGTCACAGCCGGGTAAGAGACCATCTTACCTCACTCTGCGTGATGCAGCGAAATAAGTTCGACATCATGTCAGCAAAGACACAAGTTCTCACCATAGCTTACCTCTGACTTAGCTAACATCTGACAAAGCTTTTACAAGAGTCTCTGCCTGAAGCTGGCTGCCTGAAGCTGGCTGCCATTCAGCGCTGCTCATGTTTGGAGTGCATGCAGTGATGCCTTTTGAAAGGCAGCGAGGCAGAGGCCGCGACAGTCTGCTGGAGAGCTGTGTGGGGGCTGAGGAGGAACATCTGGTCCCACATGGTTCGCTGATTCCCAGCTTTCATGTGTGGTCACTCCGGGTGTGGACAGGCTGGCTGACTCGGGACACAGACTGGCTCGATGACAGACAGACTCTCCGGGCCAGACACCAGACCCAATGGTTTTTTGGGTAGATAGAGGAATGACAGAGTGGGTTGAAAGCTGCGGTGACTCAAACAGAGTATGACTTGTGTGGGGCCAGGAAGAAGGAAAAGGTGGGGGTGGAGTGGGAGGTGCCAGGAAGAGGGGAGGAAAACGAACTGTCAGAGGAAGAGATACAAGCACTGTCTGCATGATGTTGGGATTCCCTGGGGTGCTCGAACAGTAAAACAACATGCTGACTCTTTACTGGTCCTGTCTGATGAGAATAACACGTCTCTGTGAACAACCCCCACATCAGCCAATGCTTTGCATATGCAGGACCGGGGGCAAACAAGCACGCTGTGAGGAGGAAGATTCATGCTCTCCAGCTACCGTCTGTGGGTCACAGGAAATGACCAGGAGGTGCCGATTGTTGAAATAACTTAAATCAGTGGGCGGTAAATTTTTTCCGCCATAGCTGTGGAATAAACTAGAGTCAGCAAAGACAGAAGGAGGCGAAGACGTAGAGCTGCTAAAGTCAGAGTCAGTGGATTTCCTCACACCGGACTCAACACTAGAACGACCCTGACAGTCATTTTGTCCTTTTTCATTTAGATGTTATATAACTTTGTTGAATTGAAATTACAGTGCTGCTGGTCCCTGACTTTTCCCAAAGTGTCTGTATTTCATTTAAAATGTTTTTTACACAATTTGCGCCAAAGGCAAAGAAAATGGGATCATTTCTATTGCGGCCAAGGACGGTCAAAAGGAACACACAGATTTTGCCGCGGTTAGATCGATAAATTTTCACGCAGTGGCAGCTGCATCTTGGTTGCTTAGAAACTATCAATGACTATGTTTACGTGTGCTGCAGCAATGCGACTATTGACCTTATTCTAAATAAGACAATATTTCGATTTAGGTCTTTACATGAGTTGCATATAGAATATTCAATTCATATTTCCCTTTACATGTTACACAGCATAATCTAAATAATGACTCACGAGACACACGCCCACCCCACGTCATACGTCCGATATTTTCGCGGGATTTGACCTGAAACTGGAAGTTGAACAACCCTAACCCTAACAACGCAAGAGTGGAACATGTTGCTACCATTTCACCTTTTAAGTTTTTATTTTCTGATTTCCCAAAAACTTCATGATATCCATTTCTCTCAAAATATCCAACATGGCGTTAGTTTCTGCCTCATGCCAGAAATGTTGGGTCTTCTTTTTTTAACGGTGCTGTCAGTCATCTTTTCTTCTGAAACTAGCTGTGAACTTTTTAATTAAGGTGTATACATGTGTTCAAAAATGTGACTATGAACTTATTCGGAGTAAGGTACTCAGAAAATGCTGTTTACATGGCAGTGTCTTATTCAGAGTGTTGTTTTAATCGGGTTAATATCGGAATTCTGGTGTCAGTGTAAACGTAGTGACCGTCTCTGTCAATGTCAAACTGTGAGAGCGGCCACACGTTCCATTTCCAGAGGCAACTTTTGTCCCTCAAAGCAGCAGAGCAGAGCTCATCTGCATCAGCTGGGGCACATCTGGACGATCTGTCTCCAGTAAAAGTGGGCGTTTTCTCTTCCTCCCTGACATATCTTCAGGTGTTATTTAGTTTTTCAAAAAGATATCTAAAACAATAAATACATTGCTCTCTATATTGGGTGTTTATCGTGAGAGAATTCATAATCTGTCAGTCAAAATGACCATTCACAGTCTTTCTAGTAGGCACGGAACTCTGGCGCTTCTAGTTTTCATCCTGATGAGGCTAATTTGCCCCAGTTAGTCTGTGTGTCCGACTGTGCGCAGGGAGGACTTGATGGCAGTGTGAGGAGTGATGGATGAGCAGGACTGCCGCTTCACGTCTCGTGCGCCCGAGCTCGTGTCATTCTTCGCTGTGGCACTGCTGAGCTGCAGCGGGTCAGTCTGAGCAGCACAGGTTGATCACTGCAGAGGAAGTCATTTTGTTCCAGTGCTCGGTGTCTCTGCCTCTCTGAGGAGGTGGGGGAGCGACGTGACACCATATGTGCAGCTGATATAGAGAGCCCTTTGTGCTTCTATTTCCAACATGTTTTTGTTAGAATTCAGTTGCTTAGCAGACACACTTATCTGAGATAAATCACAGAGGTGTGTTTATACTTGTGCTTAATATGAATTTATACAGCTGGATGGCTTCTGGTGCGGGTCAGGTTACCACACCCCCTCTCACAGCCGCTGACCTACATTTAAGTACTTTTACCCTACATTTAACTGCTGCGCATTTTTGCTACAAATCATGTTTTCGGGGTGGAGGTTAGTTTATGTGATCGCCTCCGTCTGTCCGCTTGTTTCTCCATGACAAACATCTCTAAAAACAAAAGCTGGCTTGGAACAAACTTTGCTTCCTGTGTTTGTTCTCAACGTATTGATAATACGTATAATGTCCATATGGATTAAAACATATAAAAAAAAAGATTGAGAAGATCTAGAGAAGAGCAACTAAGTTAATTTCAGGACAGAAAGAGATTTCATATGAAGAGAGGTTGAGAAATTTACGTTTACCACCTCTTGTATACAGGGGAAACATGATTGAGGTTAATAAGCTTGTTCATGGGAGATATGATAACACTGCTGAGCCTGTCATCCACTTTTGGAATAATAGGGATGAGTTAAGAGAATTATTCCAAAGAATGTGTTTATCTGAAAAGAGAAAGAATTTCTTTACATTTCAGACTGTAAAGCTTTTAGAAGATGTAGTGAGGGCCCCTTCGGTTGACTCTTTTAAGAATGGGTTGGATAAATTTTGGTCATCAAGGGATGCCATGTATAACTTATAAAGCTGGTTTGTAATTATTCATGAAATTAATGGGATTTTTAAACTTGTGCATTATAGTAGTTTTTGTTGTTTTTGTTCAGTTAAGTCTCGAATAGAGGATTTTTACATCCTGTTTCAGAAAATTTCAATAAATAAGGACCTGCACGATTGTCTATCCAGCGCCACCATCAGGCCAACTATTTCAAATTATCTGTATTTTCTGATCTTTTTGTCATAGTTCAAGATAGTTGCAAAGAGTGTCTGTGGTTTGTGGAGTTTTGTCCTTGAGCCCTCAGTTTTGCGTCATATCCTTCCCCATGTAAGTTTTTTGGTGTCCAAAGCGACCATATTTGGATGAGAGGGAGGAGCTTAACTATGCATAACTTTAAGCCTTAATATAATTTTAACGAGCACAAACCAAGCACAGTTTTTATAAACAGAAAAATCAGCTGCAAAGACTTTTGCTGTGTTTTGTTTCATGCTGGAAATACTTATTTCTGCTGAGGATTGACTCGTTTCTGTGGCCGGCCTCAGGTTGCCCTTCGAGTAACTGCAGTTATTGGCGTTTCCAGGTTAGATTCAGTTTTTAACATTCCCACGTGTTCCCCGACAGGAAGAAGCACATCGATGTTTTTTTTAGCTGGTGACCTTTTGCACGGTGAAGTCATCAGGTCTATCTTTGGCTGCCCTTTCTCTCTGTAATTGCTTTGGACAAAGTTAATTGTGAAAGTAACAACTCTCTTGGGAGGTGACTTGACCCCGCCAAGGTCCATTTTTCTTTGTTACTGAACAACACAAATTCAAAGATGCCATCAACAGCTTAAGAATATATTTGAATTCTTCACATCTGCCATTTTGTTATGTATTTAGGACATGTAATTTGCAATGCAGCATTTAGCCCAACTTTGTGGACATATTGCTAAAAAATTTTGCACATACTGACTTCTTATTATACATGCTAATGAACCTCTTCATCTGTGAGCCTCTGGCTCTGCTGTTCTGGGAATTCACTGTTTACAGGAACTGTTTTCATCAACACATCTTCAACCAAATAACAGTAACAGAAGCAAGACTGCATTTTGAAATGCAAATTTCAAGGTTGATATTAAAATATACATCGGTGACATATAGGTATCAGCTGCCAAATTCTGTAAACAGCAGGCAGCCTCTCTAAATGCCATATGCAGTATGTGCTCATATGTATGAATCAGTGCTGCACAATGTAAATAGGACACTCGGGAGAAATATCGCTTCAAAGGAAAACATGTTCTCCCGAAATGCAGCAGCTGTAGCCCTTCGGTGACTCATAAAGTGTTTTGTTTTCTCCATCTCTTTGCCCTTGACCCCTCGCCACTCCTCAGGTTCACTGTTTTGCCTTCAGGCTCTCTGAGGATCACTGATGTGCGCCTGATTGATAGTAAACTGTACACCTGCACTGCAGAGAACCCAGCAGGCAACGTGTCCCTGAGCTACAATTTACACATTCAAGGTAACTCTGTGGGGCCTCATTAGAAAGTTGAACTTCTTAAAAGCCTGAAACTTATGTTTACAAAATGCTGTGTAGTTGACACTGTAGAAGTGTGTAACAGATGTCATGAGTCTAGTTTTTTGTCTTCAGCTAAGCCCAGAATCCAGCCAGCACCTTCGCTCCTCAAAGCCCTGACTGGGCAGACAGTCACTCTGCCATGTGTGGTCCAGGGAGAGCCGAGCCCGGAGGTCACTTGGCTTCACAATGGACTTCCTGTCGGGCTGAAGAACACGACGCCCCTCAGGATCCAGCAGGTCAGCCTCAGTGACCAGGGCACTTACCAGTGTGTGGCCAAGAACAGCGCGGGAGAGGAGACGCTGGAGATCAAGCTGGAAATTCTTGGTGAATATCTGCAGTTCACTTCTTCAGCATCAAAATAACAGAGTATAGAAACACTGTAGACAATGTGAAAGTTGCTAGGTATTGGTAATTTATCCTTCTAAGGGGAACGTCTACGTTTATTTGGTCAAAAATTGCTGAGCGAGAGAGAGAGAGGGGAGCCGGGACCCTTTCAGACCAAAGTTATCACACCTGGAAAAATGGTCCCTTATAAATGCTGCCTTCCTAGCTGGAATATTAGCGTGAAGAAGGATTTTCTTTTTAACTAACGTCACACATTTTCAGCTACTTCCTGTAATGTTTATTGAATATGGACAAATGTAAACAAACACCATATCTCAAAATAAAGCTATTTTGGGAAAACTGTGCAGTGTTTATGTCAACTATGTGGTTGATGTTGACGAAGGACAGTGACATTTAGGAACATTGGTATGTTCCTTTAAGTCTTTATCAGCTTGTGTAGGTTGAGATCACCGGACGATGTGGCCAATTGTGCTGAATCAAATCTTCTTGCTGTCAGTGCTAGAGCGCCTCAAAGGTCCATTTTCGTTCCATTACCATATTCATTACGCAGGAACATCATTATTCTTCCTAATCAGTGCTTTGACCCCCGTTTTAACGCAAATGATGGATTTATTTGTCCTTGGTTCCAGTCCAACCATACCTCCTTAATGTGAATAAAATCAAGTACATGTGGACAAAATAACTTTGGCAGAATTCATACGTTTGAAATAAAATGAAGTAAAAAAATTACCTCAGGTTAGATTTTTTTTATTCCACTTTTGAGATTAATAGTTTCATGATCTGATGTTTTTATGGCTCTTGTAATTATTTTTCTTTTTATAATTATTATTGTCTTGATTGCCAAAGATTACCCATGAAATGATTTATATTCCTGCACCTGCAACAGTGCCTCCTCATTTATTTGTTTCTCTACACTGGAACCTTTATCAAGAACTCATACACTCATAACACTTCATGTTCATTGTACCACCTGCCCTATAAAGCAGCACTAACGTGTTGTTCTGTCCTCACAGAGGCCCCGTCCTTCGCAGAACCCGCAGATGGCATCATGGAGAAAATAGCAAACAGCAAAGTCATCATCCCCTGTCCTGCTAAAGGTACGAAATGATTCATCGATGACTCAGCTCAGACGGACCGAAAAAAATGGGCCAAAAGCCTGAAGTTTAGAAGACACAATTCACAAGGTGTGACTAAAGTTTTTAGAGCATAAAATGAATGCGCATTTTATGACACAGGAGAATATTCCACTTTAAATGTAGGACAGGTATGTGTAGTTGTGCGCCATCAAAGGAATGTTTCGCTGTCACTGTGGACTTTTTGTTGTCAAGCCTTTAAAAAGATCCTCGCCATCTTAAAAGGAACATCATCTTTTTATCACAGCGCTCAGAGACACGGTGTATTTTTACATCTCTGTGAACTCGGCAGCATCCAGGAGGGATGCGGAGAGCTCGCGTGTGTTGATGGATACCTGCACTGATGGATACCTCTAACCGCCCATGCGAACAGGTATTGTTTGTGTGGAGCTGTGCCATGGTAACCACCTTGGTGAGAGAAGGTGAGGACTGTGTCTGACGTGGAGCAACAGCTGGAACATCAGTCTGCCTGCTGCCTCAGTGAGCCACATCTGCTTTCCTCTGCGTCGGGGCCTGCTGGGAGAGGAATCCTAATTACAGGCTGCTGCTGGCAGATGAAGGACAGAGATGTCTGAGGTGCACCGTGAAGCACAGGAAGAGGATGATGAAGCCACAGTAGCCCTCCTTCCTTCCGCGTCATACCACCCGACAAGCAGGCAGGAAGGCAGAGTGTACCAGGCCTCAGAGAGCTCACACAGGAATGCTTGACGCTCTTGACACCCCAGAGAGGCAGCGGGCAGCAGGAAACAAGGATCCTCTCATTGTTCTCTTGAGGTCTGTCTGCATGAGCAAGATAAAGCGCACTCTCTGCCAGAGGGATACTATTAATTCACCAACAAGCACATTGCATTCGACAGAGGTAATTATTTGGAAAACACATGGAAGAGATAATCTCTGACTTCTCCGGACCGAACAAATAAATTCAAAGTGCACTAATGAGATCTGTTAACATCTGAAATAGAACATCTGCATGCATTTCCTGAGGTAATGAATTTGCCTCCGAGCTCCTTTAACCGTAAACATGTGTACAAAGAGGCAGCGGACGATGGCATCACCTTCTCCTTTGGTTTGTGCTTTGTATTGAGGCAGGGGGCCGTGTTTGATTTCCCCTCCTCGCCTGTGGTGTTTGTATATGTAACACCTCTGTAAATAGACAGAGCCGTGGCATTTGGATCACTTCACTGCGCTGCTCTGTCACTGTGACTCGCTGCTCTGTCCTTGTTCTGCGTCTGTTGTGTTGGGAACAAAATCCTCCTCCTTTTTCCCCGTTCCACCTTTCTCCTCATTTCCAGCTCCTCTCCACCCAGTAATCCACAGACACATCTGTTTCAGGCTCCAGTGCCTTTGAACTTTCAGTTCAACCACTCCTATTCTTACTGCTTAAGAATCTCACCTCAGTGTTTGGTAATAAATCTCCACACTAGTGCTTTAAATCGTACATCTTACATCTCTGCAACATACTGTGTCTTACTTTTTTATGGGACTCTAACCTTGAATTCTCAAGCTTGCAGGCTACAAGGACTCATTTTGGCACAGCCTCCCCTGCTGTTCCGCTGTCCAACAGATAAATGTGGAGCCTGCTTTTTCTGGTCCGGGCCGCTTGCCCATTAAGTTCTCCCATAGAGAAGCAAAGAGGTGGAAGTAACTTTTTCTCGTGTCAGACGTGATCAATAATGCTCCGTTTATAATCACTCACAATCTTTTTCTTTGTCACCGTGTCTGCAGGTTCACCTCGTCCCAAGGTCCGCTGGTTCAAGAATGGCCTGGAGATACATCCGGAACAATTAGGGTTCTCTGTGGCGAGGGACGGAGCTCTCGTAATTAGCGCAGTGTCTGCCAGCCACAGCGGGGACTTTAAGTGTGTGGCGAGCAACGAGGCGGGCTCTGTCGAGAGAAAGACGAGGCTCAAAGTAAACGGTGAGAATTCAGCTGGCCTGATTTTTCTTCCCTCTGACAAAAATTTCATTTAAACACAAGTCTTCCTTTTTTCTTCTGGCACTTCTGCAGTCCCCCCAGAGATCCAAGATGACGGCAAGCCACTGAACCTCACGGTCACCTTGAAGCAGCCCCTCACTCTGGGCTGCGATGCCTTTGGGATCCCCTCCCCCACAATCACCTGGACCAAAGATGGTCTTCCTGTGAGTTTTTTCACCTTCAGTGCCTATTTACATTAAGTTTGGAACTTGGGCTGCATGTTAACATATCGTGTTGATATCTAGCTGTACAATGCCACCAAGTGGTCATTGTTCTAATTGCAATTGAAAACTGAGGAGGCACTGAAGTGGTCTCTGTGCGCCCAGGTGGACAGTCCTGGGGTGTACCTGCAGAATGGGAACAGGATGTTGAGAATCTACAGAGTTCAGCCAGAGCACGCGGGGAGATTTTCCTGCAAAGCTCAAAACTCTGCCGGAGAGGCCCGCAGAGAATATAATATCGTGGTGCAAGGTGAGCTCGTAAATCTGCCGTCACATTGGTATTTAGTATGAATTAGAGCAGAGTGGGAGAAAGACAGATTTAAGGAGTCCTGCTACATTAAGAGGAGACTTAAATGGATATTATTCTGCCATCAGTTGACATAAAATCTCCTGGAACAGCAGACTGAAGCCCCAGAAGAGCTTAAACTGTTTCATTAAACTTAATGCTCTGCTAAATGTAGCATACATCCTGAAAGTTGTCAAACCTCTCCGACCTGAAAGACTAACCATTACTGTCAATGCTGATGAGCTTAATAATAGCTAAATGATGTGCTTTTGTTATCTGGATTGTTCTTTACATGTCTGTGTGTACACCACAGCTCCACCGGTGATCTCAGGAACATCTCGGCTGCAGGAGCTAACCGTGGTCCTTGGCCAGGAGGTGGAGTTTCAGTGTCGGGTTAGCGGGCGACCTGCACCCAGAGTGGAATGGAGCCGCGATGGAGAGTAAGCATCGGTGTTACTGATGTGACATTCAGCACTGCGCACAGGATGCAGCTCGTGTGGTATTGATTCGATCCACCATTCCTTCCTCTCTCCAGGGTTCTGTCCCGTGATGGCGACCCCCATGTGGAGTTCCTGGAAGATGGCCAGGTGCTGAAGGTGAAGTCAGTGAGACTGAGGGACCAAGGGCTTTACCAGTGTGTGGCCAGTAACAACGCAGGAACGCAGACGCGCCAGTTCAGGCTCACAGTCCAAGGTCTTCACTTTCCTTCACTTACACTCATAGCCACAATGACCTGAATGCAGCGTGTGCTCTCATTTATTTTGTCTTTCTAGGAAATTCTGAAGCAACATTTTACAAAAATTGGTATTTGTTTTTGCTATTTGACACATCTGTAGTTTTTAGCCTGCAATCCCACAGTCATATGTGGACGCCTGTAAACATGCATTTGTTGTGATAACCTTATCAAAAACTAGCAAGAACTTTGCTAACACAGACAAGTAAATGCAACAGCACAAAACACAGCTACAGCAACAAGGACAGCTCAGCGTCCGTCTTGCAGCTCTCTGTTTTATGAAGCTCTGGCTAACCACTAAAAAGCCAGTCAGAGATTTACTCTTATCCTGACCTCTTGCAAGGTCACTCCATCTCTCTCTATTCTTAGCCACCTTCTTCAAAGTCCTTTTTCCCTTTTCATCACTGTCTTGAATCATGATACATGTAGAGGCTCCTTGTGTGAGCTGACTCTGCTAAGGTAGGACTGGCTCTTCTGGTTTGCTAGCTTTAAGGCTAACTGAGCTAACTAGCTACCAGCAGCTACAGTTTGCAGCAGTTAGCAGTTACTTTTGCAACAAGTAAAGCTGTTTGTTCATCAGGAAACTTTGTAAATCACAGAGAGTTGAGGCAGGCCGGCACAGCAGAGAATGAAACAGGCTCTTGTCTTTCTGATGCCAGGGTACTTTAAAAATGATCCTGAATCTGTTTCTGTCGGCTAAAATATTTACATAACATTGCTTTAATGAAATAAAAAAAAAAAAAACCCAAGAAAACAAAAATTCCAACAAAGTTAGCAGATTGTTGAGATAATCCATCTTTCTCTAAATGCTGTAGCAGCAGTTTTATTTAAAACAAATATTAAAAAATATTCTTAACTCATGCATAGATCCAGATGATTTGACCAATACCACAATGCCTGGTCTTTGAGCACATGCTCGATTCTCTTAATGGAGGTCTTTGGGGATTTCTGTGTCACTGAAAGAGCATGTACTGTAATTACTCAAAGTACTGCACACTGCATTTCTTTTTTAAATGGTCTCCTGCTCAAAACAGGTCAACCCCCTGAGGATCGATTCATTCTGTGCTTTAAGCCTGTAAAAATCTCTCTGGCCGTCAAACATTAATGTTTTGTTGGTCTTTCTCTACAGCTCCTCCCACAATCAAGGGCCCCAGTGAGACCTCAGAGGTGTCGGTGGTGCTGGGTTTCCCCACAGTCCTCCCCTGTGATGTTGAGGGTTCTCCCACACCCAGTATCACCTGGTTAAAGAACAACCAGCCCATCGTCTCCAGTCCCCAGGTGACGTACACCCGCAGGGGACAGGCGCTGCGTCTTGGCTCAGCACAGGGAGACAGCAGTGGCCTTTACACCTGCAGGGCCACGAATCCAGCCGGCACCGCTGTCAAACATTATTCTCTGAGTGTTCTGGGTAAGAAACATCTACGCCACTTTCAAATTAAAGTGGCTGCGCAGAACTTAAAACGATATGTCTGTCTGTTTTCAGTCCCACCGCAGATAGAAGGGGACTCTACATCCTTAACGTTTGGTGGTCAGGAGCAGAAAGTGCGGATCAATGGGAGTTTAACTCTCTCCTGCCTGACCAAAGGTTTCCCTGAGCCCAAAGTTCAGTGGTTCAGAGATGGACAGGTTGGTACAAACTCTGCATCTCCCGAACAACAAACCTGTGTTTTAATGGAACAAGTTCAACCTCTGCTGGCAACCAGTAAGAATTGCAGCAAACACAATAAAACCGATACCCTCTTCATAGGAAACCTTCACTCTCCAGACTATGTGCAAGGAGTGAGAGAGTTCATTACAGCAAATATGTAAAAGAGGAATGCAGTGGTTGTGTAAGACATGTAACAGTCCTGTTTCCCCGTTTTTCTCAGTCATTTATGTGCAGCTTAATTTTTTTGTGTGTGCTTGTGTGCACATTCTGTAGGGCTTCTAATAGGAAGTGGCAGAACAAGCATGAAGACTAAATGGATTTTGCATTCATGTAATACTTTTATTTTTTCTGAAATGGGATTGAGGTGTTGTAATATGTTGTTAAACACAGTACGGCTTTAGCCAGACATTTAAAAAAAGGATCGAAATCTCTGCAGCAAAAGGAGTGATCTCCCCTCTTTTAGTCCTTGCATTTTTCCTCCTTGTAAAAACCTATTGCCTACATTACCCACAATGCAACACCAGTCTATTATGAGCTTCAGACACAGGTGTCTAAGGCAGTTCATCAGACTCTGCTCAGCTTCCTCTGGAGCCAAAAATGGCTTTGTGCAACAATTTCACATACACAGCAGTACTCAGGAGTAATATTTCATTATGTTATCTGGTGTATTTTCTTTGTCTTTAGTTGCTGACCGGAAATGTCCATGCCGGCGTTCAGGAGAGTGGCCACCTCCTCCACATCGAGAACGCCATGCTGTCCCATGAGGGGCAGTACACCTGTGTGGTCACCAACTCTGCAGGAGAGGACAAGAGAGACTTCCATGTCACCATTCAAGGTGTGTTGGTTGTATCTGACTTTTCTTTCAGTTCAAGTTAAAAATGTGAACTTTTCAAGTGCAAATGCTTTTGCTGAATTGTAGATTTAATTCAGTATAATTAGGATGTGCATTTCTGGAATTAAACATGCTCTTGTCTTGCTAGTTCCTCCGATCTTTCACCGGGTGACTAACAGAGAAGCATCCTGGGGTCTGGGGCATGAGGGTGATTATACAGAGGACATGGTGGACAAGCGGGAGGTGGTGCTGGGCCATCCAATCACCTTGTCATGCGAGAGTAATGCCATCCCGCCACCAAAGCTCAGCTGGTACAAGGATGGCCGAAAACTGACATCTGCAGATGGAGTGGTTCTACTTCCAGGTCAGAACTCATTTAAAACAAGCAGTGTGGTTGTTAGGTTGGACTTCGTATTCATGGATTCATGTCCTCTCAGGTGGACAGGTGCTACAAATTGCCAGAGTGCAGAAAGAAGACGCAGGAAGGTATTCGTGTCAGGCTGTTAATGAGGCTGGAGAGGACAGAATGTACTTTGAACTGGAGATCCTAAGTAAGCAAGTGCATGTACATTATTTAGTTGTAATCAAAACACATGCAGTAAAATGTGTTTGAGCATGATGGCAAATCATTTCTGATCTGCCCAGCCCCGCCTGTGATCATGGGAGCATCGGATGAGTTTATGGAGGAAATGGGAGCCGTGGTGAACAGCACCGTGGTCCTCCACTGTGACGCGACGGGACACCCTGCTCCGGTCATCTCCTGGCTGAGAGATGGGCAGCCGGTGCACACAGACCCACAGCATCACATCAGCGAGGATGGGACTCAGCTGCAGGTTAGTCTGTGTTGACTGAAGACAGAAACGGATTCAACTGTGACAAGTTTCGCTGAGGAATAACTCTACAATCCCACCTTCTAGCTCCTTAGCGTCCAGGTTTCAGACATGGATGGATATCTGTGTGTAGCTGAGAACAAGGTTGGAACCGTTCAGAAGCTCTTCAGTCTGACAGTGCAAGGTAAGAAAAGTCCATAACTCAAAGGTGTTACCTCTGCCTCCGTGTGTTGAATTTTCTGTGTGATCAGGAGGACAAATACATGCTGGGTGTTTTATGGATCTTCCTCTTTGATCTGTTTCTATCTCAGTGCCTCCCAAAATACTTGGCCACAAGGAGGAGGAGGTTAGTGTCATTCAAGGTCACATGGTGTCCTTGCTGTGTGACGTCCAAGCGTACCCACCTCCGGAGATCACCTGGACCAGAGACGGGCAGGTCCTCCACTTCAGCAGTGGCATCCACATTCTGCCAGGTCAGACCTCGGCCACGCACAGCACCCACATAATTTTTATGGCCGGAGCATTTCTTTTTTGCGAATCTAATCATGGCACAGACATCACATAGGATATAATGTTATATATAAATATTACAGGCGGCCAGATGCTGCAGCTGCCCCAGGCGAGGCTGGAAGATGCAGGGCAATATGTGTGCACAGCTACCAACTCAGCAGGCCAGGACCAGAAGAGCATCCTCCTCAGTGTTTATGGTGAGCAAACACGCAGGGACCCATCTGCACAATTCAGCCATATACACAGATGATCAAATCTAAAAACACTGTCTCGGCAAAAAAGAAATCAGTTTACGGCGAGCCAGCTGTGACCAGCGACAGTTCAGGAGTGAATCAGTGCATTTCTGAATGAGTCAAGCTGAGGTTGTGCCCTCTCTGTCTGCAAACTGTCAGTCCTGCCCACCCTGAAGCCCCGTGTGGACACTGAGACAGACTCCGTCACCCCGCAAGTTGGCTCCTCTGTCACTCTTAGATGTGAAGCCCATGGCGTTCCAGAGCCTGAGGTCACATGGTACAAAAATGGGCTGCAACTGGCTGCAGGGAATGGACTGAAAATGGATCGTCACCAGCTGGAGATCATTGGAGTTCAGGTCAGAAAAAAAACATGTTTTTATGTTTTATAGACTTAAATACAAAGACAAAGATTATAAAACTGGAGAATATACCAGATTCAAAGTAAACGTACCAGCTGCACAAAGTCTGCTCTGTCTCCAGCTTGAGCTCAGGATGAACCTTTCCCCACAGTGACCTTCTCTTTTTGTTCCTAGTTGGCAGATGGTGGCACCTACACCTGCAAAGTGTCCAATGTGGCTGGACAGGTGGACAGGACATTCAGACTGACGATTCATGGTGAGAAAACATCTGCCAAATTCTCTTTAAAGAGGCCATATCATACTCATTTTCAGGTCTTTGATGTTGGACTCCCATAGAGCAGCTAGACACAACTGACTGAACCGTGAAGTCTGTAGATCTTCAGAAATTTGTGACTCTCGCCCTCTGTCTTTCTTCTATTTTCTGCATTCTCTCCAAACAGTCTGTGTAGCTTCCTCCTCCCCCTTTCCCTCCCCCGTGCCCCTGCCCCCTGCACTCTTCTGTACTCACCATCTCTTTTGTCTGTTTA
>JAQLOL010000022.1:13133731-13145649 GCA_029783665.1 Naso thynnoides
CCTGCACTCTTCTGTACTCACAACCCCTTTTGTCTGTTTACTTCTGCAAAATGTTACTTACTGCTTGTGCTTTCGACTCTTCAGCATGACAAAGTAACGTGGGAACAGCCGCCCTTTCGCAGCAGTTTGGCTGTTAATCCAGTACCTCTGTCTGGTGTTTGCCTCTTAAGAAAAGTTTAACAAAGTAACCTGTCCGTCCTTCACCTGACAGTAAAAAAATAACAGAATGCTGCATCAGAACCATCCCGAACAAAGTCTTGACAATGTAATCCAGCAGAGAGCAGAGTGCAGCGGTGTCTGAGCAGAGTAGAGGAGGGGGCAGGTACAGCACTATGTGCATGGAGCTGGCATACCCACATAGTATGCGCTGACGTCAGTGTGTACCAACAGCATTAAAAAAAACCTTCGGAAACACTGTGTGCAGAGCAAACTGAAACAGCCTGCAGGGCTCATTTCCAAATGCATGTACCTCATTATGTGATGCTTTAGAATCGTATAACTTTAGGCATTTCATATGCATTTCCATACATACAAAACGGAATTATGTTCCTCCTAAGAATAAAACATACATCTCAGAACAGAAACAGCAGCAGTTTAGCTGTTAATCCAGTGCAAGTTGATAAGTAATAAGATAAATAGACATTCAATAATAACAGTCACAGTATATATTCAAAAACAGTCATTGCAAAGACTACCCAGAGCCCCTATAAAATGCACTTTCAAAGTGCATTGTGCTTGTCTAAGTGCATATTGTGAGGACCCACGTGTTGGGAGTTGAGGAGGCTGATGGCCGGGGAGAGAAAACTCACTGACATTGACAACGACATTGTACCAACATTTATAGGTCAGAAAAGACAGAAAAGCATAAAAGCTCTAGTTTAAAGTGTTTTCAAAAGACGTTCTAATACTTATATATTTCCACAGTTCCACCAGTCCTGGACGGCTCTCTTCGGGAGTCCCTGAACTACACACTTGGCTCCCACGTGGCCTTACTGTGTGAGGCCTCGGGGGTCCCTGTGCCGAGCGTCACCTGGCTCAAGGATGGAACTCCTATTGGTAAGAGAGATGCAGGGATACGGTAGGTGGAAGCATCTGTATTTGTGTGTAAGGTGGTGTAAGTGAATGTGTTTGCTGTGCAGAGAGCAGCCTGCAGTGGCAGTGGTCCGTTCGAGGGAACAGGCTGGAGCTGGGGCCTCTCACTCTGTCTCATGCTGGGACGTACACCTGTGTGGCCAAGAACAGCGAGGGACAAACACAGAAAGACTACACGCTCACAGTGCAGGGTAAAGACAAACTAGACTCACCCCAGAAAATGATATGTACCACTCATAAATGATTTTCAGTGGCATTCAGCAGTAATCCTGTTCCTCCTCAGTATCACCCACTATCCTGGACTCTGAGCAGCCATCTGAAGTGAGTGCACCCGTGGGAGAGGAGCTGACCCTGGAGTGCAGAGCAACTGGAATCCCAACTCCACGCCTCAGCTGGTTGAAAGATGGAGTGACTTTAGTGGGATCAGACACCCGTCACATCACGTAAGCCATTCACATTATTTATTTACTGCCAGAGCTTTAAATGCTCGCTGAACATATGAAAGAACCGTCACCATAATGATACATTTTATGCAGCACATTTTGCTCATCCAAAGCTGCTGAATTCGTCTCCACTCCCTCTAGGTCTGAAATTTAAAATATTAATCATCATTGTCAAAGATAATGTGCATGATGGAGACGTGTAGAAAGACAAATGGAGTCGTTAATAGCACCCTACCTAATTTCATCGCTGGGAACATTAAGAGCAGCTGTTGTACAGCTGTTCAGCGGCTTATGTGGTCATTGAAACTGCATCAGCCAAAGGAAACAAATGTCCCTGTCTGTATCTGTGTGTGAGCGTGTGAGAGTGTGTGTGAGAAAATCGTGGGACGATGATGATAGTGATGATGGGAAAATATTACTGAGTTCAAAACTGTGGAGGACTAGTAATAAGAAATATTAGATGCTGATTTTTATAGGAAATGGAGAAAGTAATGCACAGTGTTATTGTGAAAACCTTGTGTGTTTGAAACATGGCAGTGTGACCCCTGATGGCAGCACGCTGACATTACTGAGGCTGAGTCCTGAGGATTCTGGGACATACACCTGTTTGGCTGCCAGTCCGGCTGGACAGGAGAGCAAAATCTACAGCCTCTTTGTGCTCGGTCAGTTTGAACATTTTATGTCTGTGTCTGTCTGTGCTAAAGTTTCTGACTGATTTGTTTTGGTTTGATTTGACTTGTCACAGTCCCTCCATCAATCTCTGGTGAGACGACTGTCCCCAGAGAGCTGCAGGTCACAGAGGACAGTGTTGTGACTCTGGAGTGTCAGGCAGCAGGAGACCCTCCTCCTCAGATCAGCTGGCTGAAGAACGGACGCCCTCTGCTTCTCTCTCCTCGTACTCGCCTCCTGTCTGGTGACACTGTGCTAAGGTCAGTTCAGACAGTGAAAGCTGAATGCATAGATCTTCATTTCATAAATACAGGCCAGGTAATGCTCAGTGTTTCCTTTCTCTATGGAAAAGGATTTCTCCCGTGCAGCTGTCTGACTCGGGAGTTTACACATGTGTGGCGCGCAGTCGAGCTGGACTCGCTGAGCTCAGCTATGATGTCCAGGTTCAAGGTTTGTTTCAACCATAACAAAGCATCTGCTCAATTTTTTTCCTTACAGTGATATGAAGCATTATGGACCTGAGTGTTTCATACTGTGTGTGTGTGTGTGTCTGTGTGTGGTCTGCAGTGCCCCCAGGTGTGGATCATGTTGAACCAGTGGAGCCAGTTACAATAGTCCAGGGCTCCTTGGTGACGTTAACCTGTGAGGCACGTGGTGTTCCCCCTCCAACACTTACCTGGATAAAGGACGGCCAGCCGCTGTCGCTTCACCGCAACCTGCTGCTGGACGGACAGGAGACACGTCTGCAGCTGCCAGACGTGGCGCCATCAGACGCTGGCCTCTACAGCTGCGTGGCCAGTAACCAGGCCGGAAGCAGCACAAAGAGCTTTAACCTCACCGTGCTCGGTAACCTCAAAATAATCTGTGCAATTAATTTAATTTCTAAATTTAAGTCATAATGTGAACTCACTGAACAACAGAGCCAAAACTTTCTGCTTTCTAACCCAGAGCCTCCAAAGATATCCAGCTCCAGCTCTCCAGAGGAGCTGACCATAGCAGTAAACAGTCCACTGGAGCTGGAGTGCAGTGCGGTCGGAGTCCCGCCTCCCACCCTCAGATGGCTCAAAGATGGCCGCCCCTTAGAAGGAACTGACATTGTTCAGCAGGACGGACACCTCATCAGGATCAGCAAAGTTCAGGTAAACTTCAGTTGGACCATAACTGAGCAGAAGGAGGGCAAAGCCAAGCTTGTGAGCACCTGAAAATTTTTTTAAAAGGAGCTGCCGGAGTTAACATTTCCTTTCTTTTCACACAGAAACTAAAATTCTGTGTCATTAAGCTCAAAAATCACTTATAACTCAGTCTTCTAAATATGTTTTTTTACATTTGTGATGTACAAATGAATCAAGCATTTATATGATTTATCAAACATTCACACAACCAAAAAACTGGCATATTTAAGTGTAAAATATTTAAGTGCTGCATCAGTGCAGTCACATAGAGCGGCGTCATGCAGGAACCACTCAAGTTGATTAATGTCGTCTCTTTAAAGGTGGAGGATGCAGGTCTGTACACCTGCTTGGCCAGCAGCCTGGCCGGGGAGGATGGAAAAAACCACTGGATTCGAGTCCAAGGTGATACAAGCTGTTCTTTTACATTGTTCAGCTTGGAACAAATTTATCACGTCCCTGCTGTCTCTTAACTTCCTCTCTAACTTGCAGCTGGAGCTTGATGATAAAAGCTCTTTGTACACTCAGGAATACAGATCGCTGTTTGCACAAAGTAGAAACAGACTTGGTCTGGCTTTAGCATAAAGTCATGCAAAACATTTATTTGTGCTGTTTTGCACGCAATGTGACGTGTTTACAGTATAAATGCATTTTCAACATGTTCTACCTGTTGGCTCATGCTCAGCTTGAATAAAATAATGCTTTTTTTAATACTGGTATGATCTTTCAAACTGCTGAGATTAATGCTGCAAGGTAAAGTTCTTAAATCCATGAGGTTTCCTCCTCTGCATTATTATGACATGCCAAGGTAAGCGGACTCATAAAACTCTGTAAATCAGGTGTGACAAATACACGCTCTTACACGGCATCCTCCATATCTTTTTCTTTTTGTGTCAACAAATGATTTTAACATCTGTCATGCGATTTACCTTCTGTGTTTATCTGTTCCACGTGGCTATATGTCCCCCCAAACTCTTCTTTGTTTAAAAGAAGCATTTACAACATTTGTGGAGTTTTTCTTACATTATTTGCTCAGGCTGCTTAAAGGGATAGTTCAACCAAAACTGAAAATTAAGTCATTTACTACTCACAATCTGGAGCTGGAGGTTCACAGTCAAAAGGTGTTGCACTCATGTCCCAAGCAATTGAGTGGTAACTAGGATTCAAATGTTTAAAAAAAAAAATCATATCATGCCTCCATTTTGCTCGTCCACAGTGTCCTGAAGCCTCGACATTACCAGGTGTTTTGAAAAATGTCACTGATGCCATGTTTGTAGCATCAATGTTCACTGTGGCCTGTATGATCTAAGAAGTGAGCCGTGTTCAAGTGCACAATGTCTGAAGATCGTGCAGCTGCTCTAGGAGGAGCCAAGAAGAGCGTGCCTCAACTGGAGAGCAAGTCTGGTGTCTGCTGGTGGCACTGGAGTTCTGGTTAGCATGCAAACACATTTGTGTTTACTATGCTAGGTCCAGAGCTACAGGCTACAGTGAACATGGCGTTAGCGTAATGCCATGTTTTGTTGAGGTAACTTGAATTATTTGGGTTGAGCAGTATGGAGACGTTTTATGGTTTTATTATGCTTTTTTTTTTAAACATTTGAATCCTAGTCACCACTCACTACAATGGTTTGAGAGATTACTGCAATGCCTTGTTCCTGTGAAACCCCAGCAGTATTCTTTTGACTAAAAAACTTCACCCCTCCTTCTGTTAGCACGAAGATGAGCAGATAGTGACTGAATTTTCAATTATGGGTGAATTATCCCTTGAAGTGTGTTTCACCATCAGAAACTTTTTGCAGATCACATCAGTGAAGTCCTTACTGAATGATCGGTGGTTGTGTTTCAGTCCCACCAACCCTTCTTGGCTCTGGTGATGTGAGGACGTTGACAGTGCCAGTTAACGGACATCTGACCTTGGAGTGTCTGGCTGACAGTAACCCGGCTCCTGACATCGAGTGGTACAAGGATGAGGCCAAACTGCAGGTAAAGCTTCAATAAAACAGCAGGTTTTGACAACAAGCTGTCTCCTCTGTCTCACACACTGTCTCTGTTTCCTCCACCTCCTGTTTTATCAGCCGGGAGGTCGTGTCCAGCAGCTGGCTGGCGGTCAGTACTTGGAGATACAGGAAGTCCGATCTGAGGACAGCGGCCAGTACAGCTGTGTGGTCACCAACATGGCTGGAAGCACCAGTCTGTTCTTCACGGTGGAGATTGTCTGTAAGCGGGCACGTCATTTATGAGCTGATTTAAATATATTTTATGAACAGTTCAACGTACTAAATCAGGTCACGTTATTTCTGCAGTACCACCAGTGATAAAGGAGGGCAGCTCTGTGGTGACAGCACATACTGGCCAGGATGCAGTTTTACCTTGTGAGGTTGAAAGCGACTCTTCGACTACGGTCATGTGGAGAAAAGATGGCTTCCCCTTACCTCAAGATAAAAACAAGTAGGTCCAACCGTTTTTTTTGTTTGTTTGTTTTTTGCATCTTGTGCAATTTGTCTTTGTTGCACTGCTGTACACCGTGGTGTCTGTGCAGTTTATCATGATTTAACTGTGTTTGTCTCAGGTACACCATGCTGTCAGAGGGCTCTTTGCGTGTACACGGGGTTCAGTTGAGCGATGCTGGTCGCTACTACTGCACCGTGTCGAACCAGGCCGGCTCAGATCACCGGGGAGTCTACCTACGCGTGTTTGGTAAATAAAGCAAAGAGAAGAAAAGGATGACTTTATCAATCTGTTGATGCTTAATGCAGTGCAATCAGGATTTCACACGCACACTGCAGGTCCCAACAGTTGAAATACTTAAATAATTTAGAGTGTCAGATCTCTGAAAGACATTAGAGTGATCAATATAATGTGAACGTGTGCTGTCTCCTCTCAGTGGGTCCGTCAATCAGTCCAGGTCCGTTCAATGTGACAGTAACCATGGGGATCAGAGCTGTGCTGAGCTGCGAGACTACAGGCATTCCTCCCCCAAAAGTATCCTGGAAGCGGAACGGCACTCCTCTTGATGTCAGCCTGCAGCCTGGAGCTTACAGGTAGAGATAGAAATACAGCCGGACTCCCTCTGAATACACAGTATGTGTGCACCACACATCACACAGCCTAGAAAATGCTAAAGCTGACTGAACCGTGCTGTTCTGTGCAGGTTACTGACTTCTGGGTCCCTGGTTCTTTTGTCACCGTCCAATGAGGATGAAGGTTACTTTGAGTGCACTGCTGTCAATGATGTTGGGGAGGAGCGCAGGGTCGTTGAGGTCATCCTGCAAGGTATTGACTTTGAGTTCTGTACAATAAGCACAGAGTGGTGTCATTTGAGATGATTGAATTGACAAATTTGCTCCTTCAGTCCCGCCATCTGTTGAAGACGATGTCACGACGGTCACAGCGGTGAAAATGTCTCCAGTGGTGCTGCCTTGTCACGTTCAAGGACGCCCTCGGCCCACCGTCACCTGGACCAAAGGTGGAGCCAAACTGGGCTCCAGAGGAGGAAGTTATCGTGTCCTTCCCACCGGTAAGACAGTGTTTCTAAAGGAGGGATTTAATGCTCTTTAAATAACATGATCTGCTGTAACAAAGGTGGCAAATGGTGAGGGATTCATTCCTGCTCACGAAATACGACATTAAATGACACGTCTTTGTGCTCGTGTCATTGCAGGAGTTTTGGAGATAACGGCTGCTGTGCCGAGCCATGCTGGCAGGTACACATGCTCCGCCCGCAACCCAGCTGGTGTGGCTCACAAACACATCTCACTCACTGTGCAAGGTAGGCTGTCAAAGACCTGCTGTGAAAACACATCTGTTGGAACGCACATGGGAGAATGTGTACTGTAATGACAAAGGGTTTGTTCCATTAAGAGCCCCCAGAGATCAGGCCAATGGCAGAGGAGGTGCAGGTGCTGTTGCATCATGGGACCATTCTGCCCTGTGATGTTCAAGGCTTCCCAAGACCATCCGTTACTTGGCAGAGAGAGGGAGTTCCCATCGCTGCAGGTAAAGCACACGAATTAAGAAAATTCTTTGGACATTTTTACAGACCGGACAGCCACGTCTCAGTCCACTTCATCAAAGGACTCATGAAATTGATGGCACATGCTCTGATCTCATTTTCATGCTCATGTGGTGGGATTTGTTTGTTTAAAGGTCACAGACTTGCTGTGCTCTCAAACGGAGCTCTGAAATTTTCTCGTGTCACACTCGGAGATGCCGGGACCTACCAGTGCCTGGCAAAGAACGACGCCGGTGTCGCTGTGGGCCGGACCAAACTCATCCTTCAAGGTAACTTTTGATTTCACGGAATGAAATAAAAATGGTGGCCTCTGTGTCTTTATCGCCCACAGTTGAATGGCGTGTCACAGTTGCATATGCTACTGCTTCCTCCAACACTCTCCTTGTTTCTCCAGTTCCACCCGTGCTAAGTGTTCCTCGTGTGGAGTACACTGCAGTGCTCGGTCAGCCAGTCAGCCTGGAGTGTGTCGCTGATGGGCAGCCTGAGCCTGAAGTTACTTGGCAGAAGGAGAGGAGGCCTGTGGTTGATGGCGCTCATATGCGCGTCTTTGCCAATGGAACCTTGGCAATTACTTCCACCCAGCGCAGCGACGCAGGCGTGTACACGTGTACTGCCAAGAACGTCGCCGGCAGAGCAAGCCAAGACATGAGGCTGGTTATTCAAGGTGAGTAAAGAGTGTCAGTTCATATCAGGTCAAAGTAGCAGGTTAACATTAAATTCTATCAGTTATGTATTGATGAAAAATGTTGCTCTCCAGTTCCTCCCATGATCCCTCCTGCACAGTCAGAGTTGTCAGTCATTCAAGGATTTCAGGCACTGCTGCCGTGTGCTGCTCAGGGTTCACCAGAGCCCAGAGTATCATGGGAAAAGGATGGCGCCATTGTTCCCAACCGTCCAGGCAAATTCACCATCCTGCGATCAGGAGAGCTCATCATCGAGAGAGCTGAGGTTAGCTGAGCACAACCCAAACTCTTCTCTGCATCATGCATCCGTCCAGCCATACAAACCAGTTCTGACTGTTTTCCTCACACAGCATGGGGATGCTGGCGTGTTCACATGTGTGGCCACAAATGCAGCAGGCTCTGTGAGACAAGACATCCACCTGTCCGTCAACATGAGGCCCGCCTTCAAGGAGCTGCCAGGTGACGTTACGCTGAACAAAGGGCAGAGTCTGGCTTTGTACTGCCACGCTCACGGAACTCCTCCACCGGTCATCTCCTGGACTGTCAACAACAGTCCTTACCGAGGTTTGATCCCTCTTTACACGCTGAGCTGCTTAGCGCTCGCTGAGCTGCCATCTTGCTGTTGTAATGTTTATAATAATACAGAGTTGTGAAGAAAAACTTAACCATGTGCACAAATTAAATGAAAACGTTCCAGGTGCCAGTGTAGATGAGGCGGGCAGGAGCTCCGTTATCATTGAGAATGTGACCTTAAGTGACGCCGGGACCTACGTATGCATCGCAGAAAACAGCGTGGGCTCCATACGAGCGCTCTCGTTTGTCCGCGTAAGAGGTGAGCTTTGTTGTTTAAGTCACCTCCTCTCAAATGTGTTTTTCTGATGTTTACCTGATTGTATTGACTTTTATCTGAGCAAAGTTTGTCAGTAGAGAGGTGCTTTCATGTTCCTCTACTGCAGGGAGAGATGTCTGTGTGCTTTTCTAATGTCTTTAACTTAAATGAGCTCCAAGAGGAGCTAGATTTAGTCATAAATTTGAAAACCAATCGCACGTGAAGAAGCCTGAAACTGTGCTGATACGCTCACACTGTGTAATCCAGTGCGAGTTCCAAGCTAACAAGCCATTAAACAGCATAAATAAATGAAGCTAATCTTGACCATTCTGACACATCTGCTGGTCGCCGATTTTGGTGCACAAAAGGATCCTGAACTGAGTCCTGTGCATGTTTGAGCTTCTTTCTGAGTTTCAGCCATGAAGCATTAGGCTGAAGCTCTCCAGTGTTTCCTCTAGCTGCCATCTTGGTGAGCACAGCTCTTCCACAGCTCAACCTAAAGCAAGCTGTGGTGGTGGGCGGAGCACAAGGGCTGTGATCGACACATCCAGAATGTTCAATGATAAAAGAAAGAGTAGACAAGCTTCCAGCCACTTTTATATCCCGTCAGTGATCTTGTGAATATGTGCTTTGTCTCTCCAGAGCCTCCGGTGTTAAAGGGTGAAGCCCACACATCTCAAACAGTCACCCAGGGTGGCTCTGCGATGCTCGATTGTCCGGTCCACGGGGACCCCAGCCCCGTCCTCCACTGGCTCCAGGATGGAAAACCGTTGCTCCGCTCCCTCCGAATGCAAATGCTCCACAACGGATCCCTGGTCATTTACAGCATCACTGTAAATAGATTTCCCTTCATATTTTGCTCTTTATTTCTAACATTTTAGGGCAGCGACTCTTTTCAGATAAGTTTTGTTTAACCAAATTACTCAAATTTGACTGATTGAGCCACTTTGGCTTAATTACCTGCATGTTTCATGTCTTGGAGAACAGTTGGAGCAGCAATAATTCTATCCAGGTTTTATCTGCAGTGCCCTTGGGTTTAGGAACAGTGCGTGACTGTCGCTCAGCATCCCGCTCCCACCTAAATCAGATTGAGTTCAGTCAGAAAGGCTAACAGCATTAGCAACGGAGGGAGGAGATGAACAGAGAGCTGGATGTTCCCAGACTCAGCCCCTCTTTCCTCGGCCTGTAACCTTGTTAGAGCTCTAACTGCTGCTGTAATTGCAGCCTGCAGTTGAGACTTTCTCACAGACGGATGACTGTCCTTCCCACAGAGCACTCTGATATGAAATTTCCCCTCTCTGGCCCAATAATATCTGGTGTAACAAAGAATTCAATGGGATAATCTCTCCACTGCCCAGTGGAAAAAAGCTAATGTCAGCTTTCTTTTACCGTAAAACTGAATGTGATCTGAGGCACAATTTTGTCCTGGAGGTTTGTGGCTCTGTCAGAGAAAAATCGTTTCTCAGTGCCTATTAAGTCAAAACTCTCCACCTCCGTGTTTGACCTACAGGCTGCAGATGAAGGCAAGTATCAGTGTGTGGCCGAGAGTGAAGCAGGAACAGCTGAGAGGACGATCACTCTCAAGGTTCAGGGTGAGTGGTGTGCTTTGAATTAGACACATGATGAAAGAAAAAATAAATACTACACCTGCCAGTCATGACATTTTTTACCTCTCAGTTCGGCTTCTATTTCTACCAAAAATTTTAAATTACTAGTTTAATTGCAGCTTCACCTATTATTTTGTTTCATTCTTCTATGATCGTTGTGCACATGCTCCTTTAAATTATGTCACATGTGCACACTACTTATTTTTGAAAATAATCTCAACTGAACATTCGCTCATTTTCTCCCCCTCTCTCTCTCCCGACCAGTCAATGGAGGCTACTCTAACTGGGAGGAATGGGCTCCGTGCAGCAGCACCTGTGGACAAGGCTTCCAAGAACGAATCAGATTATGCAACAACCCAAAACCAGCCAATGGCGGCCGATCATGCAGTGGCCCCAGCATCGACTCCAGGAAATGTCAAGCTGGTCTCTGTCCAGGTAACATTTCATTTTCGTTAGTTTGCTGTCATTGCTTTAGTGTGTCATAAAATTTTACTACTTATTACGGACATTATCTCATATTCTGGTCGAGGTCATAACTTACGCAGTTATAATGGATGCTCTTGTGTGCATGAATCAACAGATTTATGAATGTTGCCTTTCAGACAGCGGACATAAACCAGAGAGTTCACACAGAGAAACATGGGACATAAATTATAAGCAATCACAAATATTCAAGTACATGTAACCTCACGACATGTCTGTCTGTCTGTCTGTCTGGTGACGAAAGGAGAGACTCCTCGCAAGACCAGAGGCAGCCTGATCGGCATGGTGAACGAGCGGGAGTTCGGTGTGTCCTTCCTGGAGGCCAACATTACAGACAATGAGGGCGAGGGGAGCAGCACTCTGCAGGCTCGACTGGACAACATCCCCCCCAGTGTGGGTGAGTGACTTATCATGTCCCCCGGCAGGCTGTGAGATCTTCGTACTGCAGTATTTAGCATGAAGACTGCATCCCTGAGGAGAAAAGTACCCCTGCTGCAGTCTTCAGTCAAATACAAGAGTGCGCACAGGAATCGTCCAAAGCTTGAGAACACTCACATGGGGTGTCAGTGGACAATAAAATCAGCAAATTAAATCACTTTATTCAGCATTTTAAATGTGGACAGTTTGAGTTTCTTTAATTCTTACAGGTTTTTCTGATTTTATTTAACCTTAAGGCTTATTATCTATGGAAAAATTTCCTTGAGATTAATGTTGTTTTTACCAGGTAATGACCCACAGTTGAGCTTCACGTTTCTGCAAAAATATCTACAGGCCTGTTCTCCGGGCAGGAGAGAGCGTCTGCAGCAGTAGGCGGACGCCTGCAGAAAAAGCACTGCACCTCCCATGTTTTTTTCCGAGCGCCCCGCCTTTTCTCATCTTTTCAGAAAGGTGCTGGTGACACCAGCCAGTCATACTGACATCCTACTTGCTC
>JAQLOL010000022.1:13145749-13160615 GCA_029783665.1 Naso thynnoides
TTATTATTATTATTATTATTATTATATTTAGTTCATCATCCATACAAAGTTGTGAAGGAAAGGAAACAGACAGTAGTGGATAGATAGAACACAGATAGTAAAAGCAATGGAGCAGTTTTGATCATACGATGTCCATTGTCAAGATATTGTCATCATAGAGACAAGACGCACAAACAACTTTAATTCTCTCAGTGCACGAGAGCTTCATCCCAGCACATCTTAGCGCGCCACCAGCAGTTTCCTGCCCCAAACAACAAAACAATAGCCACCAGGTGGACACAGGCCCTGATTCAGTTATTTGAGTTGGCATTGCAAATGCAATGTGATTTGTGATCTTAGAAGGAATGATCATTTCTGCATCATTATTCTCGTTTTTATTGAAAGAAAAAAATATGCTGTGATTTTCTTTTTGCTGAATCTGTACCAAACAAAGACGTTTTCTTTAGTCTGTAGAAAACGATGGGAAGGCCAGAACAACTCGGCGGCACCACAACATTTAAATTAAAATGGTGCTTTTTAAACATTTCTTCTTGAACAAAATTACGCATTTCTGTGATCTAAAAATAACAGTGGGTCAGATTGTAATTTCGATTAAGTGCAGCGTCACTCTTGAGTGTATTTGGTTTACTAGGTGCTAATTAGGTGTTTATGTGAATTCATGGAAAAGCTGGAACATGTCCTGTTTGGTTCGATTCCTTTCATTAAGAAGTGAAAACAGCTGAGCTCACTTTTGGGATTCATCCTTCATTTCATGCAAACTGCACACATTGTATTTTCAGCAGCTGCTGTTTGGTTGCAGGTCCCTTGTTGCGGGTTCTTGTGTCTGTTTTTGCTCCCATCTACTGGACAACTGTACTGCAGAGCGGAGAAGCCAGGAACGGCTACTCCCTCACTCAAGGCCAGTTCAGACAGGAGTCACAGCTGGAGTTCGAGACCGGTGAGTCCTCTAACTGATCAGTTTATTTTCTACGTATCAATATTTAAAACCTTTGACTTTTTATAAATGAAAGGAGCAGATGCTCAACTTTTCTGTTACATGATTACTCAGTGATGCATCCTTACTCTGGTGTAAACTATGTGATTGTGTTTACAGCTCTAACCACACACACACACACACACGCACACACCCTAAAAAGAGAGTGTTTGTACTCAAAGTTTTTGTCTGACCACTCATTGTTTATTTTGTTGTAGTTTACAAATCAACCAGCAGATGGCAGCACTCACCACCACTGACATGAGTTTACACATGCAGACCTTTACTCCTAAACAGCTTCATCATCCTCCCGCGTGCTTGTAAATCAGCAGTGATGTCACTGTTTGTTAATTTCTCCAAACAGGGGAGATCCTTCGCCTGACCCACGTCGCCAGAGGCGTCGATTCTGAGGGAGTTTTACTCATTGACATCGTAATTAACGGATTTGTCCCTCCGTCATTATCATCATCCCATCTGAGTCTACAGGTGGGTTCACTGCTGCTGACACAACCTGTAGTCAAAAGACCTCAAACACTAAAATGGTCTGTCGCTCCTCTTCAGTTTCCCTGACCTGATTTCTTTTGTGTGCTGCAGGAGTTTGATGAGTCATACGTACAGACGGGCCGAGGGCAGCTGTACTCGTGGTCGTCACAGACCCACCAGAGGGGAGGAAACCCCTTGGTGCTGCGCTGCAATCACACCATCATTTATGAAGGCCAGGAGGAGCGTCAGGGCCCTCTGCTGCAACTGCTGAAGGTCTCCGGGATGAACAGTGTCTACAACATGTTTGCTCTCTCGTTGGATTTCCACATCACTGCCAGCCTTCTCATACCAGGTCTGATCTAAAACATCACCATCAATGCATCACATGAATTACATCACATGAAGTACTGAATTAAATGTTGCAGCAGCTGTGAACTGAGCTTTTCTGTTGGCAGATGGTTATGAAGACACATGCCCGAAAGGTTTCAGTCTTGACACGGCCTCCTACTGTGCTGGTATGCTGCTTTCCTTTTTAAGCCTCATTTGTCTGTGAACGCTTGTTGCTGTTATTACCATAAAATGTGTCTACATTAGATGAAGATGAGTGCGCGCTCCAGTCTCCCTGCTCGCATTCATGTAATAACATCATGGGAGGATTTTCCTGCGCTTGTCCGTCTGGTTTCACCATCTCCACGGAGAGCAACACGTGCAAAGGTGAGCCGAGGAACGACACACCTGCTGTTGACAGGCAAAATGTCTTTTCAGGGATTCATCCCCATTTAATCCTCTGCCCTCGTGGTTCTCTTCTCATGCAGATATTGATGAGTGTTCGCAGGGCTCACACATGTGCCACTATAACCAGCAGTGTGTCAACACCGTGGGCACATATCGCTGCCAGGCCAAGTGTGGACCGGGATTTAAGCCGAGCATCATGGGAACCAGCTGTGAAGGCAAGTCACAAGCTCCTTTTACACAGAGACTCCGCATCAGTGCTGTATGGAAGGCTCGCCAATTACACGCCTTTGTTAATTTAAACTAAAGCGAGCAGCACCGGCTTTAAGGCGCTCCAGTCTGTCACTTCATACAGCGAGCTGGTTTGGCAGATTTAAAGGATGCAGGACATGAAATTTAAACTCAACAGTGTCAGCTTTCCTTGTTAAAGGACAAGTTCAGTAATTTTGCTTATGTCCAAGCCATGGCAAGCAATGCAGTTCACAGGAGAGCATTACTGAGACTAGGAAAATGCCTTGAGCTTCCCCATCTCAGAGAAATGCATTTATCATTTTTCCAATGCATTTGCCTGATGTACGTCCATTGCAGCACAGCGAGAGCTCACAGGAAAATTGTAGAAAGTTCAATACTGGACTCATAAGTGAAATTATTGTCTGTATGTTCCAGGTTCACTGGAAACAGCCCGCAGATCAGGTCTAAGGTCAAAAATACCAAACTTATCCTTTCAGGCAAATGCTCACAGTGCACCACAGACATAACAAGAAGTGATTACACGGCGTGAAAACTGTTGGCGAACTCCGACAGTAATGATGTAACACAGGCATAAAAATCCATCTATTATAATTCTGTTGATTTCCCTCAAGCTTAGTATCTCCTAAATGCCCACCGGCGTACCCATTTCCACAAACACCAGCTTGCCCGTGATGTGTCTTTGATACTACCTCCGGAGGCGGATCAGGGGCAAAGAGAAACTGGTCCCCAATCCGCCTCCATATGTTTATTCAGAAGGTGAGGCGGAGAAAAGGCGCACAAGGCTGTGTAACTACGGCTACTGTTAATCACTGTTAAACTGTATGTTTGCATGTTTGGCGTATAAATGACTAGAATTAATGTTTTGGAATTTTTGCCACTCACTGGCTGCTGATGACAACATTATGGAAAGAATCCCTTCGGAGATAGACCTAAGATCCTACTTATTCAACCACAAACAGCCACTAACATGCGCCAAATCCACCATCCCCATCGGAAAAACGCTGTAATTTTATCATCGTAGAACACACTTCAGTTAAACACGACAGAAACGAAATAAAACTCACCAAAACCACCCTGGCTCGTCCTCCACCGTTCAACAATCTCAAACTGGTTTGGTCGGAACAAACGTTTAGTTCACCAAGTGAAATGGTAAAGTCTGGAGAGGAGCAAGCGGTAGGTCTGACATGAGAGAAGCAGAAGAGGAAAAAAGCATGTAGAGCCAGAGTATTTTACATCTCACTCCGTGAATCAAGAGTTTATTTCTTTTAGCACCGTTAATGATGTACTAAAGACGGCCGGAGCTGCCTGTTAGGATCACCTTGCTGCCATGTCTGAAGTCTCCTGGAAGAAAGTTTCAAGTCATTTACACACCAGAAATGTACTTGAATCCTTTTATTCCTGCAGCAATCAAACACATCATTTCTTACCACAGCATCTAATGCAGTAATGCAGAGTAATGAAATCCAGATGTGTCACTTATGTGTTTCCAGATGTGGATGAGTGCCAGGAGTCTGCTCTGTCTCCATGTCAGCATCAGTGTCTCAACACTCTGGGCTCCTTCCGCTGCATCTGCCACCCTGGATACCAGCTGTCAGGACATCGCTGCATTGGTCAGTCACCTGCTGTAACCTGGTGCGCCCCCTATGGGTCACTAAGAGCTCAAAGAGTCATGGGAATTACATAACTGTTACCGAAAGATCAAGGCGCTTTGGATTTAGGAGATTTTTTGTTGGTTTAAAAAACAGTCTGAGCAGCTAACTGTCATAACATTCTTGTGTTTGCACTTTGACAGACATCAACGAGTGCATGAGAAACGTGTGTCCAGCTCACAAAGAGTGCCGCAACACAGAGGGAGGATACCAGTGTTTCGACAGCTGCCCAGCTGGCATGACCAAAGCAGAGAACGGAGCCTGTGTGGGTGAGTGGTTTTTTATACTTTTATCCACTTTTGTAAATGAAGCATTCGACTTTATTAAAATCACTAAATTCATTTAGATACTCAAAATAAACTCATTAATGCCTTGAAGTGCTCATAGATTTAGTTACGACACCTGTTACGACAGTCATCCCAAATGTCTTTATTCGTTTAGTCAGCGTAAACCAACAGGACAGACGGTGATAAAACTGGCTTCTTCACTGCACTTTGTTACATAAGACAAGTTCAGATTTCACAGGAATTTTAATGGCACAAAGCAGCAAGAGGTCACTGTGTATCCTTCACAGAAAAACCTAAAGCTGTTTAAAAAGTCTGTTAATTGTTACCCAGAGGAAAACTTAAAGAGGGCCCTCTTTAAAACCGGATGCAACAAAGTTTATGCAAGAATTTTGTAGTCTCAATACAGCCACTGGCAAGAGACGGAGGCTACTCACAGTCATGATCTCAATTATTGTTGTATTTTTGTTGATTAACAACATTTCTTGATAATTTGAAAGAGATGCACAGAGAAATAATGAAAAATGCAAAAGTGATGCTGTTTTCTGCAAAGTTTCTGTTAGAAACTTTTGGGGCAGGTCCACAAGTTCTGGAAAATCTCAAAGTCAGAAGGAGAAATTGTGGCCAAATATCTGTTTTTTGTTTATCCAGGCTGCCTCACTCTGCCTCTTTAGCATTCTGAACCAGGCTCTCCTTGTTCTCCGGAGGCTGGGCATGAAAGCGGCGAATTAAAATTACAAAGATTGACCGAAATAAGCGCAAATTCGTAATAGCTGCAACCAGCAGCAAAAAGTAATGGGTTGTTCGCTGTATATTTGGAAAGAAAGTGAAGAAATAAAATTTAGGCCTCCCACAAGAGTCTACAACAGACGGTTGATGAGTTATGAAAAGGGTTCGGCTAAAGTGTAGGTGCAGGACAAGCCATGACCAGTGAAAGTGTGTGTGTTTCTACAAAGTTTGGCCATGTTACATGAATCCATATAGAGGTTATGTGCCTTTTTGTCACAGGCCACTCCCACTGCCACACCCCTTTTTTTTTTTGCCAGTTTGCCCCAACAGTTAATCAGCTGTCCTTTGGCTCGTGACCAACCTTTCCGCTAAATCTTCTGCAACTTCGTGACTCCATTTGGAAGTTTTGCGCCTTTGCAGGAGGCCACTCCCACAGTCACGCCTCCTATTAGCCAATTGTCAGGAACATAAACACACACACACTTGACCTCCATATCGAATAATTGCCTCCTATGGCAAAGCTGTGGACCGAGCGACCTATAGAGCTGCTGGCTGCAGCTAAAAACAATTGGTGATAGACTGAGCAAACCTAAAAGTATATGTGGAAATTTAATTTCAGCCCATTTTTTTATGAAATTCAAATAAAGGAACGCTTAAATTATTTGCACCGGACAATATGATTGGAAGAATTTAAGTGTGAGACTTGAAAAGATTTTGACCTTTTTAACAACCTCTGGTTCTGTGTAACATTTGCTGATATTTTGCTGTTAACTTTTTTTGCACTTTTCAGATATTGATGAATGCCAGGATGGAAGCCACATGTGTCGCTACACTCAGATCTGCCAGAACACGGTTGGAGGTTATGGTTGTGTTTGTCCCAGAGGATACAGAACTCAGGGAGTCGGCCTTCCATGTCTGGGTACGACTTCTGCTGTGTTTGTTTTTAGAGCACAACTCACCAATGACTGCCTAGCATGTGAATTTACAGGAGCATTTTTTCTCATTTTCAGACATTAACGAGTGCCTGCAGACACCAAACCCTTGTGCCTACCAGTGCCGCAACGTGCCCGGCAGCTTCAGGTGCCTGTGTCCTCCTGGAACTGTGCTGCTGGGAGACGGGCGATCCTGTGCGGGTCTGGAGAGGGGGCAGTCCTTCAGCAACAGCACCAGAGTCAGGGCCAGACTCCGCCCGCAGCTGGTGTCGTCTCTGAGCAGGCCGATCCTGTCCCGTCCTCATGGTGTATCTCGCATTACCAGGCAGAGCTGCCCGGCAGGGTACACCAACAGAGACGGCACATGTGTGGGTGAGTGTGCATCAAAACTGCTGCACACATAAATCAAACACAGCAGGGACTGAAATGGTGTCTGGTCAGGTCTGCCCTAAAATTTAGCTTATTCAGAACTCTGATGCCACTATTCGGAGAACCAGGAGAACGAGGCACATTACTCCTGCTCTGAAATCTTTACACCAGCTTCCAGGGAGTTACAGAATAGATTTTAAAGTGCTGCTGCTCCTTCGTTTTTTAGGGAGCTGTCAGCTGGTAGAACCCTGAGTCAGAACCAAACAGAAAGAAGCTGGTTTTAGCTGCGAGGCTGCACACAGAAGGAACCAAGCAGCTGTGATCTCACATCTGAAGTGTCTCGCCTCTTGAGTCCCACAGTGTTTGTCTCTGTACAGATGTAGACGAGTGTCTGCTGAGGAAGCCGTGTCAACACGAATGTCGAAACACCATCGGCAGTTTCCAGTGCTCCTGTCCTCCAGGTTACCAGCTCTTACCGAATGGCAGGAGCTGTAAAGGTAACAGCTTCGTTCCACTCTAACTGTTCAGCCTTCTTCTGTTCTTTAAAAACCAGTCCAGGTCAATGATTTGCGAGGCAACGAGACAGTTTTAGAACGTGGCAGAGAAAACTGCAGCAGCGTGAACTGATTAGTTGCAGCACAGCTGATGCCGTTTCAAGGAGTCTCCACACAGTCCAGTTTTAGGCCATGAAAAAACATTTACAAGAACAAATGTAGTGTACATGCCAGACCAGTAGTCGACAGTCTGACTTAGTAATGACAAACCGTCCGAGCCTGCTGAAGTTGTTTACTTCCAGGTGTTGCTAAGCCCTAAGCAGCCACAAATTAAAGAAATTCAGTAGTAGCAGCCGTAGTTTGACTTCTAAAATTGTTCTACAAACACTCAAATTCACCTCGACAGACTGTCGTCATATTCGACCTGCTTTCGGTGCACTGCGGAGTGTTAATTTAAAGTCTGGTAGTGGCTAGAGCAGAATGCATCGACTCGCACTGCCATTAGCATTAGCAGCGTCACGCCGTTCACAGGCATTGTGAATGCAAGGCATGTCACTCGTTTCAACAGCCAGTCGGCTCACAGTGGAGTTGCATGTTGCTGATGTTCCTCTAGAGAAATGCTGTCTCTATAGGTGGTATTTTCTCTGCTTTTTAGAGGTGACATCAACTCCTCTAGATGTCAGAAATGCTGCAGGAATAAATAAGAGAAATTTATAAAGGAGGGGAGATGTCCTGTTTCAAGCACCTGGCATAAATCTGTGTAAACACCCTGGGTACTCTATCTCGTATTTTTTCTGTTTTTGCCATTTCTTTAGAACTAAAACTGTGATTGCAGCGAGTAACTCACTATTTTTCATGTTAGACGCCACAAATTATTGTCATCTGCTACAAAAAAACCCGAGAAAAGCTGGCAGTTAGGGCGGAAGTGCAGAGAGTCGTTGCTATTGTAACGATACGCTGTTTCTTCTAGTTGCAGCGGCGTAAACCGACAGGTTTCAGAATGTTGCAAACGGGCGCAATGCAAGTCTCAGCTCGCTTCGTCCTGAATCACTGATCTGAACGGGGTTTGAATTATTACAGCTAAGCTTCCCTCTCTTCCTCTAGACATTGATGAATGTGTGGAACAAGGCATCCAGTGTGGACACAATCAGATGTGTTTTAACACCCGAGGGGGATACCAGTGCCTGGATACACCCTGCCCTGCATCCTACCAGAGTGGAAGAAGCCCAGGGTAAGTCACATGACTGTCGATAATGCACACATGCACGCATTTGTTTGTATGCGTCAGTGACACGTCTGTCTTACCTGGTGCCTCTTAAAGGACGTGCTACAGGCCCTGCTCTCTGGACTGCGCCACAGGAGGCTCTCCTCTGCTCCTGCAGTACAAGCTGCTCACTCTCCCCTCCGGAATTCCCGCCAAACACAATGTGGTACGACTGTCGGCTTTCTCAGAGTCAGGCGTCCTGCAGGAGCGAACGTCTTTTACCATACTGGAGCAAGAATCAGAGACGGGCGTCACGGCGCAGGTGTTTGGCATCAGAGACGAGGTGGGCAGGGGGATCATCTTCACTCTGCAGCCTCTGGACGGACCGGGACTTGTGCGCCTCAAAGTGCAGGCCACCACCATCTCGCTGCAGGGACGCATTACTTACCAGAGCATCTTCATCATCTACATCTCCATCTCCACATACCCCTACTGAGCCTCAGTGCTGCTTTACAGTCGATTCTGCCTTCCAGTGGCCTTTGGGTGCCTCTAACCCACAAAACCCTGTGCCTTGGACACATTAGGCCATGCAAAGACACTATGACATACAAGAGAAGGTGGACTTGGTTAGTGAGTGGATTTTCAAGAAGACAGTGGAAGAAGTGACCTTTTCGTAAATGTTCACTAGTCTTTGTTGAATAAATTATAGACCTGAACCTGATCCATAGATGATATCTGAGCTAACAAAACTTGCTGTGTGAACAAAACGTAAGTTCATGTATTCACCACATGCCCAATGTGCATCTGTCTCATCGCAACGAGGTGCGATCAAAAACGTTTAGACTGTGCTGTGAAAAAAGCAAAAACCATAAAATGGCCGCCAATGGCCTCCTTCATGCACAGCAATTCACTTCTGCCCAGGAGGGCACACTCACGAAAAGTCTCATTCTGAAAGCACATCAAGCGAAGTCTGCGATTAGCGCTCAGCCCCCACAGTGCTGTGAATGCCGACCCTTCAGCGTCAGTTTGGGGATCAGAGTGTGCTTGCGGGGAGCCGAATCCAGCAGAGAGGAGGAGTGCGCTCAGAGCATGGGCGTTGCTATCAAGCGTCATGTCCTTCGCGCTAAATGTCGCCTAAGAACTTCCCAGTTGTGCTCTGCATTAATGGTGCGCAGCCCTGCAAGTGTCAAAGAGAATCACCAGCATGCCCTTGAGCGCACTGCTGACCTGACTCACCTTCTCTTTTGTTAGAGACTGCGAGCTCTTCCACTGTGAAGACTGCTGTTCGATCACAATCCTCCACATGAAGTTTGGCTTATTCAGGGCCTGCTGCAGAAACTGCAAATGTTGAAGTACCAGCGGTCACAAAACCAAATCTGAAACAGGTTCTGATCATGATCAAACGATAGAACTTAAAATACGTACTGACTTTTCCGTTCACCACAGGGACAGTCTAGAAAGTTTTTGATCGCTCCTCGTATCTGAAAATGCAAAGTGTAAAAAAAAAAGTTTAATTTCAACCAGATGCTGAAGTTATTAAGTGTCCATCACAAACAGAATGTCTGTTTTGATATCTATCATTTTGTATGTTAGTTACAAATATAATGAGACTGTGGGACAGATTTACTCGTGTCTGCAGCCTGTGAAAGTCTTTCAGCTGTTATGAGTCTGTACAGTGTTTCCCCCTTTATTTTAATTTATTTAAATCAAACCTCTTGTCCCCTGAAGGTTTAAATTATTGGATCTACTATCATTGTAAAGACAAATCTTGAATGGCACATTGTATCAGTGGCTTGAAGCCACGTAGCTAGCGACAGTGTTCCATCTATCGTTTGTGTTTTTATATCTTTTATAACATTTTTTATGATGTGAGAAAGTTCAAAGGTGCTTTTCTGAATGTACTCGAGTGTTCGGAGTTGATACTGTTGACCGTTGCAGTTTGCATTCGCTACAAAAATTGCACGTCTTTCCTGCATTCATGGTGCTAGACACAACATTTTATTACATTTCAACATTTGTTCACTAATCAAACACAAGTCTGAGAAGAGATATTATTTTAAAATCATGAAAAGCCCACAGTTGCAACGAAAGGTTAAACAAATATTTCTCTGTCGCTGTAAATGAGTGTCGAATATTTGTAAAAATAAAACGGAGAACAATTCTGTCTTGTTATTCTGTTATTAGCATCAGCTCCGGTTGTCTGAGACTGACTGACCCAGATCTTAAAACAGCATTTTGCAGCTGACAAACATTTATCATGAATCAAGGCCGGAGCAAACGCACAGCCTACTTTGGCAGAAACCATCTGGCCCAAAATGAAAGAATGACATATTACTACTATGAGGTCATTTCTAGCCTCACTTTGACCCAAACTTTCAGAGCAGAAATAATCTCTTTCCTGCTCTGTCGGGGCTTTGTTTTTGTTTTCATACATCCTGTTTACAAGATGACGTACAGCAAACCATCTATGTTATCTACAGAAAATGCAGGTTAACCGGGATGATGGCGCTCGCTATCTCTCTGACTTCGTAATCTGTGGTCTTTGTAGGAATATCTAAAAAAATGTTAACTGTTAAAAATAGTCCTGCAATGCCGTTGAGGAGATTTACCGATAATGGCACTTCATGACAAAGTAACCAAATGATAAAAAATTAATCTAGTGAAAAAGTTCCTCCATTTATTTGTTGAAATTCTAGTTTCCCGCTGTATGAAGTCAGATCAGTGCGGTTCACAGGGTCTGTTTAGCTCATGACTCATACCAAAACACACTTTCCAATTAAGGCTGATTAAAAACTCATTTAAATGAGATGTAAAGGCCAACTGTGAGTATTCACACTAGTGCAAAACATTAGATGATGACTGGCCGATATTTGAGGTGGTGGTTTCTAATAAATTCTTGCAATAATGAGTCAGAGGTTCAAACAACAAACTACGACCTGACTCATGACCGCGGGCACAAGGCCGCTCTGCTTCGGTCTGACATGAAAATGTGTCACTACAATAATTCTACAGCGGTCCGTCTACTGTGGATGAATGTGAGAGAACAAAGATGACTTCATGGAGACTAAAACAATTTACAGTAACGTCAAAGTGATTTACAGTTTAAAAATGTGAAACTAACAGAACTTTGCCTTCAAAGCTGCGAGGCTTCTCTCGCACAGACTCAGACTTGTTTTCTGTTTGAGTTTCAAAGCAAAAGCAGGTTTTTATTTGGAGGATAAGAGGGAAAAATGTATCACAAAATCTATGTCATCTCACAGTACACATCTTCATACTGCCTCATTTAGGAAGTAGCATTATTTTTCAGGACTGAACTCGACCACATACATGATGGGTCTTAAATACTCAAAGCCAAAAGTATTTATTTTCATATTTGAAACTGCAGTAAATCCATGTCCGTTACTTCAGGTAATACCTCTGCTGCTCAGTAGATGGAGCAGAGTTAGTTTGTTCTCAATATGCTGAAACTTACTGTAACATCAAATGTTGTGCCTTCAGTGCAAAGTGACCACAGTTTTTAGTTTTTATTCCTTTTTTTAGACTTTGCTTTCAATTCAGTTTTAGTTTCCAAAGTAAAATTTCTCATTTAAAAAAAAAAAAGATATATATGTAATTTTTAAATTTAAATGAGTTTCCTTTAGGATAGTTGTAATTTCATTTCCAGTCTAGTTTCTATTTTCATTTCAGTTAACTACAATGTATTTTCTGAACTAGTTTAGTAGTTTAGTTTTATTAAACTGTTTTGTTGATCTCTTAACTTTCATCAGCTGCTGGTTTGTAATAATTGTCTTAAAGGGGAAAGTCACCAAAGTTTGTGTCTGATCAGTGTGTATGGTACATGAAGTCAGCTGAAGCAATACACTCCACAGCGTGTGCTGTAAAGAAAGAGCAGAGTTCTTCTTCTGCAAAATCTTTTTTTTTCCTGACACCAGTGATGTCATTGGTGTTAAGGAAGAACCAAAGGCTGTTTCAGCTTGATCAGCCAGGGGGCGCAATACCTCTCAAAACAAAACTTCTTCTCCTGGCTTTATTTTCCTTCTATGCTCAGTAATGCTGGGCATCAAAAGCTAACACGCAATGCATCCTGGTACTTGTAGGCACTGTGGGCAACCCGAGCCTAATTGCTCCTTCAGAGAGCCGGACCACTGCTGACGGACACACTCAGTGAGAAAATTATAGCTTCAGCTGACAACATGTAAGATAAGTAGGGCTGCAACTAAGGATTATTTTCATTATTGATTATCTGTCGATTATTTTTCGATTCATCGATTAATTGTTCATTCCATGCTCATCTCAGTTTCCCAGAGGCAAAAGTGACGTCTTCAAATTGCTTCTTTTGTCCAAACAACAGCCGAAAACACAGACTCCTCATTTACTTCCATAACTGACACAGAAAAGCTGCAAATCCTCACATACAGGACACCCAACCAGCAGTTCTCGGTGTTTTTTTAATTTGGGAAAAAAAAAAAGACTGAAACGATTAATTGATTAAAATAGTTGATTTTCTTTCATCAATCATTCGATCAATCATTGCAGCTCTAAAGATAACGAGATAAACCTTAATTAGACCAACAGTGGGGAAGTGTTTCATCAATGATTGTACAGCCACATAAAATGTGGCCAGTTTCCCCTTTCAGGAGAAAAACAAAGATCACCGAGTAGATCGATCTCTACAGAAGGGAGTTTCAACATTCACACACTCATGCATGCACACGAGGCTGCTGGCTTGGTGTTGTTATTTACACAGCCGTGCCATGAAAGTGACAGGGCCGAAGAGCTCGTTCGGTTTTCCAGCTTTAAACCAGAACTCATGTCGTACAGCTCATTTCCCCGAAATGAGTAACAGGGAAGGTCAAGAAAAGCTGACCTGAGCTGAGCTCAGGGAGTGTGTTTGTTGATGCTTCAGAATGTGTGCGTGTGTGAGGGTGTGTGTGTGTGTGTGTGCGCGCCTGCAGTTGTTTTGATTTTAGCTGTTTCCGTGATGTGGTCATTAGCTTAGCCTGCATGTTGGTAACTCACTATCAACAAGTTAATAATCCCACACGCACCACAAAAACTATTCTTTCAGGAGCACTAAAAGAAGTCAGCAAACCTAGTTTTCACTTCCTTTTTCAAAATAATGTGTCCATCATAACACCATACCATAACAAAATTACAAGCAAGAAAACCCATTAAAAAAAAAACCAAAAACGTATGAAACATCAAATCCTGCTCCTGGACGCTTAAAGTCAACATGTGTTCATATTTTTCACGCAAGAAACTGACAAAGAATTACTAAACCACTTCGTGATAACTGCTTCTAAACAAAAAGCCATTAAACTTAATTCTTCACGACTATGGTACATGTGAATCTAATAAAAACAACGTGTGCTGCATTTTTTTTCCTTTTACACCTGAACCATGAAGCAATAAGTAAAGCAGCGTTACAGAACTTTAGAGACTCACGTGAACAGAACGAGCAGCAGATGCAAATATTTGAAAATAGCACTCAAAAGAAAAAGGACAAGCAAAAACAGCTGGACAGCACACCAAACTGTAAGCTAGGCATTCATTAAGGTTTTATAAAGCTTCACAAATTCCCTGTAGCGCATGTAATGTACTATTAAGGCAGACTGGAGGCCCTTCCCCTCCTCTATAAAACACAAAGTATTAGTGAAAATGAATGCTTAAGGCTCAGCGATGGCTACTAGTAACATCTCCCCTACTGCTTTACACAGTCAGGATGTCAGGAAAAATGGGGACTCACTGTGCTCCACTCGCTAATGAGCACAACACTGCTGCCTATTAGTAGGTATAAGCAATGGAGCTCAGAGCTTACCCATCATGGCCACATTAAACGTGCAAACAAAAGAATCCGTCAAGTTTAAGTCGTGTCAAACATTTGACTGCGTCCAAGATTATGCCTGAGATCTAATGCTCCTTAATACGCCAAACGAGTCACTGTTTGACCCCACGAGGTGCGGTCAAAAACTTTCGAGGCTGTCCCTGTTGTGCCCGGAGGAAGCGCTGCGCAGAAATGTCAGTGCAGCAGGTGCCAGCAGTAGCTTTCCTGAGGAAACGTTTTAAGTTTCACTGCTTGACTATCACCAGAATGTTGAGTTACGAGCACTCTTGTTTGTGTGCATTCGCAATTTCGTTGTGGACCTTAAATTTGGGTCTATCGTTTGGAAGCAGAAACTAAACTCCACTCTGGGGAGCAGACGGATGTTGCAGAGAACCAAATCTGTTGCATCGGGGCGCTGAAGAGCGACGACTGTGTTGTTACAGTTGAGATTCCTGTGAGTTGCTAAATGTTTCCCTCAGATGTTTTATTGCCTCCGCCAAGGAGGTAATGTTTTAGCCAGGGTTTGTTTGTCTGTCTGTCCGTCTGTTAGCAACATAACTCGAAAAGTTCTGGACGGATTTCGATGATATCTTCAGGAAATGTCCGCAATGGGACCAGGAACAATTGATTAAATTTTGGGGGTGATTCGGATCTCGGTGCAGTAGTTATGTCCATATTCATGACTGTAATAATAATGAAGCAGTAAGACTCGCGCAGTCTCAGTGCAGTTGCATTGCAGTGCATCACGGAGCATTTGCTGTCAGCTGCTGTCTGTCATCAGAGAGTACACGGCTCACAAGTGTCGCGCATTGAGCGTGACAGTCACTCTTTACGGTCTTTTGTCACGCACTCCCGCCACACATCGTATTTCTCACGCTGAAAAAATATAGGCTATAATATATTGTGTAGCTGCAGAACGACTGGCCGAATCCGCTGTGTCC
>JAQLOL010000022.1:13164366-13178128 GCA_029783665.1 Naso thynnoides
AATACTGCTAGTGCCACAGAATTTTGTGACACAAGCCAAAAAAAATTAACGAGCATAAAAGTAAAGACTCGCAGAGGTCAATCAAATCCACTGTAGCTTTAGATAGGGCTAGTCTCTATACATTCACTGAATGTAGAGTCTGTAGGCGAGGTAAGGCGACTTGGTACCAGAAAAGCCCTGGTTTCCAGTTGTATTCTTTTGTAGTCTGCGTAATTAACAGTGGATGTTTAACTGTTAACAGCATGTAAGCTGGCTACTTGTGAAAAGATCCGCTGGTAGACGTGGTCTCTCAACTCCAACTCCATTCTCGTGTCGGACTGTAAACAGTCGGACTGTAAACAGCACGTAGCACGCGGAGAAGGAAGTTGGAAACGGAAAATCGCCTCCTCCAACAGAAGCCTAAGAATAACGTGGCTTGGCCCCAGAGCCTGCATCGCTGTCTGCCAGAGGGCAGGCAGACGGCGAATGCACCTGATGGGTTCACTGACATGGGCTTTTTAGGGCCAATGCTGACACCGATATCGGGCAGAAAGAAAATTCTGATATCTGATACAGTACATTGGCCAATATTATATGTATATCGGCTGAATGAGGCTGTTAATTAGTTGTGACAAAGATTTGTAATGAAAGGCAGGATATCTTATATTTCCCCAAACTTTATTCCAAACATCAGTGCGCTGAGCAGTAAACACTTCACTTGTTAGTTATTGAATAACAAATTGCCTTCTGCTCGACAAACTACGTTATGACATCATTTTAAATCAAGCATTTTTTCCTTCCTTGAAAGAACAGTTTCAACGTTGGTCCATACTGGAGAACATATACGCCGATGCTGATCTATCTGTGATAGGCTGATATGATCGTCAAACCGACGTATCAGTCAGTTCCTTTTTTTTAGGCTATTCAGGTTCTGTGTCGGATGTAGCTGTGCCCAGTAGTCTGAAGCTCAAGTTTTGCTCATAACTTTGCTACCTTTGCTTTCTGTGTTTAAATATTATATTTGTGTTGCTTAAAAAAATTTGTAAAGGAAGAAATGCAGATTTTTTTTTGCGGCAGCAAAAAGTGCTGAACATTAAGAGAGGCTGTTATCTGGGGCAGACGTGTCAGAGAGTGCATGAGCTCATGGAGATTTTCATTACAATCATGAAATCCTGCTTAAATGAAACACTGCTATCACCGCTCTCAGTGGGGCCATAAAAGACAAGCACACTGTGTGGTATTCTTCTCGACAACACTCTGTTCAGCCAGCCTGACATTATTTTCTGCAAACGTAAGGGAACACTTCGCCAACAGCATCAATGAGTTTTGGACTTGTGTTTACCTTTTACAGCCCTGTATAAGGCATCATATGGCTGGCTGTAGAATATGCAGCCAGTGACATCATCACCGGGACAACCGCGCTCTGCCAACCTCCCACATCGCTCCCTCGTTCTATTATTTACTCCGAAAAAACGCAGAAGGACATCAAGCTTGTCGATATCCTGGAAAACCCACTCATGTGTTCTAAACATGTTGCTGGGATGCCGCTGCTGTGCGATTTCATGTGCCTGGTTGACTTTTAATGTGGGCCAGACGCTGACTTCATCACCACAACGCTCACCACAGTAGTTCCATCCATCCTGCTTCTCAATCTGCCAGCCAAGCTCTGCTTCCTATCATTACTCCCGGGGACGGCAGATGGGCGGAAAAAAGAGACTCGTACCAAATCCTAACATTCTGAGTCGACGCATGGAAAGAGCTAAAAAGACCACCACATTCAGGGAAAAAAGGAGAGAGCCCACGCCGTTCTTTTGGTCGCATTCCATTTAGTCTCAAAGCTACTGTTTTGGGTTCGGTTCTACGGTTAATATCTTTCCCATCAGGCCCGGCATTACAGTACAACTACAGACGCCAGATTTTCTTGTTTGTCACACTTAAATTTTTTTCCAAGCAGAGGGACTTTCCAAATAAAATCTATTATATAAGGATTTTCAGAAAAGCTCCAATTAAAATAAATGAATCATAGCTGCTTGTAGGAGTCCTTCAGTTTAATATTGAATTAAACATGCATAATTAATTAACTACCATGCAAACTAAGAATAACATGAAGATTAAGACTTCCTGTTAAATGGAACTATGAACAAAAATAGTCATTATTTTATATAAGAAAGGTCTTAAATGAGTATGTGTAATGTAAAAGGTGTCGCTCATGGTAACAAACCCATATAAAAAAAACCTCCGGCCTCTACAGTTTCCCTCATCTGTTCAGAGCCGAATAGTTTCCTTCAGCTCATTGTTCTGCATTCGCAACCACAACTTTACGGTTTTGATTCGCCCAGAACAGAGGAACAAAACAGTGGAGCTAAAAACATCCGAGCTCAGACGATGAGATGATTGAATGTTCAGATTCTCTCTGATCAATCGACAGACAGACTGCAGCGTTTCTGACTCCACTCTGGATCAATATGCTAACAGTCAGATACACCAGATGTAGACTGTGAGTGTGAGCCGGCAGCTAGGCGACTACATCAGGCTGCATTCTTCTCCTTTTCTGCTGTGTGTTAGGCCTCGTTCAGACAGAAGACTAATCTGTTTTGTTTCTAGAATCTGATTTTTAACACAGACTGTCCACGCTGTCATTTGCAAGTGATCAGATTGGATTCGTTGCATCCAGACGTCACCGCTCTGTGCAAACCTATCTGCACGTGTTAACGGCGCAGCCGTCAGTGCGTGCACTAATGAGCAGCTTCAATGCAAAAGTATGACGACTGCTAAAATGGAGACACAGCATCTCGCCAGCAAAACGCTTGATCTGACAAGTTGCGTAACCGAACTGTGTCACACCACAGAGACTCGGCGACGGAACAGACTGATGAACATTACGATGCTCTGTGCTGCGGTCATGGCAGGCGTCGCTGTGCAGCGCAGAGGTTTGGCGCCATAAGCAAAGCAGTGACTGTTGGGAGCATGTCGTCCCTGGGGACATTTGATGATGAGAGGTGGCGTGCAAATTTTCAAATGCACCATGGGATACTTGTCAGGATCTGTGGCCATCTATCACCCTGCCTTGCCCATCAAAATCCTCCCTTCAGGCGGCCATTATCTGTTGAGTGACGCAAAAGACACACTGATACTGATTTGAATGAGAAGAGCGTCTGGACTGAAGGCACACCTGTACAAAACTGACATGAATCACATTTTAAACCACCTTGCCGTGTTGTTCGGATCCGATTTGTTTTTCTGTTCAGACTTAATAAAATCAATCAGGATACAATCTGGATATGAGTGTTTTTCCCCTGTAGAAGGATGAGAAAGGGTGCAGCCACACTGCCCTCCAGCTCTGACACTGCCCTGCAAAGATTAATGATGTTGACCTCAAGAGAAGTTACAAAAAATAATATTGTTAAAATTTGTTACTTGGTAAAAACTGGTCCACCGTTTGACAAGAGAAACACAAAACTGAACTGGAGTGCTCGGTGGAATCCACCCACATTTAGCAGCTAAAAAAACCCCTCTAATTTGGTGATGCTGCTGTTAAGATCTCAGTGTTTAGAGCATTTATAACTTTACCCACACGGTCGACAAATCTGTTAATGCAGGTTTAAGTACATGAACTAACACCTGATAATACGACTCCTGCGGCAGCAACTCGCCGTTCCACCACCAGGCTCAGCATTTAACGCAGTAAGCACATTTGCTGCACCCTCTGGATATTTTGTGTTAGTGAAGCCAAAGCCTCCATTTTCCAGGACTGCAGTTGTTCACTAATCACTCTGCAGAGAGTTACGGCTCTGTTGCACAGGTAATTGTCAATCCTGCTCCGGTGATTACTCTCAGACACAACCCACGCTGTGTAGGACTGGTGGTAAAGAAGGACTTTCTCACGCCAAAGCTGGAGCACCTGAGGCTACAAAAATACCACTGCAGCAACAAGCTACTTGCTACACCTCAAGTGTAGAACAAGTCTACTCTGAATAGAGCTGGGCAATAAATCAATTTGATCAATTTATTTGAATTTGTGGTTAAAGAATATTTTTAATAATAAAAAACAGTTCTCTCTTTTTAGGCTTGTGTTTGATTCCAGAGGCCTTTAAAGTGCGTTTTGAGTTATGGTAGAAGAATTGTATGTGAATATGTTTTGTCAAATTACTGCAGGTTTCAGTGCAAATGGAAACAACTTCCCTTCCCCTGAAACTAAATTTTACCCCCAAAAGGGAAATTCAGTTTGTTTTTGATCATTTTTATTGTTTAAATAAAAGCAAAACTTGTTCTGAGTAATTTCTTTGTCATCTGAAGTTTGTTTTTTAGGAAAGAAAAAACGATTAAAATCGTAAATTGAGGTTGGTGTGAAAAAATGTGAGATTTATTTTGTAGCCCATGTGGCCCAGTCCTGACTCTGGAGCAGGCAAGGCTGCCTCTGAGTAACATTTTCTCCAGATTAAAAGTATCAGAAATTCTGTGTTACAGAAACTTAGCATTTAAGAATTAAGAGTAAAATTCAAGGATCACAGGCTTGGTAATATTGCCAACCAACCTTTTGTGAATGCTATTAAAAATATTTCAGATTCTCATTTATATGCGGCTCTAAAAGAACATAAACCAAGGAAAAGATGGAAACCACGCTCTTAACTTGAGGACAGAAACAAAACCACACTTATGCTGCATGTTTTCAACCAGATGCCACGCGAGTCCACGTCTGTAATCACACAGTTGTAAAGTGACTTTTTAAAAGTTGAAGCTGCTTGGTTTGAAAGCTGTTGACAGCTGTTCTGCAATCTGCAGACGTCCGCGAGACGAGTGTTTCTCAACCTCGAGATAAGCTTTGATACACAAATACCTTCAATAAATCAATAGCAAGTTGCAACTGGCAGACTACAACGTTTCTGACAGGCCTGGAATGGGATGAGATGGAAATATCATAGTCATAAATAGCTGTGCAGTGCAGAGGTGAAGGGAAAGCCAAAAACAGCCCTGATCTGTCTCGATCCTCCCACACGGCGGCCATGGAGGAACCAACTGTGGTCATGACTTTCAATGACCTGTTATGTAATGATTCGAGGAAAAAAAATCAACCCTCGTCATTGAGAGGCTACATTTAAAATTACTCCAACAACACGTATGAATCATTCATGGCAGGTAATTCTTCATTTCCAGTGGTTACAACTCATAAAAGTGGAGCAGCAGTTTGTACTAGGCTTTGGCAGCATTGAGGTATTCCAGTTTAGTTTATCAGGATCCCCGTTAGCTGTTACACTAAGCAACAGCTAATCCAAGGTAAACCAAGGTCTCAAAAAATCCCGGCGGTATTATTTTCAGTACCGTCAATTTTATAGACACTAACAGGGTTCAAGACTGTGACCAAAAACAGTCGCACATGCAGCCTTTTTTTTGGGAGTGTCTGAGTTAAAATTTCACCTAGTCGCATTTGTGTGAGTATGAGCGTTTATGTTTTGGTAACACAGAAACAGCGATATTAAACATTGCAAATGAAGTTGTCCTGTTTTTCTTCGCGGACGCAGAGGGCTGCATGATTTTGAGAAAACGTCTGGACTAGAAGGAATGATCATTTTTACATCATTTTGTTTGATAAACACGTTAGAATGATTGTGGTGTGTTTTTTGCAGGGATGTTTGCCAAACAAAGATGTTTTCTTGAGTCTGTAGAATATGATGTGGAGGCCAGGACATCTCTGAAGCACAGCAATATTTGAATAAAATGGCACTTTGACACACTTTTCACCTGTAACAGATATTGCGCCTCCCTACGATTCAAAGATTGCAGTAGGTCACATCGCAATTTCGATTAAATTTTAAGTAACTGTGCCGCTCTGCTGGCGCAGTCTCTCTTCTTCAAAAGTTCAACCCCCCCGATAAAATGCGATAAAAATGATCGAGGTGAGAAGAATAGACTGTAAACTTTACCTGACTAGATGAAACAGATGATGAGGACAAAGTTTTACTTTGGGAAAATTGTTTGCATTTGAGAAGGGTGAAAAAATTGCAATATATGATCCTATGCACTAATACTATACTAATACTCAACATATTGCAATATCACGATAATATTGTATCGTGAGTCAAGTATCGTCATATCATATCATGGGGCCCCTGGCAATACCCTGCCCTAACACACACACACACACACACACACACACACACACACACACACAGCAGACTTACACAGTGAGTTAACAGCCGTAATGTTAAATATTATTTTAAAAAAACGTCAAGCGACGGTATCCTGATCCCTCTACGTATTTTTTTCACAAAGTACCGACACAATTAATGGGGTGACAACATAAAGTTATCAGCCCACTGATGATGTTGACTCAACTTCAGGTGTTTATGTTGAGAGCGATGTCCCCTCCCCTTACATGATAAAATGAGATAATCCTTTATGAGTCCCACAACGGGGGAAATTTTGGTGAAATAGCAAAGTGGAAGGCAGAGAAGAAGCGGTGCACGAGCAAACCCTCAAATCACAAAATCATGTGCCTGTGTAAGCTTGTGACAGGACTCCCACTTAGCAACCCCCCCTCCCGCCCATCACGTCACACATACACTATCGCATACCGTATATCCCGATGAAATGTCTGGATGATGGTACGAAAAAATACCTACCGCCCAAGCCCAATTTGTAACTATGAAAAGATCCAACAAACGTTCAAGAACTCAACTGAAGAAGCAACGGTTGCAGCTGTGACTCAAGTCAGACGCTGCACCAATCAGCAAAATCTGTGAAGTGAACATGAAGTAAATTGCAGGGTGACATCACTAATATACCCCCCCGATATAAGTGCAAACACAGAATTGCCTCACGAGAAAAGAATGAGGCTTACGGTGAAAATCAAAAGGAGTCCAATAAAGGCTCGTTCGACCACTTCTAAGAGACAGTCATGCAGTATAAGTTTTTTGGAGAGACTTTTGGTTTCCTAACAGACAGCATCCCACGCTGTAAGCCCTGTTTGTTTTGGCAGAATCATCATTTAGTTATCGTCAGCACACCATTCACTTTTTCTGCTCTGGCTCCGTTTAACAGTTTACGAGTGTCTAGGATGTTTTGGGTCAGAGTTTTTCCTCCTGGAGCCGAGAGCGCTGGTGGCTGACTTCCCGAGAGACCTGACCTCCGGCGGCGTGACCCCAGGAAACGGGGTTGGTACTGGAGGGTTTGACAGCCATCCATCACAGCTGGTGTCCTGGGACACGCTGCGGCGCGCGGCTACAGCACTGACCATTTCATGCTTCTTGAAACCCAATACACACTTATATTTAGCCTGTCCTCTCCAGATTTTACAACATGGGCCAACAGATGCCAATGACTTTACTACGAGACAGTACACCCTGTGGCTGTAGTATAAAATACTACAATTCGTGGCAACCGCGGCTGCTTTGCTGTTTCTTTGTTTTTGCATACAGTGGCACACTTAGTGACCTCAGAGATGAACTAAAAGAATGAGCAAAGTCAGTCGTGAATACTAAATCAACACACTCCCGTAATGATGCTGGACTTTTATACTTTAAAGAAGGACTTAATACAGCTTGTGCCTAGAACCTTTCATCAGATTCATCTATCACGCTCAGCGCACAGTTGCAAGCACCAGAATATCTCCTGAAAACGGAGAGGCTCTCTGTTCAACATGTGTGTGTGTGTGTGTGTGAGAGCTATTTTCTGCTGCGCATCATGTATTCATCTGCTTACACATCATGTAGACTTCGCATGTTCCCAATATAACTGTTCCTTTGCCCACTGAGGCAGCTGAGGATCAAGCACTTTACTAAATTACATCTCAACAATAGCGGAACATTTGGCATGAGCAGCGTTTGATCTGCAAGTCTAATCCTGTCCACAGATAAAATCTAAACTTTGATATTTGGCTCGGCAGTTTCCATCCGTAATGGCATCATCACAAATGAGCTTTAGTTGAGGGCAGAGCGGTGAAAGGAAAAGTTAAACCATCACGGCTGAGCTGCCAAAATACTGAGACTTGCCAAGTACAGTTGCTGGATATATTCTTGAACACTTATCCTGACAACAAATCAGATGATGATCTCGGTTAATTTGCCTCCCTTAAAAGAACAAAAAACAAGGTAACACTTTTGGCTCTTGGGGACAAAATCATTTCATTTTACATTGCAAAAAACTGGTCAATCAACACAACTCAAAACGATAACTACACAATTTTGATTATTTTAAAAATCAGTGGATTAGAACAGGGGCTCCCAAATTTTGCCAGGCAGAAGACGCCGGGCATTAGCCTCCAGTGGGGACCCCACTGCTGCCAAATTTCTTAAATTGTGGTTGTGGCTCTTTTGCAGCTGACGCATCATCTGGTGGTCTTTTTCATTTCAGAAAATTTCCCATTTTAACACAAGGTCGGTCGCTAGTTTTCAGGGCCACAGCAACTTTCTAATATATCGCTGTCACTCATAGCAGCCGCTTGATTCTGATTAACTTGAGTAGTTGTGTGATTTTTAAAGCTGAAAGATTAACATTGAAAAAGAGCACACAGATTTCAATTTGCAGGGATTCCTTCTTCCCTCCAAGTTGCTGTGACACCCCTAGCGCCCTAAGAATATTGATAATGCTGCAATATGTTGAGGTAGGCAGTTTATTTTAATGCCATGGTGCTAAAACATTTTGTAATTCAGGTGTTCTGAAAGAACATTAGAATTCTGCACCTCTCTTTGACGCTGAAATCTGATTGTGACAGCATTTTCATCCAATCATGGGTCATTTCAAAGAGCGCATGTTCCTATTGGCTGCTCTATGCCACGCCTCTCAGTGACAGGTGATGTCGCTACATCCTAATTGGCAGCTGAAACAAGTGACGTGCCGTACGTTCTCAAAATGGCCTCTGGCGACTTGACACGCTGAGTTGCAGCCGGCTTGAGTCGAGCTGAGACGGACCAGTTTACAACGCTGCAACTTTCCCTGCAACCGTTTAGTTGTGAATCTTTGGTGCAAACTGGACTTAAAAGAGAGAGTGACAATAAACGGAATAAAACGTGACCTGCAGCAAAAACAAGGAGGGGAGGGGGCAGCGGAATTGCTTCCTTAGGAGTCTCATGCTACAGCTTGCTTGATTTCCAGATGTTGCCTACCTCAGTTTTAAATAAATGTGTATATAATAGTAATAACAAAAATGATAACGCTAATAATTTATTTGTGTTGTTCTTGTCATGGACATCTTTTCTTGATGAGTATGTATTTGTAAGGTAATGGGGTAGATGTTAAAAAGCTTTAGCTTCAGCCTACACCCTTTCGGTCCACTACTGAGAAATTCTGAAGTTTTTTTTTTGTTATTTTGTTTTGTTTAGTAAAAATGAACCAAAGGAAAAAATAATAACTTAAAAAATTACTATTTCAAATTTAAAAAAAAAAAAAAATCACAAATTTCGATTTCGGTTCCAAAATGGAAAGTAGGCAATTTCTCTAAATTGTTTAAAAAAAACAATGGATTAGAATATATTAAGAGTGTTGTAAATTATTGTTCTTTTCATTTTTCATATTTGGTCCTTTTTTCATATTAAAAAAGTCAGGAAAAAAGTTTTTAAAAATTCCTGCAGTCCAAGTTGACATCCTCGTATATCTTGTTCTGTTCTTGTCCATCTGGCCGACAGTTAACAAAAACCCAAAGATTAAGTTGACTGTTGCAAAAGACAAAAGAAAGCAGCCAAGATGTGTTATTTCCAAAACTCTGCTAACCTCACCTTTGTTCAGTCAGGTCAGTGTCTCATTATTCCTTTTGAGAACATTTGTAAGGCCCCAGAGAACACAACACAATGGTAAACTGAATTGCATAATGGACACGTAGATTAGCGTGAAGCTAAACTGTCTTATTTCTCAAAAATCATAAAAAACTTGCAGACTTAAATAGGTGCGTAAAACCCGATACAGATCTGCTTTAGCCAAGGTTCACTGTAGCATTTCCTACAAGTCCATGACTGATTTTTATTACACTGATTGCTTTTCACTCCTGCAATGGAGGGAAAGTCTCTCACAGCCATATAATATACAACACAGGTGTTTGCACAAGGCCTGTCCTTTTACAAGCGTCGTGCTGGTTAACGCTGCGTCCTGCTGCAGAAAGGCTGAGAAGAAATTCAAGCTGCTTTTCTTTATGTTTAAAGAAATGGAAAGTTTTAGGTTTAAGACTCAAAACAAACAGGTCAAGTGCTCTGACCTGACTTTTACTTTACTTTCTGGGACATTCCTCCAAAGTGACCTCATAGAGGACAGAAGGCCTGGAAAGCAATAAAATCTGTCTCAGTGGAGATGGCTTTTCCATCAGCTCTCTGGCTTCACTGCTCAGGGCCATGAGCAAAACCAACAGCCGGGGACCCCCTGTGACAGCTTTACGGATAGGATGAATAGGTAGAAGCTCTCATATCTTAAACTTTTACACCATTACACTCACCAAGGACTAATGTCACAGCTATCAATAGCAGAGAAAGTTGCTCCTGCTGTTTTTGTGCATATAAAACATTGCAGTTCACCCTTAATGTGCAAGAGAATAGTGAAAATAGGAACACAAGAATCCCTCTGAAAACAATTCCTGCAAATGCATTGTGCTGTTAAAGCGAGTTAGTGTAAGGTCCATGGCACTAAACCACATTTGTGGAACCATCTTTTAATAAAAAGATAAGAACTTTGCACAAACAATCAAAAACATTCTGGACTTGAGCATTTTTAAGCTGTATCTCTGCAAACTAGCCCAAAGGTAGCAAAACTAACATCTTTAAAGCATGAGGCACAAGTCTGCATGTTTTCCGGCTTCTCCTCAAGCACATAAAAAAAAAAAGTTCGTGGTAAAATCGAAAAAAAAATTACAAACTTATCAAAAACTACAAGGGTGAAATGAGAAAATAACTTGGCTGAACGGCCATTCATACAGCTCTCTCTCTCTCAGCCACTTCCTCGGCTCTTACTCAACACGCTGAATTGATTAACAGCGACTGATAGCGGCTGCGTAAGGCCATCAGTTGGGAAACAAGGCCTGACTGTCAGCTCAGTGTGACTGAGTTCTTACTTTACTTTAGAGGAATAAAAATAGGAAACTGGGTTAAGACTGAGAACATTTACTAAATCAAAGTTGCAGCAGAAAGCTGGAGGTAACAAGTTATTTAAGTGCCTGTAAATACACTGACAGTTGTTTTGTGGGGAAGCTTCAATACATAGAGTAAACAACAATAAATTTACATCAAAATAGGGATATTCAGTCAGTGTAGGAACTCACCGCAGGATGAAAGTGCACATGTGCAACATTATCTATGTAATATAAAGACACAAGCACAGAGGATGAGGAGGAGTTCATCATGAGTCATTACCTTGTTACATTAGCAAAGTTAGCAACATAGCTAGTAGATTAACTGGTGCAAACATTCATGTAGGGACGCACAAATGATTCAATATCAATCACACTTTTGGCTTCACACAGTTAAAGCAGCAGTTGGTAACTTTTGCTACCAAGCTAACGAGTTAACAAGCTAACGTTAGCTGTAGCATGAGACTTAATGGGGAGCAACCTTCCCTCCCCATTTTCGCTCTGGCTTGCTTTTTATTTCTTTTGTTTTCATCTCTCTTTTAAGTCCAGTTTGAGTAGTAAAACTGGAGTAAATGGAGTTAACTGGTATGTCTCAGCTCGATTCAAGCCGGCTGACAGTGTTGCATGCAGACAGTTGATAACTGTTGCTAGCAAAGTGGAACCAGATCGTAAGGCACGAACAGCTAATCAGCTCATACTAATGTCACCTGTTGCTAAGAAGCGCAGCGTAGACTGGCCAGTTAGGACAGCGAGTACAGAGAGCATCACTGATTGGGCTAATAGAACAGGAACGATAGAATTTTTACCATTTCTTAATACAGAGGCATTGGAAAACACTGAGATCTCCAAATACTCTCAGACCACATCGCTTACTAACAGCTGTCTGTGGGAATTATAACATTTTTTTCAAGTAGAACAGAAATAAGTTAGTGATGTTTACCCCAAAGTTACCAAACGGCAGCTTTAAATGAATATAAACAACTGTGCTACTGCTTAAGATGTGTGCTTCACCCTTAAGAAAACTCTGCTGCAATTCAAATCAAGCGCTTCCTAAACTAAGAGCCAGCACCCATACGGAGGTCGAGATGTTTTGGCTTCACCTTTGGGGTCATGCCGCTGTGCGCACCCTGCAGGGGCAGTTCAGAGTAGAAGTGCAACAACAGAGAGCAGACGGGCAAAACCAAAATCAAAGGTCTGGAGCGGGAGGCGATGAGCCAGTCCCTCAAAACAGATCATCATCTGCTGTTTGGAAGTTTTTCAAATTCAGGTCAAGTGATTTTAAGCCAAAAAAAATCCTATGCAAAGAGTGCATGAGACTGATTGTCTGTGCTGCGAAGCCACACAAGTACATCACTTTAACACCTGAACATTACACAACAAACTGCAGTGCGCTGAATGCATGAAGTCCACGGAGGATTGTGCAGCTCTTCATTCAAGGCTATATTTTGATCTAACACTCAACACCGCAACACAGTTCACAGTTTACATCATCTGGGAATGAATGTTGACTGGACAGACAGACTAGTGTAATAATGTCTGTCTGGGGCTCTGGTCTTACAATGGCAAAGCTTTGGCTGGCCAGTGGAAATAGCTGACTAAATATTGGCAAAACTCTCAAAACTAAATATTGGCTTGAAGTACATGGAAGCTATGACTGACAAGCATTAGGTAACTGTCATTTTTCTCCTTTACCTCAAAGTATTTAGACAGAGGTAACATAATACAATCGTAATTCTCAGCATTTAAAATGATCTTTAAGGAAACAAGTCATCAACCATTTTTTTGTGGGCAACCAAGGAATTCGCAAACTGTTTTCATCTCTTCTACAAACTGGCTGTTATCAAGCATGGCATCTACCATAAACAGCTGTGCAAATGAGAGTTTAGGTTTGATTAAGTGTCTGACTACAGCAATGTGCTAAACTGTGCAGAACAGGCAAGCTTTTGGGTGAATACTTAGCAAATTGTTACCTTAAGATCATCCAGGCAGGGGTACAAGAACAGGGCTCTTGGAACAGAAATCTGCCCCATTGCTGCAGTGCAACAGCGAGCGTTATTAACTTTTACTTATGAGACAATTCAATCTACAGGCACCCTATTGTTCCAAAGTGAAACTGGCTGCCAGTTTTTCAAAGGGAACCCAATAAAATCTTTTATTTGATTGCTGTCGTTGGATGAATATAACTTTTGAGTGCTTTCAGCAGGCATTTTATGTCCTGATGTCAGGTCCACAGCAATGACATGTGACATTTACAACCATATGTCATATGAACAATTAATAATTATGGCTACGTGCTTAGCCACTTAAACACTCAAGTGTGCTGTGTAATCATGTATCTGCAGTTCAGAACTGACCCTGGTTCAGGATAATGGCTTCCTTCAATGAACATGTACTTGTTTTGGGAGACAATCAGTGTAAATTTCACAGGCCTTGATTTAAAGCTGCGGTAGGCAACATTTGGAAATCAATCTAGCTGCAGCACGAAACTCCAAGGGAGGCGACTCCGCTGCACCCTTCCCTCCCTGTTTTTGCTCCGACTTGTTTTTTATTTTGTTTGTTGTCACTCTCTCTTTTGAAGCACAAGTTCTGTTTTTTTGCTCATTAAGCCTCATAATGAGGATATTTACCCTCATATTAGGGCTGTCAATCGATTAAAAAAACCTAACTAATTAATCGCACAATTTTCTGTAATTAATCGCGATTAATCGCATTTTCCTAATGAGGCTTGTAATGGTTATT
>JAQLOL010000022.1:13187246-13207590 GCA_029783665.1 Naso thynnoides
ACTACCAGTGTTTGAGCTAAGCTAATTAGCGGTGGGTGAGCTCTGCCCGTCTCTTCCTTGTTACTGCACGCACAGTCCAAAGAATGGGATCTATCCTCTTGTCTGGAACTCAGGAGGGAGGCAAATAACAAAAAGAAAAAAAAAGTTGGCACATCTCTTGAAAGATGCTGACTATTGGTAAGCAGAAACTGCCAGCTTTTATAAACAAGCCTGTGACGAGTGAAAAACAGTGTGTTAAGAAAATTAAATACTAAATAGTACAAGCCTATTACACTGCATGTGTATTTTTTGCACTAGTTTTGCAGGGAATTCTTTGTATTTGCACAGGCAATGGTCATTGGGCTGAAAAAGTAGGTCAAATATGCTGCTGACATAATCCACACAAACCTCACTGAGAGCTGAGCTGAGCTCCCTGAAACCTGGACTCTACCGCTGACCAGCCCTCCCGATGACAGAACTAAACGTGTTTACCATGAAAACGTCTGGACTCTCCTGCGTGCGCTGCCTCCGTGAAATTCCTTCACACACACCATCTATACATACCAACTGCTATAGCTTTTCACCGGCACGTTCGGTCACACATCATTATGGGGGTTTTTTTCCAAGTTGATTTTACATGGCACACGTTTTTATTTGTTGTTCTCTCCTGCTTCCAGAGATCCTAAATCACAACACCTGTTAAACAACCATTCCCTGATGAGAGTGTTCCCGTGGATTCTTTCCAAATGATGTAGAGACGGCTCTCTTGTAAAACGTGTCTGGAAACCATACGCTGAAGCTTTAGCAGTCACGACAAATATCTATTGTCTTTAAGTTCCATGCTACAAGGCCTGATGTCAAACTTGATATATGTATGACAACGACAGAGCTGGTTCAGTGTTCACTCCTTAGTAAGAAACATGCTGCAAAGGGTTGAACAAGAGGAACATTTAATTTGAATCAACACTAATAAAAGTTGATCATATGCTGCAAATGTGGGCACACACCCCCCGATATCGTTTGCAGCTCCAGCGATGTCGGTGATATTTTGTTAAATCCTTGCATGGGTTACACTGAGAGGATTTCGGACGAGGCCACACAGGCTGCTCATGCTTTCAACATCAGACTTACGAAGTCTGAGTGAAATCCTGTTCCTCTGAATTCTCACACGTTCCATATTTACTGGTCTCATTTGGTGGTTTTCTGCAACAGTTGGGGTGAGCTTGACAAAATCCTGAGCCAGTCCCATTCTTTCCACTCAGATCATAAAACTCGAAATTTTCCTCCCAACAGAACGGTCCTTGTAGGCGCAGCCACCAGGCACAGCGAGTGCTGCACAGCGAGGCCATTGGAATAATTAAGCGCACTCTTTCCACGCCACATCACAGAGGAAAGTATTAATATTTCTGTTCTGGTACATTTGTTGTTGTACTATTCTTCTCCTCACACGGCCCACACAGAGTGAACACAGCAAAAAGTTCTATTGCAACAGTCAACAGAAGTGAATTCACATTTGTGTTTTGATTGTCAGTCAAATCTACATAACAAACAGTAAAAACATTCGGCCGGGGGTGACGAGGTCGACGCAGGTCACCCGAGAGCCATCCATCATGGCAGGCAGACAGGGAGACACGCTGGCCTTGTACAGAGCCGCGTTTAAACAAAGGTCACTGTGGTGGCCTCACACACTGAGCCACTCACACACTGACAGCCAAAAACACAACCTCATTACACGCAACCCACTCATGATAAATACAACATGAAGTTGAATAATATGGAAAATACTAAATAAGCATAAATTATAAAATTGGACAGGCTGACAGTTTGTACAGAACTAAGGACAAACGGTTGTTGTTTAATGTTAAACAGTACAAGTTACATTTTTTGACAAAATCACCCATGCAAAGAAATAACGAACATACTGCTTTTTTATGTATTTTTAAATTAACTTAAATTACTTAAAATAATTACATGGTACAAGATGATACAAGAATTTGACAGTGCACCCCTGTAGAGTCAAATAAAGACCAGTTGGTGACTAAAAAAATATAAGGTAATTTTCAAAATTTCAATGAAAAAAATCGCAGGTAAATTAAAATGAATGACATGGTCCCAAGCTGACCCTGATACAGGTGCTGCCATCTTGACTCGTTCCTTAGAGCCACAATGTCAAAATTACGCATATTAGTGTTAGTCTCAAATCATACTGCAACGTTACATTCTGCTAATCAAAACCAAATTTATCAGAAAACACTTTGAAAAACATTAGCAAGATCAGAACTATCTAAAATGACGAAAACCTGTTTTGGTTCAAATTCTTTTGGCGAATACGTTTTGAGTTTGTGTCTGCTAACGTGAAGAGGGCGGAAATTATGATTCATACTGCTACCAGACACCAGGGGGCGTTCAGGATGTTTTAGCTGCACTTTCGAGGATCTGTAATGTTGTCCATCTTTTTACAGTCATTGATCTACTGCTGAATTCCAGACAACTCGGAAGTTGAGAATTTCCAGCTTCCTACTTGAAAAAAGTACACTGGAACTCCACCCAAAGTTGGATTTCGACTTGTGAATTCAGGGCAAATCCACGATCCCCGCCTTCAGCTGTCTGATGTCACACAACAATGGAACTACCCATGAGAGCTAGATGCACACATTGTAAATGTTAAGAAATCAACTTAAAGTCAGTGCAAAGTATAGTTTGCATGTATGCAATAAAATAAAACATCTATTATACGTAAAACCTGTTCAGCATGAAAACTGACATCATTTATGTTGCTAATATTATTGGGTAGCTAGCGGGTTAATAATCTCTGTGGTGAAGATTGTACAAAAGTTAACCTGGAAAACAGTGAAAAATTGAAAATGCCGAAAAGTGAAAGTTAAACGTAAGAGTTTTTATGGTGCAGGTGTGTATGCCTTTGCCACAGAAACCCAATTTTCTCATTGAAACGCTTTGACTCTGTCTTTGAAATGCTGCTTACAACGTAAACTGGGTCAAACATTTTTACAATCTTCTGTATTATTGTAATTTGGTGTGTTTTCCTAAAAGCAGTGGAGTTCAGTCAAATGACAGCAACATACTGTAACAACATTCTGTACAGAAAACCTGGAGCCAGTAAGTAGATGCTGAAGGCAACAGGATTTTTTTTTTTTTTTTTAATTTTTGCCCTGTGTCCCACAGACAGGTTTCACCAGCCATAGCACATAAAAATATTAATTTGGTTCATATTTTGTACTCTAGTTTCTACATTTTTCCAAGTTCATGCCGAAGGATCCTCTTAAACATTTTTAACACTTTTTCCTAATCTCTTCCTGCTGAGGAGAAACCTGTTAACGTTCAGCTTCTCATGCTTTAGTTTAAATTTATTCCACAGTGTGCCGTGTTTTTTCCATTATTGAACGGCTTATCCAACTTTACGCAGTTCATCAAAAAAGAAAAAAAAAATCTCCTGAATCCTACTGCAGATTTGAAGGATTTAAGATACTGAAGTGTATTAATATGCTTCTATTCTTGTATTAATATATGGCTTTTATCTGGAGGATTTACTTTTTTCACACGGAAGATTTCCTACATCCACTTGCCTTGAAATTGATAAAAACAATGATGTCATCCGTTCTGCTTCAACTCTGAAGGAGAAACATGTTGCTGTAACATCAGTTCATGGGGAAAAAAAACGGATTTCTTTCTTTCTTTGCATGTTATGTTTTGTCCACACAAAAGAGTATTTTTACTTGTGAGTCAATACTTTTTCATTTTTAATTTTTTAAACCATAGCTGTTGTAAGTTGCAGGCACACACCTTTTTTACACTCTAATATTTAAAACATCTGGATTCGAGTTTTAAAATGCTGTGCTGATCTAAAGAAGCTGAGTTTGACCTACAAAAGTACTGCAGACTCACTGTCTTTTGTTACGTCCTCAAACCTGCAGACAAACTCCAAAGCAAGTTGCTCTGGAAAGATGCACTTTAAAAAAAAAAAAAAAAGGAAAATCATCGAGCAGGTGTTTCTTGCATGTAAATCTTATTCTAGTTGGGTATTAAACTGTATTGAATTAGGCATTAACTGGATAATTTGGCCTGTTTTTCATTGTAATGGATTGCAGCAAAGAAAGTTTTGAAATTAACAGACTTAATAGATTACATAACTAATTAGAAGCAATTATGGCGCCTTATACCTGACATTTTGACTTTACTGATCAGAAATTGCACTCCCGCTAATGCAAGATAAACTAGTACAAACGCATGTACATTTTTTCAGCATCATGTAAGTGCATCTGTGAAACATTTCCAGCAAAAAGCTATTTTCCATGATTTCTCCCGTTCCCCGCAGCTTAAAACATGCATTGATTCGTCAGTGATCCAATGTGGGAGGAACGTTTCCCCCCCTGACGTTTTTATGATTTGTTGTTCCTACTCCTGCTGAGGATTAGAGATGGAAAGAGACCTAATCACTGCACCAACACTGAGGTTTTGGATGAGAAGCAATGAGTCACTCAAAACACTCAATGTTGAGAAGCAGCTCAGCTTCCCGGCCGCTGAGTAAGAGCATCAATCACCAGTAAGCCACACCGTCAGCTGCAGTCATCGTTTAAGAGAAGAAAGAGGGAGATGGGTATTAAAGTTTCTCTCCAGACATGTTTTAAAGTATATAAATATACTCTGATATGATTTACAGTTTGTTTAATGTAGTTTTTCTACATAAAAAGTAAAGAAAGGCTCTGGAAAGTGGCTGGAAGCACATCTCCTCTTTCTTCTTTATAGAAAAATACTGCATCTATGAGTCAGAGTCCTGGCATGTGATTCAACATGTATGGAACTCAACCGAGGAGTCTGTTATTCACCAAAATCAGCACCTAGCAGATGTATCAGATGTCTTAGTGTAGTAAGAATCTTAAATTTATGCTGTTTGTAAGCTTGTTAGCCTGTAACTGGCTGTGGCTTGCACAACGTTAACAGTTGTGTCCATGCAAAGTGTGACACAGCCACTTTTTGCAGAGGTTCCTTATTTGATTGGCTTTCGCATTTGTAACAAACGTCTAGCTTGTCTGAGGTACGTTTGGTGCAAGATTTTAGGTTAAACCGCCGCAAGCGCCGACAAAACTCCTTGCAGAGATACTCCGGCTGCAAGATTTTGAGGAAAAACTTACTTTGTAGCAATAATTTTTTTTAACGCTATTTACTGCGACTGTAAAAACAAGCAGTGGATATCATAAAATGCACACGCATGTCCTGTGAGCTCTTGGTGCACTAAAATAGATGTACACAGGGCAATCATAAATGCGTTGGAAGAACAACGATAAATGTGTTTTTTTTCCGTATTCTTACTGCCCTGTGAACTGCATCCCTTGCCATGGATTGCACATAAGCATTATTGCCATGACGATAGATGTGGGACAACAGTAACTCGGCACTACAGCGGGAGCGTCCTGCCTCTCACTGTCAAGGAGGACGCTCCAGACCCCAGTGGGAGCTGGCAAGAAGCATCAGTACAGACAGACAGACGAGTGATGGCTACTTTTCCACAAGCTGTTAACACTTGGATAGAGTTCCTTTAACCATTTAGGAACTACAGGCATTTTTATACACGATCTCTCCATTTTCAAAGCTCCAAAGTAATTGGACAAACTAACATCACTGTAAACTGGAGCGTCCTCCTCGGTAACGAGAAGCAGGAGCATTAGCTCGTGACTGCCTGAGAACAGCCAGAGCAGCCGAGTCTGGAGTTAACGAGAAACGAAAAGTTCTCTCCCTTTCTCTCCTCCACTCAGAGAGCATCGTGGGTAATGGAGTCCACCAAGACGTAACAGCTGACTCAGAGCATCTAACTTCTAAATCATTTTCTGCACTTGTAATTTAAACATCAAACATCCAATGAAATGTACAGTCTTCTTTTAACTCAATGTATTACATCAACTGACAAATATGTAATATTATTTAAATGTTTCAAGCATGATTAACTCATAAACTCCCATGAAATAAATGTTTTCTTCAAATAAATTTACATGGCTGGTGTCTATGAAAGACAAAAAACTCTGCCAGTGACACTCTCAAAGCAAAAGGTCATTTTTATTTTGTAAAATATATTTCTTCTTTGAAAAACGTGACTAAACCACATTTATTTAATGTATGCAATGGTGGAAATATTGGAAAGATAAGTGAAAAACTGCAAAAAAAAAAACACATTCAATTTTGGTTTTGGGGCAAGTGCTTCTTAATTCTTGTTTTTCGGTTTTGGCCACACATTTTCATGTCGGTGCATTCCTAGCGACATTATGCACGCACATATTGCAGTGAGGGCGCTTAAACAATATCGGGCAGCCCTGACAGATAAAACTAATGCAGGTGAGCTCTGACATTTTAGGGATCATGAACCTGAGAAAAGCATTTTTGAGAGGAGGAGGACTTGTTGAACTGAACTGTTGAATAATGCCAGTTCACTCTAACAAGTGATGCATGAGAGCATAAGTATAATCACATTTTATTTGATCAAAACCTCTTTAAGGGATTAGCCTGTCAAATATCTGACCGCTCCTTCAGGTTGGCTTAATCTGGGATGTTATGAAATCAATTTGTCCCCTTTTTTCTGGTCCAACATCTTCTGCCAGGAACTTTGTCTCATAAAGCCAATTGCACATTCTCGCCGTGTCATCAGGGGAACATTTAGACGGTTCCTTTCACTTAAAGAAGAAATCAAATGGACCGTGAAAGAAATCAGCGACCATCTGCCTTTAAATACAGAGCCACACATGACGTAAACAAATAAATCATACATGAATGTGGAACTAATATGATCTTTTATGTAATATGCACAAGGGGAATGTTTATCGCAGTGAGGTTCTTTATTATACATATTTTATCTTGAAACTACAGTCAGCTGTGGCTTTCACTTGAGCTGGTTGCATCTGCAGCACTTTGTAGTTTTTTTAATATTTTCTTTCACTTGCTAATAAATCATCTGCTGTGGATGTTACGGCAGCTGACATTGGGAAGGTTAAATGCTACCTATTGCAAATAGCTTTTCCAGTCTTACTACATTTGGTTAATAGTTCTGGAACATTTCCCCAAAGTGGAAGTATGACTGCTTTATGACCCGAACTTTCCTTGATAAAAAACACATGAATGCAAACTGTACAAGAGCCCCGATGTCAGAGATGCACTGCGGCCAATATTTAAATCTATGAGCTTAACGGGTAAAAAAAAAGAGGGTAATTTAAAACAAGTGGAAAACACTGAACAGTGAACAGTTAGTGCAATCACCTTAAAAAGATGCAAACACGGCAGGAAAGAAAAAAGGGGTTGACTTTATGAATACATTTTCAATATGACTGCAGTACTTCAGCTTTTAACTTTTGCCCCGTTCTCTTAACTTTATTTGGGATTTTTAGAGATTTTAACATCTGAATGAAGCATTAAAATGAGGCAGACCGGCACCTTTTTCACACTCTTCCTTTTCCCCTAATTTCCTACTTAATATGCAACCCTAACACGTTCAGAGTTAATAGCTAACACACACAGAAGTCACCATCTGTAACATATTTAATGTTTATACTCCAGAGGGGAGAATCACATCCTCTGCATTGTAAAACACGCTCCACAGCCACAGCCAAACTTAGGCGTTTAATTAAGCATAAAGCTACAATAAAATGCCCGAGTAAATGCTTTGGTTCATACTTTAAGCTTGATAAGCTGGCTACTGTTACGTGCAACAATGATGCCTCATCTTTATTTGTTGAGGATAAAACCACAAAAAGACAAATGACAAAAATAGTTGCTCATTAGCTGTTGCATGAGACTCGTCGGGAAGCAAATCCGCTGCAGCCGTTTAACCTCTGCTTGTGCTTTATTTCGTTTGTTATCTCTTTTTCTTTTAAATCCAGTTTGAACACAGATGAAACAGTTGCAGCGAAAGTTGCAGCAGAGTGAAAACTGGTCCGTCTCAGCTCGAGCCGACTGACGGTGTTGCTTGCAGACACTCTGTTGTTGGCAGAGGCGAGTCAGAGCACGATGAGCTGATCAGCTCCTATCGACATCACCTGTCGCTAAGAAGCGCAGCGTAGACCACTGAGCTGAGACAGAGAGTACAGAGAGCATCACTGATCGTCCTGGTAGCAAAGAAAATCTCATGGTCAAAACAGGGCTTATTGGAGACCAGTTTAGCAGCAAATGGTGTCATTTTCAGCCACTATTACACTGTTTAATCAGGTTATACATCATAGTGACAAAGTTAAGCCAAAAAAGTTGTCTAGTTTCACTCTAATTTCTGACAAATTTGACATTAACTGGAATTTAGATTCCATAAGCACTGAATAGAAAACTATTAAATCTTGCATAAAGTTAGTAGACACAGGAAACCCTATGACAACATTATTGGCGCAGCAACAACAACTCATATTGAAAACAGAGAGACAACACAGATATCAGCCAAGGCAGCAGCATCCAAAGGCTGCGTGAGAAATTTATAGTTTTTATAGAGTATTACAGAACTGTTCACACTCCGGAACAACCAGTCCCATATCCTTTAGTCCACCAACACACATGGACACAAGTGAGCACAGCTCTGCTCCTCAAGTAATTACATAATGATCCCCCAGCGCGATGCAGTTCAAGTGTGCTGCTTCATACGCAGATTCAGCCCGTCTCAGACGTCTCACCTCCAGGCTGTAAAGCGGGGTCAGCAGTCGCTCAAACAGACCTGGTCTCGGTGAAACACCTGGATCTGCTTCCTATCTGTCGGCCTCTTTCTGTCTCTCTCAGGGACAAGTGTTCATTCACGGCCAATTAGGATCTGATCGCTGTGACACCAGCGCTGTCCACCACCAGAAGAACCATGCAGTCCAAGCCAGAAATAGTGGTAGTGGTGGTGAACCATTGGCCAGGGGGCAGGGGGTTGGAAATTTGAGCAGTGTGTGCGTGTGTGTGTGTGTGTGCGTGCGTGTGTGTGTGGATCCCCTTTGTGCCATGGGGAGGAGGGGTGGAGAAAACAGGCTGTTGCTTTAAACAAGAATGTGTTCATTTTTAAGGGAGAGGGGGAGGCTCTGAGCTCAATTTGTCTGCCTTCTGAAACACTGCTAGAGGATTTTTCATCATTTAAAAGCACCAAGGAGGGAGAGAGAGAAAGGAGAGAGAGACAGACGGCGAGAGGGAGAGAGGTGCAGCTGAGAGAGACAGCCTCTTAGAGCTGTGAGGCAGAAGTGATGGATTCAGCCCACAGAAAAGTGACAGTCTTCTCCTAACGGGCCACAGGCAGAACACAAACCTGCTCTGGACTCTCACCATTTATCAGGAAAAACTGCCTCCACAACCCAACAACACTTACCACTTGTCTTTTGAAAGTGTTCCCACTTTTTCCAGTGGATTTTTTATTTTTTTTTGGAACAATCTCCTCAATGTTTGCTGAAGAGTTACTGACAAGTTAAGTTGCTGTTGGCTAATGACGGTCTTTTAATAATAGGCTTTAAAACACCACTATCTCTCCTCTGCTGGAATGGACAAAGGTGACAAAGAGTGAGTAACTAGACGTGCAAAGAGCAGAAGGGGGGAGAGGAGGACGCAAAGGGTGCAGATCTCACACTTGGGATGAGTTTGTACCAGGACAAACTTCAATCAGCTCTGCCAGGAGGGCAGGACAACTGAAGGAGCCTCATCAATACTCTGCACTTATCTTGTAAGCATTGTCTCACTTTTGACTTATTTTTTTCTTATTTATTTACCAGGGACAGTGCTTTTGTACATTAGATTAATTCAAACAGTGGTTCAGTTCTCTGCATTGTCATAACATACTGGTGAAGTAGGTTATTTATTCAACTAACTGAAGTCTTTCTCTTTGGTTGCCCGCTCTCAGGCTGCTGCACCTTACATGTTTTCTTCTAATCTTAAATTCAGCAGCTGTCATGCAGCTCCTGTGACTCACTTGTTTAGTGCCAAAGGCTCACTCAAACTTCTGATGACTAACAGGACGGATGAGTCTGAAAGAGTTGGTCGAGGGGGGTTAATTCAGCGCAGGGGGATGCTGGAGTGCAGGCGCTCCAGGCTGAGTGCTTCCTTGCCACTGATAAAACAGTCTGTGAGAACACAGGCCCTGAGGGGCTGAAATAAAGGCACACAGAGAATGAAGTGTGTGTGCAATCGAAGATATGATACACGTTGACACAGAGATTTTTCTTCTCATATCTGCACCACCGTTCACTTCTTAAAAGGAAAAAAGGATGACCTTTGTCAAGCGGGCTGCAGCTTCAGGATGTTCCCCTGGGCTCAAGAGGACAGGGAAGCAGGCGGCTGAATCCCGTCTTTGTTTCTGTTGCCAGGCTAGTGTTTGGATAAGGGGGCTTTGAGGTAGAATGCAGGAACTTATCGAAACAATTCCCAAGACCCCCTGCCTCCCTGTCTGACTCAGATCACAAGAGAGGTGGGCAGGAGCGCACAGAGCAGCGTGAGACACCGAATGAAACTGAAATCTGAACAAAAACTTAAACTCTCCTGCTCCAGGGAGAGTCAAAATAAATACTGTCCCATGCCAGCAAACCGAGCAGGTAGTTTAGCTTAATCATGTTCCAAATGTCATGTTACACGCTTACAAGGATTACATGCTTGAGGAAAGAATGAGGTCACCCTCAAGGTAATGTAATAGTGCAGATTACCATGAGCAAATTGAATTTGACTCTGATCCAACACATATTGGGTGTCATGCAGAAGACTGCCAGTTCTCAGCGGAGCTGGCGCTAATTTGAACATGCAGCACAAAGCCGTCCCGCAAAGTGTCCGCTTGTTTTCGGCTACTGACAAATTAGGTGCTGTGTAGCTGTGTTGTGATTTCCTGTTGTGGGTGATGATGATGTGATTACGAAGCATTCACACAGAAAGTAGGACACTGGGAATGAATTGGGTCAGTAGATAGAGTATGTTTTAAGGGTACGGCAGGGATGAGGGGAGACGTGGTCCTGCGTCTGGAGGGTCTGGCTCTCCCCGTCTGCCACCGCCATCGACTCTCCATGAGTGTATGGCAGCTCGCTCTAATGAGGTGACGAAGAATGTAAGGAATGCCATGCTCATGCAGAAATGAAGGGGCTGGGGTGCAAGACATCAGTCTGAGCAAGGCTGCTCACCTTCTAATTAATATGTGCTGAGCATGACCAAAAAGGTTGGAGTGCAGCGCTGGCCAGAGCCACGATGACCTGTCCGCTGCCGATCACGCCTGATTTAACATTAAGCAAGGTCTAGGGGGAGAAGTCATGTAAACACAGACTTATCACTTGAAGACAGTAAAACAAAACATTTCAGTGTGAAGCAGATTTGAAGAAATTACCCAGCTGGAGTTGATCAAATCACGATGAGTCGTCAGTCGTTTGTTGGTAGGCCCAAAGCAGACATACATGACACTTCTCAACACCAGTTAATCACTGCAGCTACTCGCCAGTCAATGGCAGCTTGTTAAAGTGAACTGATGTTAGGACAATAATGAGCTGTGGGGCCTGTTAACAGCAAAGCAGGAGGAGGAGGCTTTCTGTTGCTCCCTCTGGCAGACTGTGGATGGGTTAATAACAGGCTGTCTGTGTCGGGGCAGATGGGACTCTCTCTGGTCCCTGGGAGACGGAGCCCAACAAATGCTATTTGAAAACACACATGAATGGCAAAAACACTCGCAGACACGCACATACCACGTAAACTCGCACACAAGCTTTATCACAAGCTGCAAACATTTTCCCCTGGGCTTTGAAGTGAAGCCCTGAGCAGCAGCTAACGACGTCCAACGTGGGACTTCTCCTCCACAGCAGGGGCAGATCACACGGCCTCTCTGAGAAACTGAGCTCTTGTTCCAGGGAGAGAAACTGTAGGAGCCACCGGCCAAACACAGTCATCAGCACATACAAGAGACAGGCTCTCCAGGCTGCTCTATTAATTTAGTATGGGCTTACTTGGAAGCTATTATTAGTGATTGCTTTAGGGAAGACTATAAGATCTTTACAGTGATAGCTGATAAATATTTCTTTGCATGGTGTGAGAAACATTTATGACACCACAATCTCTGCATCAATCAGCATTTGGTTTGATGACATCATAAAGCCACGCTTTGTTAGCAGGATTAGTGCAATGACAGACCTCGTACTGTGCTGACAGACAACAGTTTCATGGTAAATTTAAAACAGAGACTGCACTCTTCTTCTTCCTTTTTTTATTTAATGCCAGTCATCTTTCAGCCTTGGACTTGATACTTTAGGAGATAAAATGCATGACAGAACAAGATCTTTCGATCTTCTGTACTTTATAGAGACTTTTTCTGGACAGGTGGCCTCCGATATCAAAAAGACTGAAAGGATACGCAGGAGACATTGTGCAAAACCCTGGTTCAAGTTCATTTTTTGAGTACAAAGACATGTTTACACATTCTGTTCTAGACAGTAGAAGGGTCGAATGTGCTATGGGTCATGTTCTTGGAGAGCGCTGCATTTCTCTTCTCCATGTCTCCAACCTAATGTGCTGGCAGCACGCCCGGATTAACGAGACAAAAACATTTCTGCTCTCTTCCCAATCCTGTGCTGACTGTTATGTGGTAGATTATCTTTTGCATACAGACAAGATATAACATAGGTGAGGTCGGAACTAGTCAGATTGGCAATCCTGATGCAGCTCTTCCAAACCAAGGCAATATAGGTCTTTCTATAATGCTTTCTGATCAGAAAGGCCCCTTCTGACTCTGGGAGGTGTTGCACAGGACCCCTCTGTAATCCAATATGCAGCAGCTTTCAATTAAGGTGCCCCAGGAGTTCAAGGCCTTGATATGCTTACACAGGAGCTACATTCTCCTCAGCCCTCCATGCCATCCCCTAATAACACCACATCATCAACATAAACTGCCTGCGCTTATTTTCCGATTAAAGAGGTCCCAATTTGAATTCTGAGGTCAATAGTTAAGCTTTTCATTGTCATTAGGTCTTGAGGAAAGGTTGTTTTGTACCACAAGGTCCAATTATCTAGGAAATAGGATTTAAGAGACTGTAACCTCTTAATGTAAAACAGGATTACAGCTCCGACTTAATGAGGCTGAATACTGAGACAGACAAGGATAATGTTATGTAACATCACTAATTAGATTCTTTTTGGTATGCTAGATAGTTAACATAAACTTAAGCCTGACATATCAAACAGAAACAGACATGTTTGAATTCAGAATGTAAAAAATTAAAACTAACTGCCTTTCAACTTATTTATTTTCCTCTTTTGGTAATGGCTACGGACAGGACTGATGCAACACAGTTGATATTTAAAACAGCTCCTTGAATAACATCATCTGGTCGTCTCCACATTTTCCATGAGCAACGATGTCCAGGCCTGCAGAGGGAGCGGATAGGAGAGTTTCTGTGTGTCAAGGACAAGCAGTGGCAGTCGCCCAAAGAGAACGTGAGCCAGCACGGCTAACTAAGCTAAACACACTCCACTAACAGCAATGTAACCGACAACAGAGATCAGCACATCATTAGACAAAAGAAATATTTTACTTAGGGGCATTGAGAGGATTAGCAACTTTCAAACACACAGCGCTGCAAGCATCTGATAATAGAGCGTTGATTTAAACAATTCAAGATCAAGAGCAGATGCACTCGATGAATTATATTTAAAACAGCAGTGTGCACTCAAGCCAGCACTTACATGTTCAGTGTAGCAACCATGAGCTTCTTTATTTATACACTACACATGAATATAATGCTATTCCTGTCATGGAAAGTCACAGCAGTCGCAGAGGCGCTCATCGGGGCGAGGGGTGATTTCCTTTCAGATCTAATCTTTATCAGTATCCCATATTTTTGGGAGCTGTAATGACCGCCAGATCTGCTCAGTTTGAATTTGTACACACAGGGTTTGCTGGCAGGTAATGGAGAATAGGACTGGTGTGTCCTCATGGGCAGTCCTTTTCTGCTCTCAATCAATCTCCATTAATGCCCTGTCAAAGTGAGCATGCAGTCCTGTCATTAGGGCTATCACTTATATTAATGAGACAGTGTTTAAATAGGTATGCTCATACAGTCTCCAGCTTAGTCACTACAAAGGTGAGTCACTCAGGACAGGTTTGTTGATACATTTCAGTCACATTCTCCATTCTCTTCCCTGTTCTCCTCAGGCTTTGGTGTGTTTGACACAAACTCATGGAGCACCCTTCAATGGTCCTGCTGGGGCTCCTCCTTGTTTATGGACTAGCCTGTGGTGTCCAGCAGACTCAGGGAAGTCTGTCGGGCAGCAGCCATGGCAGGGACAGGACCCAAGAATTTGAGAGTAGTGAGGATGGTATAGAGAGAGAGTTTCTTTATGCTGGAAGGAGCAAACGTGCTCCAGCTGACCAGCAGCAGGACAAGTGCTCCTATACTTTCATCGTGCCCCAACAAAAAGTGACTGGAGCCATCTGTGTCAACTCTAAGGAGCCGGAGGCCATGCTGGAGAATCGGGTCAACAAACAGGAGTTAGAGCTGCTGAATGTGGAGCTGCAGAAACAGAAAAGGCAGATCGAGACCCTGCAGCAGTTGGTAGAGGTGGATGGAGGTATCGTCAATGAGGTCAAGCTCCTGAGGAAGGAGAGTCGAAACATGAACTCCAGAGTCACACAGCTGTACATGCAGCTCCTCCACGAGATCATCAGGAAAAGAGACAATGCCCTTGAACTAGCTCAGATGGAGAACAGGATCCTGAACCAAACCTCTGAGATGCAACAGCTTACCAGTCGATACAAAGATCTCGAGCACAAGTACCAGCATTTGGCTTCTTTGGCCACAAACCAGTCATCTCTTATCGCCCTGCTGGAGGAGAAGTGCCAGAGTCGTCCTCCCCCTCGTCATGTGCCCGTCCCCCAGCCACGGCCTCAGCCACCTCCACCATCACCACCCCTCAATAAGCCTTACCAGCCACCGGTCCTCCCACGAATCAACAACCCAATTAGCAATGAGATCCAGAGTGACCAAAAATCTCTACCCCCTGTTCTTCCAACGATGCCTGCTGGCACACACAGCCCGTCCACCACTGACAAGCCCTCTGGTGAGTCTAAATAAGTCCAACTTGAGCTTTTGAATTTCTGTTTTCAATGCACTCCATCCAAACACACCCGCTGCCATCACAAACAAAGGAAGGTGCATCTAAGCTGACAATGTCGTGGACCTCTTAATCATTAATCATAAGACAACACCAAAATACCCATTCTTCCAGTCTTAGCCTATTTAAATACATTCAGAACATTCCCAGAGCAAAGGGCTCTTGGAGAGAACAAAACGCTGTTGTCGACAGCCTTTTGAGATGCATATCATCTAATTGTCCTGATTCAACCCACACAAAAACACAAAGCAAGTTAGCAGGGTAAATAGATTTGCCCAAGCTGGATCCAATCCCATGAGGCTCTTGAACACATTAGCAGATGATATAGCTTGAAACCCATGTGAAGGGTGTTTCGTGGTATCAGTTGCAGTGAATAGTGTACTGCCGTGCCCTTTCATTAGGAGACTTCGGTTTTAATATGTGGAAAAAGACACAAACCACTCCCAACATGATTACTGGGAGCTTTTTCAATTGACGTTTTGTGATATTGCTTGGCATTTTCACCAGGCTGTATGTGAACTGTAGCCTTTGTATGGAATCTTTGAAAGGAGGCAAGTAATTTCCTGCCCACAGCCGTGCAACTAACACCCCGAAACGTTACATAAACCCTTAACGTGAACAGAGAGCACCACACAATGCAGGAAGGGAGGGAGGAGGAGAGAGACCTGAAAGAGCAACAGAGAGAAACAGAGGGATGGAGTCTAAGAAAAAGGGGAGGGGGTAACAGAAAGAGATAGCGGGAGTCGGTGATGTCATTTGTTCCAGTTGCACCAGGCAAGATTCAGTCATATGTTCCACCGAGGCAGCAGACTTTATCAGGCAGAACAGAGCAGGGCAGGGCAGGGCAGCTCTCTGGCTTGTATCTGCTCAACAGAGACATTCCTGAGAGCAAATGGATGGCAGAGAGTGAGCCGAGAGACACATGTCATCCACCTTGATTTAATAAAGGCAAAACAATTTTGTACTAAAAGAGAAACTCACACTATCTTAACACTGACATGCTTCTACGTTTTCCTGTCAATCACCAGGACTCATTAACACGTAAAATAACTTGAGGAGCGTTCTTTTCTTCTTGCAAACTGTAACCCTTTGCTTCATCCTTTATTTGTCTTTTCATCCATCTCTCTTGTATTTAAACACTTTGTTATCTGGGCCAGTTGGCAAACTACACAAGTGTGAAATCCCGAGAACTTTCACAGCCAGCTGAAGCAGGGAAGCCAGTTGCCCCATTGGTGTTTTTCCATATCAACCGGGATTGCAATTTGGGAAAAAACTGTAATGAGACACAAGAAAGTTGTGTTTCACTGATTTGCACCATTATATCCAATAAAACAATACTGACCTCGCAGAAAATCTACCGAAAATCTGCCCTGCAGAATAGTGCATGGCTGATGATGATGCATAAGTAAGTGTCTTTTCATGCAAATGAGAAACATCTCTAAACTATTAGTAAAAAAAAAAACACTTATTGACATTGATTTAGGAGCAATACTTTAGTTAATTTAGTCCTGGAAATCTTTTCAAAGCATGGTGTGAGGCTTTAATATGGATGCCTCCACAAAAAAAGAAGGTCTGTATAATATAATACCATTTAGACATAATTATTATAGGTGAAAGTAATACAAATATTCCTGCAAAGGATCCTGGAAAGGATCACAACCGCTCAAACATTTTGCTCCTGTTTCATCATTCAGTAGTCAGGATTCCCTTTGCCCTCATGCCAGTGTTTCTTTTGGCTGCAGAGCTGCTAGCCATTTCCCATGTGAGAGAAGCAGCCAAAGTCAATTCTACTGTTAAAATGAGAGCCTCCGCTGAAAAATGGGATTCCCTGTGGCTGAGCATAAAAACTCCTTTTGTCACTATGGCTTTTTCTCTACTTCCTTGTCTTAACGTTTGAGATACTGATGTAACTCTCTGGACAGTATGTGCTAGAAATGTCTTCTTGTTATCTTTCTGTTTAGGTCCATTTAAGGATTGTCTGCAGGCTCTGGAGGACGGACACACTGCCAGCGGCATGTACCTGGTGAAACCAGAGAATGCCAACCGCCTCATGCAGGTGTGGTGTGACCAGAGACACGACCCAGGTGGCTGGACTGTGATCCAGAGGAGGCTGGATGGATCTGTCAACTTCTTCAGGAACTGGGAGACATACAAGGTGCGACACCCTCAGACCAAATCAAGGACCTCATAGTTCTGAGGGAGGGCGGTGGCCTGCGTCGGCTGTTTTGACACTAACCAGATGTGAACAAGTAATGAAAAGGTTGTTGTTTGACTTTCAAAAATGTCTGATGTCCTACCAGTTTCAGTCATGGCCACCGCCTTATGACTCATTAATTCCAACATCATTTGGTCCCTAATAAAAATGTGGGAATATTGGCCTTAAATGTCACACTGGTTGGCTGTGTCAGCATTCCGGATGTTCTAGAAAAAGAAAAATGTTTTCAGAATTATGCAACAGAAGGTTTGCAATGAACAGGGCTTTGTATAGCATATTTTTGTATTCAGGGGAACTCACTCTCTTATCTTTTGAAGGGAAACCCCTCACGCATGGAGAGGCAGTTTAAGGGTAAACATTCCTTTGCTGGCCAAAAACTCACAAGGGTCCTGATTAAATCTCAGCTTAGGGCAACAATGGAGACCTTTCCAAGACTATTACGAAAACCTTTAAACCACATGGGATCTCAAATTGCATTGTTCACTCATCAGAGTGAGCGTTTCCATGGTCTAAAGCATGTGTAGGGTAGAGCATACCACAAACCAACTTACAGAAAGACTGGTGCCAGTACAAAGCAGCATGACAGCATTCAGCATGTCAAATTTCATACTATACTTACTGTATCCTGCTGTGTTTTCAATAACAAAATTAGAGTGGAAATCTGGACACCCGATACTAGCCATAAACTTGACTCAGAGGGTCAATTTATAATAATGTTCCTTGATGGTAAACCTCCCCGTAGAAGAGCTTAACTCATAATTAGCTCCTGGAAACGTGCAGGGAACCTAAATCATCCCCCTGACAGCCAAACTTGCTGTACAAAGCTTTTCAAAAAGCATTCAGAGAGTTTCTTACTGATAGTGTTTTTCTATCCCTGCACCTCACAGCAAGGTTTCGGCAACATTGATGGCGAGTACTGGCTGGGTCTGGAGAACATCTACTGGCTGACGAACCAGGGGAATTACAAACTGCTGGTCACACTGGAGGACTGGTCGGGCAGGAAGGTGTTTGCGGAGTATGCCAGCTTCAGACTGGAGCCAGAGGCCGATTTCTACAAGCTGAGGGTGGGCCGTTACCATGGCAACGCCGGCGACTCCCTCACTTGGCATAACGGCAAACAATTCACAACACTGGACAGAGACCATGATGCGTATACAGGTAAAAAAAATAGAAAATAAAAAATAAAATATGGGCCTATATATACTTTTAGTGAGTTTCAAACTGGATAAACTTTTGCAGCTTATAGTCACAATGTAAATGCATTTTTAAAAGTATCAAGCTTGTCTCTGTACCCGACAGACTCATATGAAGATGCTAAAAATTCCAGTGTAAAATGCTTTGCACAGCCCAACCTGAAGATATCACACATATTACTTTATCTTAAAGTGAATGAAGTCGAGGAAGCGTGCTCGTAACCATGGTATTTTGGGGAAACTGAAGGTTTGAAGTGTTGACACATTGATGCTAGCTGACTAGCAAACAAATTGTAGTTCTGTGCTGTTAAACTGAAGATCAGTTGGTGGGTGAATGTCATATCAATTGCTGAAATTAGATTACTCAAGCTAACGCAAGCATATCATACAATACAGGAGGAAACATTATAGAATTTTGACGTAAGAATACAAAGAAATGTTTTTTTTAAAGGAATTTATTGTTGATTTCAGTGCAATATAAGATTGGGAATGTGACCTTAAAGGGGTTTTAATTTCATCTTGAGTTTTTATGCACATAATTTAGTAGTTCTAATTTTTTAAAAATGTTTCTAGGTAACTGCGCCCACTACCAGAAGGGAGGCTGGTGGTACAACTCTTGTGCCCATTCAAATCTGAATGGAGTTTGGTACAGAGGAGGACATTACCGCAGCCGCTACCAAGATGGAGTCTACTGGGCTGAGTTTAGAGGAGGAGCCTATTCACTGAAGAAAGTGGTCATGATGATTCGTCCAAACCCAAATACCTTCCACTAAGCATCCAAGGAACAATTACTGTACTGTATCTCTCACTTAAACTTTAACAGCCCCGAAAAAAATCATGCATTCTTCATTTTTTTTGTTTGTTTAATGGCGGGGCACCAAACCAAGACAAATTTCAAAGACAATGTCGAAAGTGCAATATCAAACCATCACACCGAAAAACTGGTACCTCCTGACATCTCAAAGACTGTGCCAGTTTTCCCTTTTACAAATGACTCAGTTAAAACAGGTGCTCATTGCTCAGGAGTTGTTTTTAATACACTGTCTTTGATAAAACAAAAGACCTGATCTGATTGTACTGTCTGAGAAAAACAATATAAACCTAATTTAAGATAAAAGAGCTGAAGCAAGTCGGTTTAGCAGCTTTGAGATGTAAACCCTACAATTTATAGTTAGTATGTATGTAATTTTTATTTTTATTTTTTACCGTAACAAGCAATTGAGGCTGACACAGGAAATGTATCCAGTGACTTTAAATTTCATTCTAAATACAGTTTTAAAATGCGTAATTTATAGGAACAGTAACATTTATTGACTTGTTATACAGGGTTAATATTCTGGCCAGTTCTGTCAATTATGATTAAAAAAAAAGCTATAAAAAAGTGTGCCATTTATTTTCTAACAAAAAACTGCTCATACCAATATTAACAATCTGCTTATACCACATTTAATACATTTGAAGAGATAACACTCTTCAAAGTCCTGCTTTATTTTTCTTAAAAACACTTGTTTTGAAATCTTTATTTGCTCGAACAGGTGTCCACAGATCTGCTTGTATGAATCAAGCACTGTATTTACTGTATAAATTTAGTGGTTTGTTGATGTCAATAGATTCAAAACCTTGTTTGTACATAAAAGATATTTGTAATATAATGTATGAAAATCTGTTATGTCACTATTAAGCTGCAATAAAATGTACAGCTTGTGTGTTGTTGTTTTTTGTGGTTCTTGGTATTAAAGGAGAACTCCGGCCATTTTTGACCCTTTTCTCATTTTCCTGAGGGTCACCCAGTGTTGGGGGTAGCTAAAAACGCGACTAAAAATGATGCGACCAAACCGGAGTTATCCCTTGGCTACCGGAGCTTCGGGATAGCTATAACGCT
>JAQLOL010000022.1:13215213-13235571 GCA_029783665.1 Naso thynnoides
TGCATCCTCTTCCCTCCTGGCTACTTCCTCCAAAAGCTCCTTCAACATAAATACAATGCACAAAAAAAGTACCTGCTTCACACAGGGGCCAAACTCACTCCTTCTGAACAGTGAGCTTAGGAAGGTTGCATGCAGATTTATATACCTGTGCATTGCTGCACTATGACCCACAGGTCATGTTCTAGCTGCAAATCTGCCCCCCAAAAAGTCCATGCTCATCCTAAAAGTACACACTGGTATTAACAAATGTGTGACTCCAGTGTGTAGCAGTTGGTTACTGAAATCCAGTGGGCAGTTTGTGTTACAGGGAACCACAATACATCATACCCACAGAATGCAGTAAAACACTCTTGTGGAAACATGGCTACCTCGGGTTTCCTGGCCTTGTATTTTGTGGCTCTTTTTTATTATCATATTCCACTGAACAGAGCAATTTAGCCTATTATTTTAGGATCTGATGACTGTGCTGCCATATGATGCTGTCATTTAAACAATTCATCTAGTTTATTAAAACTTAAAGCCAAATGAGTGATGCTTATTTTACATTACATGACGCCACGTATGACATTTTTCACTGAGATTATCAGTAACTGATCATATATTTATCGCAGCCTACAAAACACTGATTCTTATGTAATGGGTTCCAAATTATTTAAATGAAGCTGTCTGGAAAAGAAGGTTACACTTCAGCAGATTTCTCCGTGGGCTCAACCCAAAATCCAGTAAGAATGTTTAAAATTATTTTTTAAAAAATGATGGCACATCTCAAGTTTTCAAGTCAACGAAGACACAATGCTCACATTTAATTAGCTACCCTTTTCCCACTTTTCTTTCTAGAAGATGTCAGTGAAGCACATGCCTGGGTAAATTTGCTGGTTTATTGGTCATTTGGCCGCCTGATGGTCTCAGACTTTGTAAAACCTAAATACAGTAGTAACACTACGCGAGGCTGTTGCACATCTGAGCCACTTTGAGGATGTATTTCTCCCTTTGGGTGCATTTTTTTTTAACACAAGCAATAACACTGCAGAGGATCAAGCCGAGAATTTGACAGGACATCCAGCATGAAAAAAGAGAGTTTGGCCATTTGAGACTTACGTGATTTATCGTTTTATATTCTACTACGTGGCCTGAGTGGCTTCTGTGAACAGACTATTCCTCAAATTTAAAAAAAAAAAAAAGCGCTGAGAACACAGACATCTGTTTTACTCGTTGTTATTATCATCTGACAAAATTCGCACACAAGTGGCTGATCATTTATTCAAGGTTATTTGTATTTGTAACATTTGAAATAAGAGATTTTACAGCCTTGTGTTTTAAATCACAGGGGCTTTTCTTTCTTTGATTTATTGTCTTTTAGATTAAACTGCAGGACGTCTGGCAGTTGGGATGAGTAACTTCTTAGTCTCAGAGCTGAGGAAGAGGAAAAACTTTTTCAAATAGCTACAACCAAGTCCAGCTGCCCTAGATTCAGCTCTCCTTGAATAACCGTCACTAGAAATCTGCTGTTTTTTACCAACTGGATTTGTTGTTCTCTTGCTCCCTCCAGAGGCTCAAAGGTGTACATGCATTACTGCAGTATTATTGGCATTCAACACAGTTTGCATATGATATTACAGAAGATTTCATTCACAAAAACAGATATCTCCATTTGTATTTTGAAAAATGTGACTTTTTTTAATAGGCTATATTAATTAATTTATTGCTTTTTTATATATATGCGTGTTTATTCAGCCCAGCAAAATTTTTGTTATACTAAATTAAGTTTTTCTCATGTGCACTCCAGTGTCCATCCATTTTTTAGAATGCCTTTTGTCTGTTTTTGCAGACAAACTCTCTGTATCTTTAATCTCTTCCCTCTTCATGTTTCGTTCATTTAGTTTTCATGCACATTTCAAAAAAAAAAGAAAGAGTTTTTCGAGACACAAAAGACAAATCAGAGCCAAATCAGCGTCTTTATTTTACAAACGCATTATTCTATTGACATTTTTTTATATAATAAAAAAGCAATTTACAAGCTTAAGAACCAAAATGAAGCAGCACAGAATGATTATGAGTAAAATATATAATTTGAATAAATATATTTTATTTCATGCTATAAAATAAATTCATAAATGGCAATAGATACAACATCAGCTCTAGCTAGCTTCATTTACTTCATAGTTGTACAAAACAGTAGAGTTCTGAGGTTCACAGTTGGGTTGTGAGGTTGTGTGTAGAGTGGACAAAACAGGAGTTGGGGCATTTCTGCCAGCATGGTTCAGTTTGTGGTCTCCGGGGCTCGACGAGCTTCAGCTCTGTGGAAAATATGGGCTCATTGAGACCTTGAGGCAGAATGTTCGGGAACCACTGACTGAGGACTTGTTTCCCCACCTGAAGAGAAGTGCACGATTATACTATGGACATAGGACGTATGTCCAATGAGACCACTTTTAACACTTTATACCCTGAGTTCTAAGTTTGTTTTTTTTTTGCCTTGTCACCAAATACATGAGCCAGAGACGTCATAGTGCAGAGTTGAGGGAGTTGTAAAAGGGAAAAAGGAACAATAGCTGGACTGTCACCTTCCCCTCTGATCCTGAACAACTACGACTACAGTCTCGGTGCTTGAGGAGCCGAAGGAGACCACTGAACCTCGACATGGCGGCAGACAGCCCGCTCCCAAACAGTGGCTATACAGCCCAAAAATCCCTTTCATTATTTGACACAGTTGGAGGTGCAACTCTGAACAGTGCCACTGAGTTTGACGACTGAACCACACGCTCAGCTCCTAACGTGTTGCAGTTTGCCGACTACCACTGGATTCCTGGCGAGCGTTTCGAACACCAGTAAGCAACACCACTTTTTCACCTGTATATATTTTTTCTGAAGAGGAAGTCAAACCTGTCCAAAGTTTCAGAAAATATATAAAAAATAAATCAATATCAAATTGTCCTGGTCCTACTTCAAATTTAACAGCTCCCTGACATTCAGTTTGTTGGATTTATGACAGGCCAATATTTCAAAGGGCTTGATGATCCCAATACACCACTTTTAAAAAGGTTATTGCTTTTTTCTTAATAATACACAGTGGACAGAAACTGACAAAAAAGCTATGGAAGACTTAAGATTTTTTTTTAAGCCTGTATCAGTGTTTGTAAACTACCTGAAGTGAGTTTATTATAAAAAAGAATAGGACGAGCTGCAATTTTCAAAAAGTAGTCTGACAGCCTTCCCTGTAAACACTTCCTTTTGATTACTTGTGGCCCAAAACACATCTCCTGTTCCTTTTCGGAGGCGTGGAACTAAGAGTTGATTCGAGTGTGTGTCAAGTTCAGTTGGTTTCGTAGGCGTGTACTATCCTATAAGTAATGACATTTCATGAGAAGCATTTAAACTATTTCCCCTCCATCCACCTATGAAGATTACATGGACTTATTTACTCATAATCTAAAAGCACTATTTAAGGGGAGAGGTCCCGATCAAAGTGATCGAGGCCGTATTAGCTGTGAGCCTTAAGGTTAACTACAGAGATAAACTCGACTTCCCCGGTGTAACTGGATTTTTACCATCAACGGAAAAACTGTAAGTGCACAGTTGATGACACAAATACAAGAAAACTCAAGTTAAAAAATTATCCATTGGCAATTTTGTACAATTTTGTGGTTGAGCAACGTGCAATTAAGCTACAGTATATGAGGTTTTCCTCCACAAATATTCATCTTGGTAAATATTAAGCAGCTGCTCCCCTGCAAGACGCTCCGAGAGAACAGAGAGGAAGTAGATTTGGGTTTCTCATGCATCTCCTTCCTTCATCGAAATGCCTCAAACTACAGTACACTGTTGAGATTGTCCTCAGTGGTTAGAGAGGAGGGATACAGCAAAGTCTCTGTACACGGGGCAACGGCTTGCAGGGAACAAGTCTGCCTCATCTGATTGTAATCAACTGCTACAAAATCAGTTAAGCCTTAAAACCAGTTGTTCATCGCATGACAAAAAAAAAAAAAAAAGGATCATGTGAGAAAAAGCGAAAAAACAGGGCGGAAGCAGGACTCAAGCTGAAAAAAAAACTACAAAATGGACAAAAATGGCATGAATTAGTTTCTCTTTGTTCTTGGCACAACTTTACAACAAATGACGCGGCCGTATTTTATTATAATCTCTGTTCAACCCATTAAAAAAAATGAAAGAGGCACAGGAATCGAAGTGCCGGGATCTGAAACGTAAAGCTTGTGGCAAGGCACTAAGTTTAAGATGCCACTTTTCGTGAAGTATTCTCTCTTTTGTTTACATTGGCTTTAAACAATTACAATACCTATTGCACAACTTTTATATTGTCAGCTTTTGTATGGCTTAATATATGATGCTATTTATGACTTCTTAATATTTATGTCTTCTAAGCAAATTGTTAAAATTTGTCACAAGTGATTGTTAGAAGCTGGGAAACGTACATTCCTTGCAGTTAGCAATGAAATAGTCCTATAATAAATTAAGAACTTATTCTTCTTAATAAGCATTCAATTGCACAATACAGTCAAAATTTACCGTTAAAAATCACCTATTAGTCTTTGGCGTGAACTCTTGGCACAAAATTGTTTTGAGCAGTCCGTACCCATTTGTTTGCACCTACAAAACATCACTGACAATAATGCAAGAGGGTATGCATTTCCTCCTTTTCTCTAGGTGAAGGGAAAGAATCATCTTCGGCAGATTCAAATTAGCCAACAACTGATTTCGTTGAGGTCAGATCAGTTGTAAAAACCTGCACATCACGTCTGCGGCTGTCAGAAATAAACTTGAGTGGCAACCGTTATTCTTAAAAAGTTTGGATGATGTGAAACATAAAGGAGAATGCAGTTAGTCGCACATCCCTTTTCACATGTACTCAGTTCAATTATTTAGATATATTTAATGTTTTACCCTTTTTTAAAAATTTATCATGATGAGTTTGATGAAGAATACTGGTAAATTTTTTTTGGAATGCTCCAAAAACACCTGCTTGTTACGTTCCACAGGTAAACAGGTTCATTAGTAACAGGTGATATGGTGAAAAGGGAATCCTCGAAAGGCTCAGCCGCTCACAAGCCAAGACTGAGGCGAGGTTTACCACTTGTGAAACACGCGATTGTATAAAAGATGTTACTACATGAGCCCCGGAACACTTAGAGAAACCGCTGTCGGCAAACACGGTGCCTTTGCAAACGACAGCATTCCGTTCTGGTAATCATTTACGTTTAGTGTCCCACCTTTTTGGAAACTCAGTTGCAGTAGACATTCATCTCAAAAGTATTGTACAGGTTGACAGACTGTGGGTGACGCTGAAGTGTTTGTGATAAATCCTTACACAAAAAGGTAACGAAAAGCTAGCTATACCGATTTTTGCAAAAATTCCCTAAAGTTTGGTTTTGCTGTCTTTACTGTCAATGAGCGACGACGATGACAGCACATTCAGTGGGACGAACGGGCCGCACTCGTGACGTAACATTTAAACATAAGCGACAAAACGATAATCTCGCACCAAATGCACACAAAGTAGAAAATTATAAGAAAGCTGTGAAATAATCTAACTCAATTCATTGACACAAAGTCAGCGTGGACCAGATGGGACAGAGTAGAAGCATATAGCAGGTGCTCTTCACAAAAGGCATTAAGCAGCTGGATGGCAAGTAAGAAAGCAGGAGAGCAGAAAAGGGAACCACCCAGCTGAGCTTTAAATTTGCTAAATATGACAGGATAACCAATCGGGCCTTTGAAGGGCCTTTCATGTGTTTACTGTGAATGCAGATTATTTTAAGTCACAATGGAAACAAAACCAAGTCTCTATATACTAACAACACCCCCATCCTTGATCCCCATGAACAGTATAGATAAAATACAATGTCGCCATGTGCATGGCCTGTAGCCAACAGTATTCATGTGACTGCAGAGTCTCGTCAAAAATGACATTTTAACTGCCGTAAAGCGAGTCCAACTCTGCCGCTGCTGCACCAGAATCAGGACAGAAAAAAAGCCCATTTTATCAGTGGGACAGCACTTAGCGCTCCCGCTAACTCTGCAAAGTGCATCAATACTTTGGATCACCACTTGCCTCTAATAACATTTAGCTCTTAGCCTTAGTCTAGCTATGCCGCATGTGTCATCACCACGAAGCAGGATTGACAAATGAGGAAAACATGTTCAAAATCTGCATTTGACCCCAAACAATGCAGAGAACGAAGATCACAGATCAACCGTCCCATCATAAAGGGTAGGACCAATTGAAAAAAAAAAAAAAAAAAAAAAAGGAAATAAAGCAATAGCTCTTTCAATAATGGAAGAAAAACCATGTCAAAATGGCTGAGATTCCTTTGTTCTTTCTGTTTGCATATTATTTAGACTAGTATACTATGTAGATTTCTGTGAACATGTCCAGAGCTGTTCCTACTGTGCTGAGTTGACGAGGAGTACTCGTGTCTCTGACGGACACTGAGCTTCAACCTAGAGACCTACCTCAGGACAAAACAACGCACACATACGATAATTCAGTATAAGTCCGCAATCAGAGTTTAGAGGAATACAAATGACTTCACTTTATGGACGTAATTCCCCCATTACATGGGTGACAGCATCTAAAACCACACCTTGGCCAACAGAGTGCGATCTCCAGTAGTGATGAGAGATAAAAAGTGTTTCGTAGAACAAATATTAGAAGACTGCAAAATCGTATTTTGGAAGTATACAGGGCCATTTTCTTACGCTATTCTCTTGACAGAGGAAAGCTAGCAAATGTAATGCACTCTAAACATAGCACCTTCTTAATCATCTATTTAACCTGGCTGACTGGGAAACTTTTGACAAGGACTTTGTCCCTGATCCATACAATCAGCAAGGAATATTTCCCCTAAGTATCAAGGCTTTGTGTTGAGAGAGTATACTTTACAGGGTTTGGCAATAAGATACTGTACATACAACCTAAAATGGATTTCAAAACGGAGAACACGTGTGTGCCTGGTAGGTTCTTGGCTATGAGGTAGAACCTGGTGAGTTTCATGTAAGTTAAAATACTGTCTGTTATGAGTGTGTAGTTGCATCATGAGGTATTGAACGGATATGTCACACTAAGCTTTGCACTGGCAGAAAAATCATTCCTTGTGAGTAAGTGACCTCGTGTGGCCACATGTGCAAAAACAGGTTAGGTAAAAAGGTGATATGACTAGCATCTTACCAGAGCTTTCACATTATCAATTATTGCAACATGCCTATATAACTCTGTAAATATGTTTTAAAAAACATGGAAAGATATAAAGAGAAAATCAATTGGGGGGGGTCTTGATTATTGTGACCTCCTCAAAAATAGTTAAGTCGTGACTCCCTTTGCTTGAAAGAATCAAATTTCTATAAAGCACCCATTTGCTCTCTGCATTCAGCATCTAACTTTCACAAAGTTGACAGAAACCCTTGACAAAAGCAAAGTCCATAGTGGAGGGAGCTGATTCAAAAAGAAAAAAAAGTCCATTAAGTTGAGTTAAAATAAACATTTCTTAAAGCTTCCTTAACCTGAAGCAGGGCCTAAAAATCACATCTAGATGCTTGAGCCTCCTCTGGACTGCATTTTGAACTCTCCTCCATGTCATTGGCTGGTGCCTCTTCTGCATATTGCGCCTCAAAGGCCATCCCCTCAGACGTATCCTCTTGGTCCTTCTGACCTGAGCCTCCCTCCGTCCTCTCTGGAGAGTCCACATGATTAGTGCCCTCTGACGCTCCCATGTGCTTCTTCCTCAGGTGCTGGTTAAGGGTGCCCTGAAATGGGAAGCATTTGCCACAGATCTGACAGTGGAAGGGCTTGTTGTCCGTGTGGCCACGGATGTGATACTCCAGCTGGTCTTTCCTTGTGTACTTCTTGCCACAGAATTTACAAACAAATGGGGTGATTCCCATGTGCAGGCGCATGTGGCGATCCAGGCTCCCTTTCTGATTGAAGGTCTTTCCACAGTAGATGCAAATGAGTCTCTCATTGTAGGGGTACCACTGGCTCCGCAGGCTGCGCTCTCGCACATCGTTCTCCAGCCCTGCGGGTCCCACAGCTGATTCACCGTCATCCGAGCCTGGTTTGATATGACTCAGCACCCCTGCTGGGATTGCCAGGGGGCGCTTCGCCCTGGCTCGCCCACCTCTGTAGCCACTGAGTATGGAGCGGGAAGGACTGGAGCTGCTAAGGTTGACAAAGCACGGGGAGGACAGCCCTGAGTAAGTATAGGTAGCAGACTGGATAACAGGACCGTAAGAGCCCACGCTGACAGCCAACACCTGTTCTCCATCTACCAACTCCGTGTGGTAGCCATCATCGCCAGCCGAGGAACTATCTGAGTAAGTGGGCCTGTCGGTCTTCTCTATCTTCACATGCACATCTGTTACTTGACCATCTTTGCCGATCAGTTCCACTTGTTCGGTTTCTCCCTCGATGGGAGCATCATGCTCCGATACACTATCACTGCTGCCTCGGTCCGACTGGCCCTCTTCATGATGCTGTCGCCCCCGGCCCAGGCTTTTTCCTGCCAGCTCGAAGCGTGCTTCGTGTCCTGCCTGACTCTGCCGGGAGTAGTAAGGGGGGGAGATCTGGGTAGGGTTTACAAAGAGGCTGCTCTCGTTGACCCCATTGTGGCTGGCCTGCGAGTCATCCTTCTCCGGGCTGCAGACACTGACTGGGATAGCTATTTTTGAGTGGATGCTCTCCAGAATTTGGGTACACTTGTCGATGATGGTCTGCATCTGCAGGAAGCTGGCAGCAGTCAGGAAACTGATAATATCCTTGAGCTGCAGGGACATGTGACCCGTGTAGCAGAATGCAAGGAGCCGCTCAAACACCTCGGGGCTTTTGATGACCGAGATGGAAAGGCCGCTCATGGTGCTGAGAGCCGAGTGGTCACGAAAGTAGGGTGAACTAGCTGCCAGCACGGCCTTGTGGGCTCGAAAAGGCTGGCCCTGAATGTGAACAATGATGTCACACAGCTTCCCTTGCAGCCGCAGCTCATTGAGCTGGGTCAGAACAGTGTTACTGAACTCCGGCACATCAAACTCGATGTAGCTGCCGTCGTCCATTTCTTGGATATGTTTCTCCAGTTTGCCGACAGCCTGGTAGGACAAAGAAAGAAGAAAGAAGAGAACATTAGGCCCTGCAGGGCATTTAGAATGCACTGCAGCACTTTTACCTTTCCTTATTTCATTTTAGAAAACTACTGTGCTGCATATGGAAGACAAATGAGACAGGAGGCTGTTTAGATTAGTATTTGATACAGACTTACACAGTATTTTTTATGACAAATTTTTATGTCTATTCAGACAACACGAGAAGCATTGCAGCAAAACAGCAATCAACAGGTTTTATTAAGATCGTTTTATTATGCTGTTTTATTTTTTTGATTAATCTTTAATAGAGGTCAAGGTGACGTGATGATATATGCTGAGAAACAATATAAATGCGTCAGCCTTCTGAGATTTTGATATCATGGTGGATCTAGTTATCCCTTCACAACCGTTTGTCATTGACAGATTTTATTCATATCGCCTCCTGTTTTGTTTGGTAATGATAATGAAGTGAAGTTTAAAGACAACATTTAACATGTCATTTACTCCGTCACGAACACTGACACTGTCACCTCTGTCTTTTGTAATCAAAGTATACTGTTTAGCAGTAAAACCTCTTGCCTACGTGTTTAGTAACCAGATGTAAGGGATCTTTAAGATGTTCTTTCAATGTCCTGTCAAATCTAAATGTTTGTTATTACATGTGTATATATAAATAACAACTGAGTGCGGTATCAAATTTTCCCACGTTTATATTGGCCTCTGCCTCAAAAATCTGGTGCTGGTCAGACTCTATTGTTTAACAGGGCATGGGAAACAATACGGAGGAATCCACAGGCAGCCTGGTCATAATGGTAAACAGTTTACAAAAAAAAAAAGTTTATAGAAACAACAAAAGACGCAATTGGAAACCCAGAACTCATTTTGCTGAGAATTTATAATCCAAAAACGAGCCACATGATTTGCATGTAGCGTAAAGATATTTCATAAACGGCTCCAGTTTTCATAATGAGCCCAATATATATTTAAATCACTTGGTGTTGTTTTTTCCACAGCAGCACTCGCATAGAAAGCGCTGAAAATATTGGATGTTTTCTCAGAATCGTGCACAGAATGAGGTGCAAGTATTAGAGGACGGAACGACAAAGACGACATATGCTAAAAGTGAAACATTATTTTATAATTCGGCTCTATACTTTTGATCTGCTTTGAAAAAGAAAAAGAAATTCATTCATCATAGCCCTTAGTTCTAAACAGGAAACTGAGAGGCAAGATGATGAAACGATTGTGACGGACTGAACACAATGTACCGATGTTATACACTGACTGACTGTGGTGAGGCATAGTTAAGATAATAGCGTAGTCAAATGAGAAGTCATACAGGTGTATGTACCACGTTTGGCAGAGAAAGAGGAAAATCTGGTTCTGCCTGGAGGTTGCGCACGCACAACGCCTTACTTTAAGGTGGTCGTTGATTGATTCAGTTCGCTGAATGTATGGGCGTCAGTAAAGACACTGATTCAAACGCTTTCGTAACTGCCTAATTGAACACGTTGCTGCTGGCTGATCCTCTCCTTCCCGCTGATGAGCACAACTGACAGCTGCCCCTCCCTGGATTAAAACATTTCATGGCGTACACGCCATAACATTCAAGCTTTTCTTGAGACACATTCCTTCCGTGAAAGGCACTGCCGCAGAAGCAGTGGCAAACTACTCTTGCAAAATAATATACAGACCTGACCGAGCTGATGAAATATTAACCGACAGGTACTGCGGTCTCAGCAGGAGTAGTTAAACCACACTTTGGAGCGCTGCAAACTATGAAATCAAATTACACAGTGCTGAGCGCTCGCTGTGTAATTGTGTGTTTGTAAAAGCAAATATTTTTATTTTCTAAACCCTTAGTATGTGTCAGTGCTCCAGCTTACCCCCTCCCCAAATCTGCCCTGCTTCTTCCATCTCTCCCACTGCACCTCTTCCTCTCTCCTCCCTCTCTGCCCCTTGCAAGCGATTCAGCATGATCTGACCATGGAGTCCCTGTCAGCACTTTGGGAACGTAAACACTTTCCCCGAGTTGTCAAAGCTTGCCAAGACACCAAGACACCTGTCCAACAAACCACATGCTCTCATCCTGGCACAGCAGAGGTAGAGATGTAGCACAGAAACAACAGACAGAGTCGTAGAAAGGTGTGCCTTCTTTTCACTTGCCCATTACCAGCCTCACACTCTAAAACATATCTGTGATGACTGCCAGCAGCATGCATACTGAATGAAGCAGAGTTGAAGGGAAGCCAAAGAATGCACGCTCAGTAGTTGAGATGCACATGCTGGGTGTGGGTCACATGCTTGGCTCACATGGGAAAAACCAAAAATGTTTAAACTCAGCTCAAAAATTCCACCCGCGGCTCACGTTCCCTGCCTGGTAATAAACCTTTTCGACACAGCTGCTGCATGTAGAGAGTATAAAGGAGGCTCAGCACAGTGTGATAGTGTGGCTGACCAGCCTGTGATGCTAGCATGTACAAAAGGAACATTAGCAGAAAAATCAAAGTCAGCAAAGCAAGCACTGTGTGCTTTCTTCAACATCAGCAGCATTTTATCTACTTTGAAAAGCGGACCCAGAGCAGAACTGCTCCACAAGCAACGGTTGGGGCCGCAATTTAAAATGGATAATAAAAATTAAAAAAGGAAAAGATAAAAATAGGCTGGATTTTAAGTGAGGTAAAGGTATGATGCGGGGAACTGGTGTGAGAATAGCATGCATTGTGGGAAGGCTTAGTGGGAGCTCAGTATGCATGCAGGGCTTAATACTGTTAGACTTTGGGTGCGTTCTTTGAGTAAATAACTGGCAAACAAGAAAATGCTTGTCTTTTATTTCTGCCCACTCACATGGTTAGCAGATGAATGTGAGTGGAGGACTTAAAGGAGAAGTTCAGTTTTTAGCACATTAAGCCCCATCATAAGGTTAATTACGATCACATACAATGATCAGTAGCAACATTGTGAAAAAAGGTGTAGCCCTGAGAACTCAGGCTGATCGCGAGGGGCTGGCGTGAGCGCTGAGACAATCCTTCTGAAAACACAATAAACAATCCATTTCAAAGAAGAGAAACTCAGCGAGTGGTAAATGGTGTTTGCTCATTGATGTTCAAAAAGTCCATTGAGCTGCATAGACATGAAGGTTAAGATGATCCTCTGCTACCAAAAACTGGAAACTGGATAGTGTTTGTCTTGTATCAGAACATCAGCGGACAGCATCAACCAGTCCGTGAGTTTCTCACCTTTGAAAATGAGCCATGAATGTGATTTTTGAAGGACTGTCTCAGTGTCCGAGCTGTGACAGAAGCTAGTAGTGACATTAATAATGAGCTTGATTTCTCAAGACTGCTAGAGATGTTCTGATACCATTTTTTTCCTTCCCAATACCAAAATCTGGTTAGCACCCGATACTGAGTGCTGATCTGATACCAGCACCTAAAAATAACAATTTCTAATTTACTTAAATAAAAAGATTTTAAATAGAACGCACCTTAAAAACTAAACTTTAGGAAAATCAAATTTCTTACACTACACGAACTAAGCTGACTGGGAAGTAGTTGGGAACCGTTTGCCAGCTAATAAATAACATGGTATCGTTACTGCCGATACCTATACCAGCATTTTCGGCGGTATCGGAGGAATTTTCCGATACTGGTACTGGCATCGGAACAACTCTAAAGACCTCACCGTTCTTCATAATGTTGCTATTAACCATTGTTTATGATCCTACATGACCTTATGATAGAACTCAATGTGCTATAAACCAAATTTCTCCTTTGAAAAAACCGTCGTCCATACTTTTCCCACAACACATTCATTCTCAAACTTGCCTCAGTTTGTAAAACACTGGAAAAAAACCACTACATATTTGCCATACTTAACTAACAGAATTATAACTCTCCTTACTACTGTACTGTACTGTACTGTACTGTACTGTACTGTACAGTTCAGTTAAGTCAGTTTGCCCTGATCACATTATCATGGTTTTTGGTGGAAGTACATACAGTAACAAAAAGGCATCTACAGTACAAGGACAGCTCTTCCCACTTTACTATGAGCAACAACGAATGAAAGTAACTGAACCTGAGTTGATCAATGACAGTACTCTTTTATACGTATATATACATACTGCAGCAGTTACGCATTTTGTCTACATCACCCTTGACAAATTTACCAAATCTTGTGGCAGCGGGAACATTGCCTCTAATGATCAGCACCTATTAGCTAGGTAATCATCCAGCTTCACTGTCTCGACCCCGAGAGCAAACCTGCAGTGATTCCACCGCTGCAAATTACAGTTGGCAGTGACACATTTGATGCAATGCCCTTAACACGGGTTTCACTGCTGCCAAATGCAGGAAAAACCCGGAAAATCTCTACATGTAGTGTCAGTTTTACTGTTTTCTTCAGGCAAGTCTCATGAAAATCACATGCTATAAAAAATACTGTATATTACACTAGTAGCAAGTAACAAACACTTGACAATATTTCGACCACCATTCAAGCTTTTAATCTTCTGATTTAGAAAAACGGTAAATATTGCGACGTCGCCAAAATGTTGGAATGCCCACATTACCAGGACAGACCTCACAAAGTCCTGTTTTTAGAAGACATGACTTAAAGCACCTGGCATCCACTGTCTTCACACACTATTGCACAACCGAGTTTTAACCAATTCACTTTTACTGCTCATCCCAAACAGACCCAGGGTTGAATGGGTGCAAAGCCATAACGCCTGCTCATGCTAAAGTCATAATTGGTTTTGGCTCCATTCTGTTCTGACATGCTTTGCAGTTAAACAGGTTTCAGGCAGCAGTTAACCAGAAGTACACTTGCTGTTGGTTTCCAAACTGGTCTTTGCACGGAGACTGAGCATCTCGGAGTAAATTAATGTCAGAGAAACAGTAACAGACGCAAATAAACACAATCCTGGGTGACCTGTGTGAATCCAGGGCGTTCAGAATAACTCATCCACTTCCATGCACTTTGGCCCTCCCTGCAATAACATCAGGCACAATTAGTTTACAGCTACGCCATTTGTTGCCAAGAGCATGTCCAAAACTGGTATCCGAGTCCTCCAGTTTAACCGATGTCCTCCGAATCCCACTGACGGTAGAGTTTCGGGCTCGGTTTTGACACAGTGCATGTGTACAGGCCTGGTGCCAGTGGTGGTAAACTGGGGCAAGTCAGATAAATTACTGCAAGACTTCGCCACACAGCTGGTGTGTTAACGTTACTCATTTAGAGACACGTTTACCAGCGTTAGCTTCATCGTGAATAAACTCTAGGGGCCATTGGGATGAACTGCCGATCTCATCGTACATGCACCTCAGTGCCGATCCAGTGGGGAGCAAATGTGCGGTGCCTCAAACTTTATTGCAAACCAGTCTGTTAGCAGTTACTTTACGTTGGTTACTGATGGAGAATCCACCATACGAACCAGCTATTGTTAGCACTAGCTTTACTGTTATATCCACCCCCTTTTAGCGTGCCTCCGCCATAACTCATGTCAAAGACACTAAGCACCTAGATTAACATTAGTTTTAAAAAACTGCATCGGCTTTCAGGGCCGAACCACCTACACACAAGCAGCGGCTAACTAACGTTAGCTACACAAGCTAGCTCGGGATCAAGCAGTCATTTTCAGAGAATAACGCGTAACGTCAACTTTCGCACAGATTTCACTTTGTCTTGGTTTGAATAATTTAACAGTTTGGTTAAAGCTCCCCTTGATACACAACAGCTTGACAACACCGTGCGGTGTGCTGGTGAAATGACAACGTCGAATGCGGTTAACGTTACAAACTATGTCGGCTGTCATATTAAATAGCTTCTATGCTAGTTGCCGTATGCTAAGTTAGCGCTAGCTTAGCTAGCAACCGTATAGAAGCCCAACCGTAGGTAGCGGCTAACGCTAGCTAGCGAATAGTTGCTAACGTACGGTCACATTCAGTCATTTCCCCATTACCTCCATCGTAAGAGCACACACGCACCGACATTACAAGCGCATTATGGTCGCCAGCCTGCGCCAAAGTTGAAGTCCACCGAACTCACCGTCTTCCAGATTAGCATTGAACGTTGTCCATTCCCCTCAGTAGTTCGCTAACACTACAGCCAGGCCTCCCCCCCTCTCCAGTCCAGATGTGTCAGACAGTTGCTGCTGCAATTTTTGCATCAACAGGAAGTGTTCTTTTGGCTCTTTGCATTCATTCTATCAGTGTGTTTTGCAGCAGCCCCTCCCTTGCTCATGTCAGTGTTATGTACGGAGACATCATGTTCTTACTATATGACGTGGTGCTGGAGAATCCTTACGTTACTAAATGAATGCAGACTATTCTGCAGACGCTCCGCAACTCGTTTTCAGCAGATAACGTGGCTGTACTGATATTCTTATCAACTGACTACACCCATGCCATAGTAGTAGGCTATGCACAGGTCAGTTTCACCTGCTTCTAGGCTACTTTAGGACGCCGTCAGTCGGAGATAACGTTATCCTGTCTGTCTGTCTGTGCAGATAACACTGTATGGAAGTGTATTTAGTTGGTTAGGCCTGATTTACCGGTGAATACTTTACTCTTGGCATCGTTTTGAGTTTCTTCAATCACACCGGGAAACACATCTGTCCGTATCCTTCCAGCTGTGGATCTCATCCGATTCTGTGCAGCCTCCAACTTTTTCCTCTTATATAAAGCTCTGACATTTGCAGTCACAGCACTAATTCACCGATACGACCTGATTTTGTTTCCCTTTCACTTACCATATGAAGCTCACTCACTGAGGGCAGCGTCGGAATGTCACCCAGGGGGACAACCAGTGCTTTAACTGTGCTGCACCCCTTAAAAAACTTCATTTAAGTTGAGTTTAGAGTCACTGCAGCGACTTCAGAGGCGTTGAACAACTCCAAGCTTACGAGAAGCTTTAATAGTCAAGTGCTATTTTAGTTTTTCCAAGTCATTTTGTGTGTTTAGGATATGTTTGTGTGATTTTGTTCTTCGGTTGAGTTGCATAATCTGATTTATGAACTCAGAACGACTTTATTCAGTTCTGCATTTATACCACAAAGTGGCGCCAGAGACTAAGTTGATGCGGAAACATCAACGTTGCATTAGTCCTTTTATTAAAAAGCAACCCTCAAAAAGGTTAAATGTGTCAGTATTACAAGAAAAGTGTTAAGTTACATTATGAATTATAAAACCTAAAAACTAAAGTGGTGAATAATTAAAAAAAATGAATGTTTATTTTTATTTTTTAAATCTACCTATATGAAAACCAGTTTATAGGAGCTTTAGGATTGTCTGTTCTTACTTATGCATACGCATAAGTACGCATATATTAGTGCATTGTGATTGACTGGGACTTGGCAAAAGAGAAACTTTGTGAGAGAGGTTTGAATATTTCCTCAAGACAGTGGAATATATTTAATCTTAAAGTTTTTCCATTAGTAAAAATGCAAAAATAACAATAGAAAATGGAAGCGTAACCTTCATCCAAACCGAAACACAGCTTGTAGCTTTGGATTTGTGTATTGTAGGAATGTCTTTAGAGCTTTAAATATAATAAATGCACACTGCAAGGGTTATTATTTATGAGTAATCTGCACGAACTCAAAAGCAGGACTTGCAATAATTGTAATTGTACATTTCATTAAGCTGGGCAATATAAAGATACTATATCATACAGAGATATGAGACCATATATCGTCCATGTTGATATTGTTGTATCGTGATATAGAATAAATGGTGTTTTTAAATGATTTTAAATGCTGCTTTACAGTGAAGTGATGTAATTTTCTTGTAAGACAGCTCTACTTGCTTTTATAAGGTCTTTGCCCACTTAGTCATTATATCTACATTATTATTTATTGGTCAAAATTGTAATTGTGATAATATTTTTCAAGTGCCAATAGTCAACTCTTCAATACTGTCACATCAGAGAGGGAATTCGTTTGAAAAAAGAAATGCAATGTTGGAATCTATCTCCCGGTTCCAACATCACTGAAGTGCTTTTGAGTAGATTTAAGAATGTCGAGATGTACATCGAGTATCAGGATATAGCCTTAAAATATTGTGATGACATTTTTTTTAGCTTATATTTCTCAGCCCTAACGTTTCATAATCTTGTTACCATTTTTGAAAAACGAACTTTTGCATTTGTAAATGTTAGACTGCTGTGAATGTCGTAATTCCAACCAAAGGTTAAAGTTCACTGCCATATTTCTTGCTTTCCAACATTTTATTCTTTTCAACGGTAGTTAGGTGATGCAACACAAGGATGGAAAACACAAAACAAGAACAATCAAGAAAAACAAGAGTGAGCAGCAGCAGCATCACAACCAGGTGAGTTTACAGAACCTGATTTGTAGGCACTTATTATATTTGTTAACCCCACCTGTTACGTTTAACCGCTCCACTTTCAGGGATAGGTCTATAAGGAACGTGTTCTTTAGAAAATCCTCAACAGTCTGAAAAGGGCTGGCCTTGAAACGTCACGTGGTGGAACAGAAATGCATTTTTATGCGAGCATTACCTGTGGGCGGACTCTATTCTTCCATTTAAACTTGTGTTGTGAAGCATGCAGCATAAAATGCAATCGTAAAAATGAACCATGAAGCCGTATTTCACAGAAGTTTTCTCTTTAGCTGCTTGTAAACGCTGTATGCGCTGTGTTTTATTTGACTGATAATTTTTAGGGTGAATGTTTTCCGTCAGTACAGCGGACAGGTAAACTCTTGTCTGCTGTCTGCTGTTAGGAGCCCTGACATGAGATGAATGTGTGCTGTGTGCTTTTCTTCTTCTTCTTCTTCTTCTTTTTTTCACTAAGTGTGAGTGACAGGTTGGCAGCTCAGGTGAATATCTGACCTAATCTGTGTGCAGGTGGGTGATCAGCGTAGAGAAAGGAATCGCTTTGTCATTGCACGTGCTTCTTGTTCAACAAATCACTCCTCTATTCTCCGCTGTGATTTGCCTCTTTCTTTCTTTTTTCCTTTTTTTTCCAGTGGATTGCTGCACAACCGAAGGTGCAGCCAAGGTATGGTTATTAGAGATGGTTTTGTTGATCCGCAGGAATGATCACGGTATTGATAACATTTCAAACAAACTCATAATCAAAGGGTTTCCTGTTGGAGTTGTAATCTTTTCTGAAATGGGGCTTTGTTAGCTCAGTGTCATTTGGTTGACCAAGAATAATTTGGCGCTAAGCTAATGGGGCTGGTTTTGAGTGGTGCAGCGCCAGGGATCGTATAGGGGCTCCAGGTGGTGTGGCCCGAGGCTCTGATGTGCTGCTCCTTTTTAATCCCAGATGACATTGCAAAATCCCCAAACCCTCTGCCCTGCCATAAGACTGTATAGAAGCAGGGAGCAGATGATTCGTTTAAAGAGCACATATCATGTATCAAACTGAGGGAATAAGGAGCTCCACTGTTTCATGTTAAGCCGCAGACCATAGGTTATATGTGATATGAAAGATAGGTATTTATCCTTTATCTGAAATGGACATTTGTGTGATGCTGCTTGTCTACTCTTAAGCCCAATGACACTGAGGGATTTCTTAAATCATTATGATCTATTGGTTTCTCTGATTATGTTCCTAAACAATCCCATCACGGAGCCTCCTCTATGGAATCTGTGTGCAGGGTGATTGCAATATTAAAAGATACCAAACTATCCCGCCCAGGTCAACAAATACCAATCTAACCACGGCCTGTTTAGTCGTGTTGAATAAGTTGCCCAGTTTTTAAGCTTTACATGAATAACACATTGTTTTTCCATGTGTGCCAGGAGTTCCAGAATACCTTGGCTGTCGGTGCCGGGGAGAACAATGGTCCCCCAGTGCTCCTGTCCAGAAATAGTCTATAGCTCACTGATGGAGAACATATTTCCCAATAGCAGGTGTCTGAGTCAGTCAGTGCCTGATCCTCACCATGACTGTAAATGAAAGGGCCAGCTCGTCCAGGTGCGGGAGCACCTCTTTGGACCTCTCAGGTTTCACCTTGATGCAGGAGCTTTTTATGGAAGAATGAACAAGAGAAATATTGACATTGAACTAATACATAGAGAGTATATCAAGGTACTCTACATAAGGACCCTTTACTCTGTAAGGCTAATGACACAAGCTGTTATCTAATCTTAATAAAAATGACTTTTGCCTTTTGTTGATTTAGGCTTTGTTCTTCTTTTAAGACACATATAAAGGTTTTACGCCTCAGTCCATGTTTTGTGTTAGACAAACACTTTGAAAGAGCACAACTGAAGCAAACAGTGTAAGATCATGAAGTATTAATATAGTGCAATGATAGTCAGTTTGACATATCGTCATTTCATTTTAAAAATCAGCTGGACTCCAATCAAAGCCATTCAAACAAACCTCAAAAGCTAAGAGAGTTTTAGCAGTAAGTACAATAATCACTTGCATTGCAAGGATAATGAGCTCTCAGATGTGTCATATATTTGCCTGAGAAATTAAGCCAATTTGTGGAAATGGTGGCCTGGGGTTGAGGGAATACGGAGTGGCTTGTAAAGATGAGTGATATCTGGCACAGCATGAAGAGAATGAGAGGTGTGCTGCCTGGTGCTTAGCTCAAATGAAAGCTCTGATTAGTGGAGCAAAGATCAAAATGACAGAGCGGTGGAGGCTTCAGCTGGGCCTTTGTTATTGATAAGTCTGTCATCTCTGCTGATATTGGAGCAGTAATGGCAGCTGATGATTAGGCCACTCCTGAGCTATTAACTACATTTCTTATCCTTTTACTGGGGCCCAAGAGAGCCTGTTTGAGAGACAAAGGAGCCCTTTATGAGGCTGGCTTCTTAAACGGCATCCACCTGACCTAAAAGGCACAACTGTTACTGTCTTTCTGCCAGGCCAAAGAAGTAAGGGACGAGATACATGTCAGAGGTCGCAGTGTGCTGCTGTTTGAAATGAAGGGGTTCTGAGTGAGTAAGCTGCTGAAAGACGGCCGCAGGAAAATTACAGAAAATTGGCTGTTTTGTCAACATTTCATCAGAAGATTTACAGAAAGCTGACCCCAACCCTTTCTCTCCCCCTCTTTCACAAGGCTAAGGAGATTGAGAGGGTTGGAACTGACTGACAAACAAATCTCTTCTTTATTTCTTTCTCGCTTTCTCTTTCCCTCTCTAGAAGTGATATTCAATATGATCTCTTTTTAATGATCATAAGTGGCTGAAATTACATATCCTCAACACATATTGTCGAGGTTGTTTAGTGTCATTCTAGGGCACACTAAGGGCATAAAAAGTAATTATCAAAATGTCTGAATTCTCC
>JAQLOL010000022.1:13240916-13255567 GCA_029783665.1 Naso thynnoides
AAAGTTTATCTGATGAATTTAGGTGGAGGCAGGCTAGCACTTCCCATTGACTACCAGTGTTTGAGCTAAGCTAATTAGCGTTGGGCAAGCTCTGCCCGTCTCTTCCTTGTTACTGCACGCACAGTCGAAAGAATGGTATCTATCTTCTTGTCTGGAACTCTTTAATTGTAAGTAATTTTATGTCAGTTAAAATAAGTTTACTTTGACTCATGTTTTCACAGGGGTGATGGACATAGCCTTTGTTTCTCAGGTTTAAATCTGTTATATGCCACATTCTTCCTTTGCTCCCAAAATACATGTAGTTTTCATGCTGACGAAAAATGTGACAGTTTCATCCAGCTGGCAGTATACTGGGCTATCTCTGTAATTAAGTTTACTTTAAATTATTCATATGTTGACATTCAATCCAAATTCAATCCAAAAAAAAAGTGTGGTTCAAATAATAAAGCAAAAATTGCAATAAGTAAAGGATGTAAAGTTAATTGTCACATGCCTCTGTGTTCATTTGGTTGCGTTGCTCTTTCAGTTTCAATGGAGGCTGCAGGGAACAAATCCAAAATCTTTTTTATACACAACAGAAGGGCTGTAAATTTTTCTCACATCAGTTAAACTGGAACCGCTTTACGAAGAGAGCTTTTATGGTGAAAAGTCGGATGATTATAGATCAAACCTCACCAAAACATTTTTAAATTTAAATCAGGATATGTGATTTTTATTATATACTACAGTGATGATCGTAACCTTTAAATTTCAGTATTTCTGTGATAAAAGCTGCTGCAAATAAAGTCATCATTCAGTCCACGTTGTTACTCTCTTATGCAACGCTTCCTCATGTCTCATTTACACCTCAGAATTACTGTTTGTGTTTTATATCCAGTTTAGTGCCGCACCTAAATGAGGAGGCTCCTTCAGTTTCCACTGGCTTTCCTCTAATTACCCTTCTGGATGGTGGCAAGTTGTGTCACAGTCTTGTTATTTTCACAACAAAAATAAAAGCAAACCTTCCTCCTGAGCCCAGTCAGTAGTTAGCTTGATAGCATTTGGCCTTCGTTGTAAACAAGCTGAAAAGCTGCAGCTCCTCCCAAAGTGCCAAAAGTGTTTCTGAAGACTTCAAGAGGGAAAGTGACAGAGAATTCAAAGATGCATTTCAAACAGTTTGCTAGCAGAGTGAGCTGTGACCCTCAGAGTGCAAGTTTAAGAATGTGGCTGTCGTCTGGACACTTTGCACCCTGGGAGATATCTGCAGAAGGCAATTACTTCAGCTGGGAAGCTGTCAGCTCAGCAAGAAGCAAATGATCGATTGTTTAGAAAAAAACTGAACTAGTAGCCGTATCAACCGTTAAGACAACTCAGGTTGGAGTTATTGGGAACATTGGTAGTTTGATATGTACATTACCAAAATAATTGATATAATAGAGATCCTGGCTTCTCGAACAATTAGCTCTACCTGCCGACCTGCCCCCCCTCCAAGAACAGGTGGATGCTGTTGAAAATGGAAAAAGCGAACACAAGCGCACAGAGAGAGGACGAGAGCCAGAGCTGTCATCCTGACTTTCAGATGAAGTGGGGGATTAGGATGGAGGTGAAAGCATGCTGAGGACCCTGGTGACAGCAGATGAAGGGAGATAGCGCAAACTCCTGTGGAATTCACCAGCATTCATAGGCAAAGTCGGGGGCCGCGGGTTGCTACGCGAGAGCTGCAGCGCTCTCAGAAGTATTTTTGGTAATATACATTTCATCACAAAATGTCAATAGTAATGATTGAGTAAGTTTTGCTGCAGGGAAAATTACATTTCAGGAAAGATCTGAAAGGTTAAATATGCTTTTCAGATGACACAGTCCTCGAGGGAGCAAAACTGATTGCTGACAATCTCCCTCTGTTTTGAACTGTTATGAAATCATGTAGTGTGTGTCTGTGTGCCTGTGTGTGTATGTGACCACAAACCCACAACAGCACCAGTCACACCACTGACAACACTGACATTAATGCCAATAATGATGTCGTACAAATTACAGCTTGTGTTCAGTATTTTCTTGTGTCTGTGTATGTGTGTGTGTGTGTGTGTGTGTGTGTGTCGTGTGTCTTTCCTGGTGTTTTGGCTGAGTCGGAATGTGCTTTTCAATGTGTCTTTTCTCCCGCCGGGTCTAGCTGTGGTGGTCCCGCGGCACCAGCCATTCGTCCCTCCACAGACACGCTGACTAGGCCAGCCCGGGCTCAGGTATCTCCACTAACCTCCCCTTTGTCCTGCTTCAAAATAGACTCTTTTGTCTGCTGTTTTCTGCAGGTCATTGTGAGGAGCGCTTCTTAGTGTCAGCTTTAATTCACACTGTAACCCAAGCCGTGATGCCTCCCAACTATCCACACCGCCTGCCTGGCATTCAGCTGCTCCTTGGAGAGCTGAGGCTGCATTACCACCCCTCCAATAACTGCACCCAAGGGACGACTTGCAAACTTTGTTGCTTAAATATTTAAATAGCCCTTTAATTGACATCCGTCAGACCTCACCCAGAGCACAACCTGAGTGCTGCTCTGTGGACAAAGAAAACGCTGGTGCTGTTTTTCACTCATTGTCTTCTGGCACTGTGGAGATTAGATTTTAGAGAATTCCATTTTTACCCCAAGAGCTTAGATCAAATATCCAAAGCTATGATGCATTACTGCAAATTGATCCGTCTTGTTTGCTGCAGTGGTTTTTTAGTCTTTTAATGCACAAGGTTTTTGAATTGTAGCATGCAGCAGAAAAGACATTTGTAGGTAGACGTGCACCATTTTTTTCCCCCTTTGAATCAAACTCCCCGCAGCAGCTTGCATCGACAGTGTTTCTCTAACCTCTGACCTCTGAATGAACTGGCGTCAAAACAACTGCTTAAATTGAAGGAACCTGAGTCCAAATTACAACAACACAACCATGCGATGGGAATTGTCCAGTGGATAATGTAAAATGGAGTTGCAGTCAAGGAAATGCACCAAAAAGAGTCAACAACAGTGATGTTTTTTCTCTTCGGAGCTTAACCTAAGATCGCAGTTGGAGAGATACAGCCCCGGGGCTCTGTCTGCCTGTCTACCCTTGAAGAGGAGAAGAAACAACAGGAGAAAAGAGAAAAGAGGCTCATGTTAAAACAGCAAACATCATAACCTGATATCGACACTCAGCTGGGGTTCGCTTTACTTCTGCAGTCTCTGTTTTTCTCTCCTGGGAGGGTGCAATCTATATGGGCTTCCTCAAACTATCTCCACGGCTAAAAATAAATCCAACATAAAGTACAGCTGGTGTCAAAAGTTTAAAAAGTGAGCTGGTGAAAATGGAGATGTTATATCAGTAAGACAGACGATTAGCTGGGCTTTCTATCCAAAAAATGTATAGCTACGTAGTCATGGGTACTGTGCAGAGAAATACTTTACATTAAAGGTATTATTTATTTTTTGTAGATCAAGATGTGGAACAATTAGCTATTTTAAAAAGTCTGAACTGGTTTTGAATTGACTGATGTCAGTGAAAATGTTGCCTGGAACTTAAATGTCCTACCAGGCCATCCCTGCGTGATGCCATTGCCAGGGTAAGTCTGACAATATTCTATTTGTATTATTGTCATCAAATCAAGTTCAGTCCCATTAAAAGAAATGAACCAACATTTACTCCTAAATTTACTCTGAATGCTAAGTCATTTTTAAAAAACAGTCGCTTTTTAAAAACTCAAACGGGACCAAAAACTGGATTTTTTGGGAACTATTTTTAGCTTCAGACTAATACACAGTTTGTGTAAAGCAGCAGGATGAATTATATGGAATTAAAACAAACTAAACTGCAATAGATGTGCTCATTTAAATGAAGGAACATGTCACCCAGTCAAACATTGTGACGGATTGATGTGTTTTAATAGTTTTTGGACAACTAGAGGTATCGGTGATTATAATGATTTATTTAATTTATAAAAATAAAATATTTTAATTTATTTAATATGAAATACAACGTAATTATTACAGCGCCTGAGAAATAATTTCAGTTTCTCTCCGTTCTAGCTATTATAACAGTAGGTGGCAGTAATGCTCCTAAATGCTGGTTTCAACACACCTGAAAATGGAAAAATTTATCAAGCTTAATTGATTTTTAATGTGCTTTTCTGCAGTTATAGTTACACACTCTCTTTAAGTCCCCTTTATTTGTATTTAAACTGCACCAAATAATACACCAAGTCAGAACTAATTTGACTTATTGCATTTTTTAGCTTTTGCAGTGATATTATTGCAATTTATTTTTGCCCGCAGTAATCGTTTGATTACAGCCCGATGGACAGCAATGGAGCTCTGAGGCAAAAGATTCTTGTTACTGGGATCAGTTCACTGTTGGTTTTGATTATTTCATGAAATTAATTGTAAATAAGAAAACAGAATTGTCACCACACTCATACTTTAAATACTTTGCTAGCTCTGACTCAGAATCTGCAGCTTTTTTGTGACCTGGTTGAATGTGACTCTTCACTAACACAAGCTGACATGAAAATGATTTTTTTTTATTTCATGCAAAAGTAGTTGCAGGAAACATCAGATGAATTCAAAAAAGGGGATTAATCGCACACAAGAATACTGAAAAAATCAGGTTCCAACCTAATGAAGCCGTGTGCAAAATGTGTTGTTCTTTATAATAATATTTTTTCAGTTTTCTTGTGAGAGATGACCGTCTTTTTGAACGTATAAAATTTTTTTGGACTGAATATGCTTTACAGTTTGATAACATATTCAGGAGTTCAGATTTGTGACAGATTTGGCTAATTTTAAATGTGCATTAAATATGCGAAGAATCCAGCTTAAAAACTCTGCAATTGGTAGATTTAGATATAAATCAGATCCCACCCAGTGACCGCAGGAAGGTCGAGTTTCCCTCTGACAAGCAGCAGCCGAGTCTTTCAGATGGGATTGCTGTGTTGAGGAATGGAGTGGAGGTTTGTGGGAGCCCGTCTCGGCCCAGTTCCCCCACTCAGCTCACATTCTCCGGGTGAACCCGTGTCCTGGGGCCAGTTGGGCGGCACAGTCTCATGTCTCAAGTCCTCACAGTTCACTGGGCCCTTTAAAGTGAACACACCAAGCGGGGGCCATCAGGACTACAAAAACTACAAACACTGGGCTGTCCGGGCTCCTATCTGAGACACACAGATGCACACTTGCATGCACACATGCACTCACACACACGCACACCAACTGTTAACAGCCCATTTATCTTGGACACAAAGAAGAGACAATAGCAAAGACAAAGACATTATCTGCATCCATTGTTAGTAGCAGGGGTTTGTAATCTTGTTCCTGAAAGTCATCATGAGTCCTCGGCAACATTCATCTTTTTTTTTTTTCCCCCCCGAGTGAATTTTTTTTACGCATGCAGAGTTATAGATCCTGAGGTGGTTATGGGAGGGAAATGTCAGAGAGAGGGGATCAGTTTTCAGACATGGCACACTCCGGTGAACAAACGCACTGAGATCAAAGTGAGCCCTTTGCCTACCGCAGCGCATCCCCAACAGATCTTACAAAGTGCCCCCATTGTGTGACCCTGACCCATTACCGATAATGGATCGCCTCCAGAACCGCCCCCTCGGAGACCGAACTGGTCCTGCACGCAGCACTGCGGTCTGCGCTCCGAGGAGAGCAGCGGCATGTTGATGAACACACACGATACGACATGTCAACTTTCATGCAGTGTGACAGCCTCAAACGGATCGGGAGCAACAAGGGGTTTTTCTTCCTCTTTTCGGCGTCCCCCTTTAAAGAATGTGACTGTCAGATCTCCACGTGCATCAGTCTGACTCTGCCCGTGTATTATTCCTTCACAATTAATTCTAATCACTCGTTTGCTATTATTTTTTTTTCTAATCCAGGAGTTTGTAGAACTTCAAAGATGAAGAACAATTGCCAAGTTGTGGCAAGGTCCTTCCAGTTGTTTGATATTTCTGCTGAAGCAGCAACGCGCAGGATTTGGTTTCCATCTGAGCTTTTTCTTTCACTTGCCAGAAACACTCCACACATCTGTGACCGCTCAATGCTTTAAATTCTGCTTTAGTTCATTTAGCAACTCAGCACAGCCACAGATTATTCCAAAGCCTAATGTGGTGTCACTGTGTATCATTGTGTTTGTTGTCTAACTAGTCCTGGGAGAGAGAACACTGCGGGTGCATCGTGACATTAAGGTACATAACTCTGCATTAATGCGTAAGCAGTGGTGTGTTTGGGTGTTGCTTGTGTTCTGACAGTAAATATGTGCACACACCCACACCACCCACACAAATAAACATTTACCCACACACACACGCGCACACATTGCACTCTTCTCCTCTGCCACATGTGCAGCCTCGGGCAGGTTTCAGTCCCTCCTTCCCTCATAATTACTTTGGTGATCAAGGTTAGAGCAGTAGTAACGTGCACTAACCCTTTAACCTTCGCTGAACTCTCCCATTAGTCCACCTTGGAGGCTGATGCATGGTGTCAAATGCTGTCACCCACAACAAGCGGGCGAATTAGTCTTGGCGTGAATCTAAGAGACGCCTCTAAAGGCCTCCGCGTGAATCAGACGCTGCGGCAGAGACAGCAGGAGCGTGAGGGGGTCAGAAATGCAGCGTTATCAAACAACCCCCCTTCGTCTTCTGACCCCCTGCCTGGGCTTACAGAAACAGGACAGACTCCCACAATGCACCCTGCCATTCTGCCAGCCCCGAGGCCTCCTTCAGACAGCTCAGGAATTCTCCACAGCTGGGAGCAGAATTTCTACCATCCTCCGGTCGGCCGTCTCATTGTCTGGCACTGGCATCCCATCGTTCCCTGTCTGGCTCCGTTGTCCTCCCAGCTCACTGTTTTGATATTGTTTTTGCTCAAGGGCAAAGGTCACGTGGGCGGTGACATCTGAGTTTGACAGGAAATGAATTGCAAACAGTGATCATAATAAAAGGTGAGAATTCAAACTGCAGTCGGCTCTGAAATAAAAACAGAGCTGATGAAGGGCGCCTTTGTTATTGGCATGTATGCTAATCATAATGATGTCATCCTCGCAGGTATTTAAAAAATAATCCTCACAATTTACACCTGATTAGTTTCTTTCTGGAGTTACTTGTGTGGTCTAACTGTAATCTTCACATCACTGTCAAAATGTCCAAAATTAAATTGCTAACACTGCCCATCCAGAGCTTCACTGGAGGCAGATGGGAGGACTAAACGATCGGTCCAGGGGGCTGCCATCTTTTTACTCCCTGATCCAGCTCTGTGGGCTGCAGTACACAAACTATTTTCTAGGGGGCACTATTGAACTAAGAGAGAAACTCACTTGAGACAGTGAGCCAGAGAGGAAGCTTCATCTCATGAATGCATAGAAGGTGGAAGGCATTGATAACTCAGATTCTGAACATTTTTAGTGATTCAGCAGCGGAAAAATGTGTCGACGCTCACTTTGTCACATGATCATCTTTGGCGAAATAGAAACTTGTGTGCGAGATTTTGTGTCCTTGTGAAGACTGATCAGATAAACCGCATTCATTACACAATTAAGTGACACAAGATTGCACTGTCAAGATTAATAAGGTAATTGCTGTTTTGACAAGCGTGAAATCTCTCAGATGAATCGCTGGAACCGTTAGAAGCTCTTCGACAGACTCTTTCAAGTTTTGTCAGGTTGGGAGAAATGGGCAGGGGTGGAGCCGCAGCTTTTTATCCTCAAACAGAAAACTAGAACCTCTTATTGAACAGAATAAAACAAAATAGCAGAATCTTAATTTTCATCCAGGGGACGTTAAAATCTGACATGTGGAAAAAAATATATAAAAGACGGCTCAAATCAGTGTCACAGCGGGATCTAAAAAATCAGCGCGGTGACAGAATGAAAGGAGTGTTCACAGCTGAGGCCACAGTGTTGCCGTCACACAGAATTTAGGCTGTGTGATGGACAGATCAGATGGACTGGGCAGATATTAGGAGTGGGAGTAGGATGCGACTGGGATGCAGATGAGGCTTGTCAGAGCAGCAGAGGGGGTGGTGGCTGAAGTGGAGTGGAGGGAGGGTGGGGGTTCATATCCAGGGAGACCGGGCGAGCAGCAGTATGCAGGTGGTGGCTGGCTGGTGCTGCTCAGCTGGGCCCGCCGCCAGCTTGGCCCCTGGGTGCCCCGCTTTGAATTCAGCCCTTTGTGCCGCCCCGGGGAGGTCAGACAAATTCACGTCTCATCATACAACGAGATAGCAATGATACAGGGTAATGACTCAGCTGCAATTTCAGCCCTGACGCCTCAGCTGTAAAAAATGCTCATCAAAACAGTTTATCTAAGGTGGCACGCGATCAGCTAATACAGATTTTTTTTTAAAGAAAAGGTTAAAGACATTTTATATTAACTTATCTTTTGATTATATTCTGTGCCCTAAAAAGAAAAAAACTCTCTAATCTTAGAATATTAGTGTTTTACAGGGGAAATGTGTTGTTTATACTGTCATGGTTTTAGTGCTATAGAGAGACTATCACGCAAGAATGCTAGTAGACCTCACCGCTGTTCCTACATGTCATTGTCCTTTATCAACGACAGCCACATAGGTTACATAAATCCCAAAATAGCTTTAAGTTTGAGGTATGGTGTTTGTTTACATTTTGTCCATATGCAATAAACGTTACAGAAAGTAGCTGAAAATGTGTGATGTTAGTTGAAAAGAACGTCTGTGTCAAAATTCGTCTTCATGCTAATATTCCACCTAGGAGGGCAGCACTTGTTAGGGACTCTAACTTTCATCTCAACGGCTCCCTTGCTCAGCAATTTTGGGCCAAATAAACGCAGCTGTTCTCCTTAGAAGGGTGAATTGCCTATAACTAACAACTTTCATGTGTTTCTATACCCCGTTTCAACATGAATGGCAGTGAATTGGCTTTAAAAATCTAGTCTGACATCTACTGAAGTAAACACATGGTCGCATTTAACACAGCAACATTTGCAGAAGACGGGAGCGATCTCTGCTAATGGAGACGAGTCAAAAATAGACTGGTATGGTAATTTAAATTAATTACCAGCCACTTTGGTTGTTTGTTCCATTGACAGGCTGTATATGAAAATGTATTTTTCCCCAGAACATTGTTTAAATCTTGCACAAAAATTATTTGCTAGACTGTGTCTAGTGTTGTGGAAGTGGTTCTTTTTTACTCAGAGGGTCAGTAGTTCAAATCCTCTGCCATCTGCATGTCAGTGCATCCTTGAGGATACCAAACCCAAAATGGCTTCATCGGTGTGTGTGTGTGTGTGTGTGTGTGTGTGTGTGTGTGTGTGTGTGTAAATGGTATTGGTCCTGAGCAGGAGCAGGTGATCCTCTGCTGTCAGTGTATGAATGAGTGAACGCTGCCTTGTGTTGTAAAGAGCTTTGAGTGGTCACCAAGACAACAAAATGGTAAATAAATGTCGTGTATTCAGCCATGTTCTGCTTGGCAAATTGATATTTTCGTATGAAATTGGTAAAATATTAAATCAAACGGGTCACTAAAACCCACATGCATGCAAATTGATCCGACAGTAAACTGAGATTTCTTTTGTTTCTGTATTCGGTGCTGATGGAAACACACAGTCACAGCAAGTCCACACACACACACACAGAGTGTGGTGTGTTTTTGGGATGGACGTCAGTGGCCTGGGTGGCGGCCTACTTAGACCCAGTCAGACTAGTGGACAGGCTCTAATGAGAAGCAGGAGCAGCGAGGTGGGAGTGGGACCGGCTCTGGGGAAGGGTCACATGGGGTTAACTATCAAAGATGAGTGCAAACCTATCCCTGTGGAAAAGAGTCTGAAGAAAACATCAGCCTGCACATGTTAAGCTCGCCAAACTGGGAGTTCCTCATCTTAATTAATCCAAGACACAAACCCCCTCCCACCCCAGCGAGGAAAATTTTTGCCTCACTCCACAGACGAGAGAATGCTAACACACTTAACACACTGCAGAAATTAGCATGCTGTGTTTAAAGCTTTAAGAGGACCATCCCAGTCTATTTCTGAATTGTTTCCATCAGCAGAGGTCGTCTCTATCTTCTCCAAATGTTGCTGGTAAAATGTGACCATGAGTTACTTTAGTGGATCTCAGGCTGCATTTTTAAAGCCCATTTACTGCCATTCATGTTGAAACAGGGTATAGAAACACTATAGGACATGTGAAAGTTGCTAGGTATAGGTAATTCACCCTTATAAAGAGAATGTTTGTGTTTATTTGGTCACAAATCACGGAACATGGGAGAGAGAGAGAAGGGAGCCGCGAGGCGTGGAGACGAAAGTTGTTACGCGTGGAAAAACAGTCCCTTACTCGAATGTTAACGTGAAGACGGATTTTGACACAGACGTTCTTTTTAACTAATGTTGTCACACATTTTCAGCTACTTTCTGTGAAGTTTATTGAATATGGACTAAATGTAAACAAGCACCATATCTCATAGATAAAGCTATTTTGGGAATAATGGGCGGGGTTTATGTGACCTATGTGGCTGATGTGGACAAAGGACCCGTGCTTTAAGTGGGTTGGTACTCACCAGTACGCAGTATCCCCACTTCAAGATTTTATCCCCTCTGCATATCGGGACTTTTTACACCGCAGCAGGACCTCTCACAAGCTCCCAGTACCCTTTCCTGTCCTCTTCACATCAGAGTGTCTCTTGGCGATTTATAACAACACTTAAATAACATTAGGGTGCACTATGTGACGCTCATGTGACTAAATGACACTCACTCGTTTGTCCTCACGGAAGTGAAACGTCACATCAACACTAACTCAAGAGTCACAACAATGTTGGAGAAATGGGGACAAAATCAAGGAATGAAAACACGACTGTAATCTTGACGCAGCTTCAAAAGGGCACAAAGAGAAGAAAAGCTAGTCGAACACCCGAGGCAAAAAGCATGGAAGTAATTGGTGTAACAAAATAACTTTGAAAAAAAATCAGCTTTATCTTCTAGTCTATTTATTCACTGTAAAAATTCAGCACATAGACTAATACTTTTTGATTTGCCGATACTGGCTGCCTGATTCACATGCCAATAGGTGAACGGGGGAGTACCAGCACTTATTTTTTTCCATTTAGAGCACCGCAAAGGACAATGAAATGTAGCAACTATTCCACGGTACAGGCTGCTCATAGGGTCATCACTGGTTTCCTGTCAGTGTAATTTATGGTGTCTACGTAAAAAACAAAGCATAAAAGGAACTGACGCACGTTTGTGTATTTGGATATTTACTGAAAAATATCTGAAAGAAAGGCTAAAGTCAACAGGGTTAACCACAGGAAAAAATATGAAAGTAAATTTATTAGTTTAGTCGGAAAGATTTGTGTGGGTGCATCGAGAAACACCCAGCAAATTTTGCAAACCACATAGTGATAGACAGTTGAAACCCGGAGGAAAATAGAGACAGATGTGGAAGTGTAGAATTAAGCAGAAAAACAGCGGCGGCAGTGAGCCTGTCTAGACGGCTAATTTTAATGATGAAAAACTGTCTACTGTACATTAATGCAACACGGTGATTAAAAGCCATGTCACATCTATATATTGTAAGAATTATGCAGCACTTTAAACTTCGTTTTATGTTTTTTAAATCAGCTGCAGTGATTTAAACCCCAACTCCACCATCGGCTGTGGCTGTCAGCATCTGTCAACATGAGGCTGAATGTTTCTTCGCTGGACTTCCATGTGAATGAGCTACTGTGCCAATCTTTACTCTCAAACACATTCATCAAAGACAACAACGTCTAAAGCACGTCAGGCAAATCTATGAGTCATGTGATGTAAATTAGCAGTGTAAATGTTTTTGCAGATTCAGACATTTTTGTAGCAAATATGAACAAATACGACTGTCAACACAATCTGGGGAAACTACTGCCGCATTTCTGAGGAATTAATGTTCGAGCGAACCAGCTGGCACCCACCTAAACAACAACTTTCCATTTTTTGGCCGGACCACGAGAGTGGGCACAGCCCGAGGAATACATCTGTCTCTGAGTGAGCCAGTGAGTGAGTGAGCAAGCGACCAAATTTTACGATTGGTTGGAGAGTCATAGCTCTGTCCTCATTGGTTGTTGCCCTTTTAAAATTAATCTGTGTGAACGATCATTACGTAACCAGTGGACGTTTCGCCCGTGGTGGAGCGAGTGTGGAGCGGCATGCCGAAGCGAGACAACCGAAAGACAAAAAAGTCTCCACAAGCTGTTAAATAATCACATAGTTGTTGTTATATCGTATTAACTGAGACTCTGATCTGCCATGCATCGTGGTAAGAGGCAAATAGATGCTTTTCGCTTTAAATCATATCACATTATCACCACACCGGCGCTCCCTGCTTCTTTCTGCCCAGGCACAGAGCTGCAACGAACAGTCAGCAGACAGACGGCTGGCGGCTACTTTCCACATATTTTTTTGGCATTTTTTAAACTCATATCAAACACACCACATACAATCACATGACTATTTTTTGCTTCTGTAACAACACTTTATGGGTTGAATTGTAGGGTGTTTCTCGTCCACGATGAATGTCTTTTACCTTCTACTTTCAAGAGGACTTAAGGTAGGCGACGAATTTACTCAGAGCCAGGGCTGACAGTAATGCTTGCTTGGGGCAAGTACCCTAAAGTCCGCCTTTCTTTGAGTAAAATGTGCCATATTTTGCCACATGCAACATTTTGTGATCAGTCAGCTGATCCGTTTCCTCACTATGTACACAGTTATTATCAAACACGTTAGTACATTTACCTGCTAGGTCCGTGCTGCTCTCTTTGGAGATTAGAGGGGAGGTGAGGATGACTCACGAACAGAAGTCTATGAACGCAAAGCGTCACGAAGAAGATTCAGACATTCATATGCAAGATGTTGCCTTTGTAAATCTATCTAGCTACATTCTGTATATACATACACTGTATATATAATGGTTCTTTGTAAGACTATTGTTTAATCTGCCACCACTAACCACAGGTACCACCTTTACCCAGATGTGGTCCAGCTGTATACTGGGTTTTCACCTAGTCTTGTTTTAAATGGTGAGAACTATGTGCTGAAGCAACACTCGCTACATTCACAGCAATTGATCCTATCTCCCCAAATCAGCTTGTGCCGCAGCCCTCACAATGAGGACCTTTCGTCACAGTAACACATTAGTTTCCCTCCACTTGTCCAGACAAGGATTTCACTCGTAATGGCCCTGTAATGGCCTGCAGGTCCTTGGGCATTGGCTGTAAAGGCTATATTATTGAGCAGCCACTTCTTGACTGACAATTTGTGTACATGTGTAGGAATTGCTGGGCGGTGACTGGAGCCGTCCACTCAATCCGTCAAACTGAACACAAGACTGCCAAGAACGAAGCAGATGAAAGAGAAAGCAAATGCTGCGCAACACGACGGGACGTCTCGGAGGCCAGAATCAGTTGAGCAGGCAGAGCTCTGTCAGCGTTCGCTATCTGGAACACGCAGGCTTTAGGTTGCAGTTGCCTCGGAGCAAACAAAGCATTCTGTTCAGACATGCAGAATGTTTTTCACACTTCCTTTCATATCAAAGACATCTATCAGGAGGACAGACACTGATCATTAACTCGTTTGATTTATGACAAAGTCATCCAGTTTTAAAAAAGGAGCCCTCCTCTCATTACAACATTGTTCGGTGCTCACAGTTTACAGCATACCTACTAATCTAGATATGTAGGTTCTCTCCGCAGATCAGATTACTTTATTGTTTTAGACCGGGGCTCCTCCTGCTGAGATCATTTACTGTTTAAGATTGTTTTCGGCTGAAGTCGTGCTGAAATTCAAGCTCCCAGACATCACGTAGTAATCCAGTCTGATCACAGTGAGGCCATTTGCTGCAGGATCTTTGTTGTAAACACTAAAGATGGCTGGCACCTGTCTCTGTGGATACAACACAGCAGCGGCACCACTGTGTACTTTGCATATTTATGTTTTAATTGTATTACAACCCGCATGGTCTATTAATGTTGTTCTGTTCCAATTGCTGAAGTGACACAAATATGTCGTGTTCCCCGTCAGCTCCGGTGTGTATCTGTTTGTTCATGCCTTCCGAAGATTGGAGATAATGTTGAAGGATGGTGTTTTTTGTTTGTTTGTTTTTCAAAAAAGTGAGAACAAATATAAACTTGCGCATCTTAACATCTTGAATCTCACTGAACACATCAGACCAGAATGTGCGGTTGACTAAATGTTGCTGCTGCACAGTTTTTTCCCGAATAAAGAATGTGTTCTCCATTAGCATTCGCTGGCAAGCAAGTTTGTAAAGAGCAAAAAAAAAAAGATGCATTCCCCCCCAAAAATCGTTTTAAATGCTGATCTTTGCATCATTTGTTTGTTTGGGTTTTTTTTGCAAATTCTTTCATTTTTCTCTCTGCTGAGCTTGCCCCAGCATCACTGCGGCTTGTATGGCTGCTGGTTTTGCCAAATCACAAAATAATGCGAAATAAAGGCTTTAAGTTACATGCTTACACTTTTTTTTCCCTTTTTGTTATTTGCACCCCTTCAAAGTCCCAGACAAGAAGATAGGTATCAATCTGTCTACTGTGCGCGCAGTAACAAGGGAGAGACGGGCAGAACTCGCCAACTGCTAATTAGCTTAGCTCAAACACTGGTAGTCAATGGGAAGTGCTAGCCTGCCTCCACCTAAAGTCATCAGATAA
>JAQLOL010000022.1:13255667-13269667 GCA_029783665.1 Naso thynnoides
TTAAACCTAATAAGTGTTAGGCGACGTGCTAACGTAACTTTACCTATAAAGTACTCTGTTGTGTGTGTGTGTGTGCATGTGTGTGCTGCATGCATGCAAACAGACATGTGTGCCTGTTTTTATTTCTGGTTAGCATGCAATGATAGTTTATGCTAAAAAGCATGCTAATTTGTTGTAGGAGTCAGTGGAGGCTCATGTCCCGTTGGTGTATTAACTGTCTTCCTCTTCTCTCTGTGGAACAATGCAACGTTATGAGACGTGAGCAGAAAAAAGACAAGAGGTAAGGAAACAAGTAGAACACACTCATTATGGCCTATACGTACATGATGCATACATTTTTGGTTGTCTTTTATTATCACCTGTTCAAGGTAGAGCAGACCACTACATCGGTCAGTATTAGCCTCTCACAGATACACAAGTATTAGTGTGTATGTTGTAGATATTAACCAGATATCAGCTGATATGAAAACTTTTCTGTCATAAAGAACACAAAGCAGTTTAAAAAGATGCTTGAAGTGATTAATAAGTATTAAATTTTAATTAAGTTTGACCGTTTCAGTAAACTGATTTCATTAGAGACAATAAAGTTTATTTTTAATCTATAAAGTGAACTTCGATCAGTTATATATCGTGCATAGCCTTACAATCCTAACCCAAATTGGTGCAGCTCTAGTTTTACTGTAGGCTACTCCAACATATGAATAGCCTATATTGACACAGACAAACTATAAATAATACTAAAATTTGGGAGCTTGGACCTTGGACTGTATTGTAGGTCTGTCCTGCTCACGTCTCACAATGTTCTACAGAGAGAAGAGGATGACAGTTAATACACCAACGGCACATCTATCTCCTTGTCTGGAACTCCCGAGGAGGCAAATAACAAAAAGAAAAAATACTTGGCATATCCCTTTAAACCTGTTATTCCGACCAATCAGCGTCCTATGAGGATCTACTGGCATCTATGGAAGGGTGTGTTACAGGGGTGATGCCAACGTGACTGTTTGTTCCAAAACAGCAGTGGAAGGTTAAATGAAGGCCAAATGGAATTAGATAGCTGTATATATTTTGAGTCTGATCCAAATGTGTCACAAAAAATGTTTGCTCCAAAAGAGGTTAGCAAAGAACCTTTAAACATAAAATACAGTGTCAACAATCAAAATCTCTCAAGAAAAATCTCCCCCCTCTTCATTTTAACTGGCTATATTTATTTCTCACTGTGAAACTCTGCTAGTAAAAATATAATTATGGGCTCCACTGTGCATGTTAAATGACTTTGTATTATTTAACTGGACAAAACAGGCATTAAAAATAACTTTATATACAGCAGAAATAGCCTTTCTTCTCAGTGATGGACTTGTTTGCTTATGTTGTTCATACTGAGGCATCAGCATAAAACTGAGGCTGTTCCATTTCCAGTTTAAACTTCATCGTAGCTGCTTTAAAAAAACCAAACCAAACAAAAAACCTGACTTTGAGGATTAATGGCTGCGTGCCTGCCTACAGAGACATTGAAGTGGTTTATACCTCCCGCATAATGCCAGACAGTCTGAACACAAACTGCGGACCGAGAGGATGGAATCCAATGTTCCCGAGGTAAGTTGACAAGAAATATCAAGAAGAGACATGAACTTCAAAGGGCAAGCCACAGGCAAGGGTTTGTGGGTAGGTTTCTGCTCTCTGCAGTGGCAGCTCTCTGTCAGGGCTTGCTACCTCCACCTGAGCCTCCAGTTCCACAACACCTGAAGAAGAAAATCAGGCCGATCTGTCAATCTGAAGGTCGACCCAACTGCTGTCCCAAATCCTGTCTGCGTGCTGGGATTCAGTTAAATAATGAAAGCATTTTATTATCATGTTCGGAGACAGATAAGAAACTTAGAGAAATAGTTTGACTGTTTGGGAAACAAGTTTTTTTTTGCTTTCTTGAGGAGGAAAAAAAAGGGAAGATTGTCTGTTAAATATAAAGTTTTTTTTACCAGCAGCTGGTTAGCTTAGCATAAAACAGAAGGAAGCAGGTAGCACCATTATGTACAAGTTACCAAAATCTGCCAGTTAGTGCCTGAAGTCTCTGCTGATTGTCTGGTAGCCTCACAGTGACAATCTTAGGTGATTGCTCTTGGTAAAGACGTAGATGAACATGCTGCCTTTATGGTAAGCTAAGCTGAGCTAACTGGCCGCTGGCGCTTTTTATTTACCATGAGGACAAAGAATGGTATCAGCCATCTTGCTAGGGCTGGGAAATAAATCGATTTTAAATCGAAATTCGTATTAATTTGTTTGGGAGATGTTAAAAAATTAAAATTGGGAAAATCTTTTTTCCCTTTAACTAGGGTAAATACGGTAGCCTACAACTCTCTCTCTCTCTCTCTCTCTCTCTCAGTTCTGGGCTCTTATTTTTTCTTAGTGAAGTTCTGGTGAGAGATAGGCTCATCCCATTCATCTTTGTTTGGTCAAACCTTTATTTTAAAAAAAGGTTTAGTTCGGCCAAAGATAGGTTTGCACTTTATTTCCAATAGGGAAATTCAAGTTCATTTGAAAAAAAAAAACACAACACATTTAAAATAATTCCTTTGTCTTTTGAAGTTAAAAACAAATAATAATTGTAATTGATGTGGTATGAAAAAAGCAGGGATTTTATTTTTTGGCCATACCACCCAGCCCTAACTTCTCAGTGAACTCTCTTCAAGACAACAAACCAACATATTTGTCCAAAATGTCAAACTTTCCCTGTAAAACATGTCTGTCTCTCTGTCACACATGATTCAAACATGACTTCCTCTCTTCAAAAAAACTTTTTCACACAGAAAGCCGCAGCACAGGCAACATCCTGCATTTGGCAACGTGAAGCATTTCATAACAGAGTTTTACCTATTCTATTTTAAGGCTCCTTCTCAGCGGTTATAGTGCTCAGCGCCACGGAGCTGGTCACGTCTCGCTTGTCAGCAGAGGAAGTCGACAGAGAACTTTCACTGGCCGGCACTGCCCGTCCGATGACATGTATGAAGGCGGGGGTGAGGAGCACGTGAACTCAGATACTGCTGTACCAGCTTGGGAGTCAGCCAGTCGCCACCCTGAGGAACCTTGAGCACGAGGACTTAAAGTTTGAGGAGCCCATTCAGACACGCCGCCGCGAAGGTCTGCCTGCACCAAGCAGGAGCTCTGAGAAACCTGAGCCCGGCGCAGAGCCGCACATGCTGATATGCACAGCGGAGAGAAGTGCACCGGCTGGGGTGAGGGCAGGCTGAGGCTGGGATTAGGCCAGATATTACTCCTTTAAAAAAAAAGTCCCACAGTACACGGCTGTGTTCTGCTCTGGTGGATCCACTTAGCTGAGCCGACCGTAGTGTAATCAATATTTACTCATAACGGCCACACTGGGAGGTCACGACCTTTAGTGTTCGTGACTGGTTATAATCTTGAGTTAGAGCTCATAATCTGGATTTATTGAAGAGGAGCGAGAATACTTTCACTGAACAGTTACTGCGTTCAGTGATGGACTGCAAATATATTAAATGCGTCTTTTGCTAATGAAATGATCTTGTAGTGTCGCTCTTGAGTTAAAACCTGTTCTTTAAGCGTATTTGTCTGTTGAAACCATCAGCGTGTTTTTCTACTTGTGGCAAGGCCTTAAAGGTCACGCTGTCTTTATTACACCCAACATTTCATCTCTAAATCCATCTTCATTAAACACGGAGGAAGGACAATGGCCTTCCTCGCACTTTTAACACTTAACCTCACCAGGCTTGACAATATTGTAAAAGTGCAAATCTCTCTCCAAAATGGCCCCACAGTTAATAATTAAGCCATGACATTTGGAGGAGACACCAGAAAATCCATATGGTGAAATTTACTAACCTTTTGAAAAGCTGGCAAGAATGGCTGTTCATCTGCAGTTTATTTGGGCTGTTGTAGCCCTCATAATAAAACTGTCAAAAACACACTGAAGAGCCTGGCGGCACACGGAGGAGGCTCAGCCGCCGTTAACTGGACAACAGCACGAGGCTAATCAATGCGTCCCAATCAAAGCTCCATTAGAGGAGCTCCGTCTCCAGGGAAGGTTGGACAAAAAAAAAGACATGACTGACAAATGATATTCATATGTAACATTATGGATTATAATCGTCATGATGAACTAATAATCATGTCGGTTCCTGCTGTAATGAAAAAGGTCATATCGGGGCAAAGAAACACCGACCTCGGCCTTTTGAAAACACTCATTATCAAGTTATCGCGGGTCATGCGGGAGGTCACATGTGGCCCAGCGGTCGTTAGATGATCTCTGTGCAATAGCCAGTGTAGCACCCACTGGCTACTGATTTACAGTCTTATAAAGATCTTTGGGAAAAAGTAAACTGGATCTAATTCATATAAACAGACAGACTTCTTTTAGAAGTTGCTCCCCAAAGGACGGAGGTCAAGCTTTATTTTCAGAGCAAATTGATGTCTTATCAGTCGCTGATGGTCTGCAGAAAGCCTCTCATTGGGTGTTTAATAAATAGGGCATACATGACAGGAAATGTGCCAAACGCAGAATTCCTAACAGTTTGGTTAAGCCCTCGCTGGCTGTTGACTTTCAGATTTACTGTCCACGCTCAGCTCAGCAGCGCACACTGCGAGTGATTTATCAGCCTCACAGGTGAGTTCTGTCGAAACATCCAGGGCTCAAATATACGGCTCAGGGCTCACCTTGTCCGTCAGCATATCCCACATCCAGAGGCAATGTTTGCGAGAGCGGCTGCGAACAGCCACTCTGCCCAAACTCATGTGTGAGCCAGAAGAGATGGCCTCCTCTCCGCTTTGAGTTCACCCAGGCAGGAAAAAAAAAGTAGTGACTGTGAATTCAGACTTTAACAAGCCTCGAGATTACACTGATAACATTTCTCTTTTAAATGCAAACATGTTTTGGGAAGAGGAGTAACACACGTAAAAATGGGATCTTTATTGACCCGATTAAGTTTCACAGTAACGTGAACTACATTGTGCGCTCTCTTCCAACTCTTGTGGTTAACATGATTGCTGCCTTTTTCTTCCTCAGTGACAGATTTAATTCCGCGCTGCAGTTTGACGAATGCACATCCAGTGCACAGAGGAGCAGACGTTTGCTGGTGTCGTCCAATTTGCCAGAAGGTAACTAAAGACAAGGAATAATTATGAACAAGTTTGTTTGATTTGTGTTGTTTTTGCAACCTGGTTAAAGGAGAGCTGCATGAGTATGAGAGCATAAATTATCCTCTGCAAGAGATAGAGTAAAAAAGTGCCTATTATGATACTTTCCAGATAGTTTATTCAAGGACTCCTCTAGAGTAGCTTTTGCATGATTCAGCGTTAAAAAAAGAAAATCATATTTATCGAACACTGACCCTTTCTCTAAAAGCCCTCCCTAAAATCCCACAAGAAAAAGTTTTGAACCAAAAACTGATCCATAAATATCAGCCTGAATAATTTTTTTTAAGGGTTTTCAATGTTTATTTGCATTGTCTGCTGATCCACCACTTTTGTCCAGGCTGAAATATTTTAAGAACTATTGGTTGGTCTCGAGGATAAATTGTCGTGACTTTTCCTGTTTTTACTTATTCTGTCGAATGTATCTCCACATCAACTTGACAGATTGGCACAAAATTTTACAAACATTCATGGCTCTCAGAGAACATACAGTATTCTGTTGACTGTAACTCTGGTTTTGTGGTTTGGAGTAAAAAGTCTGGACAGCTATGGGACAGGCTGCCATAAGATGTGGCAAAATGAATCATAACTTTAAATCCTCTTTCACTTTTTATCGCATCATTATCAGCTCAAAATGTATTTTAACACTTTGACTTGAGGTCAAATACCTGCAGAAACAGATGGCATTCCCATCAGCCTTAGCTGTAATTTGTGTACAGTGCTAATTAGCATTAGCTACGGCTAAGATGGTAACCATGCCAAAAATTAAATAAACCTGCTAAAAAAAGAGCCTTAACTTTTTTCATTGAGGGCATGTTAGCATGCCAACATTAGCATTTAGCTCAAAGTGCAGCTTTGCTAAGCACGGCTTCAGACTTATTTTTAAAGACACGCACGCACACACACACACAAACACAAACACGCAAACGGAAAAAATCTCACTGTAACTGTGTAATTAGTTGACAGTATTTATGTTAAAATAAATTTTAAATTAAATTTTTTTAGAGAGGCCTATGCATTTTTTGCAATTGCTCATAAAGCTTGTTAAAAAATGTATTATTAATTTATGATTTTTTATTTTAATCACTTTTAATAATGCATCTTTCCATTTAAAATTATTATTATTATTATTATTTTTAACTAACACTGCTAATGTGGCACCACAATTTCCCTGTTGTGCACCTAATGAAGGATTTTGTTGTCTAATTTGGGGTGTTTTGCTGCTGTAAATTTGTGCTATATTACATGTTTGTGGCAAAGGGATGCAGCAGTTGGTGTTTATTGAAATATGTCAGACTGACCTGTCAAGTTTTAGCCATATCCAACATAAAAGTAGTTATACAGAAAGTAATGCCTTCTTTTATTGTGGTACAATTTTTTTAAATTCAATTTTATTATTGAGTAAATGGACTTATTACGAGACTTAAAATGGAGTTTTTTGGCACATCATTCCAACAAATCTCTTTACTATGAATTCACTAAATTTTCATATGAAATATCAAATTGCAAAGTCCAGCGCGTCCGTGGAGGGAGCGAGTGCAGGACTTGGATTCCAACATCAAGGGAGAGGTTCCTGGAGGTTAGGAGTGCTGGCTTGTGTTAGACCTTAAGGTCATCATTCCTTCCACTAATGCCCCTGGCATCACCTTCCCTCTGACTTCAAACACCCTGGCTACATTCCTAGACCATGTACCAATAAGCACTAATAATGCAGAAAAATGAAAACCAAAACAGATGGGCTCCAATAGTGGTGGGGATTACCGAGTCCTATCCAGGGCTCTATCTGCACCCCTGGGCGCTGGGAGGTGAATCCTACGCTGTCTTTTTCTCAGCGCAGGAACAGAGGCAGGAGGCCAAAAAAGTATTTGCAGCAATATGTTTACATGTACCAGAAATGTCTGCAGAGAGATTTAAATGGTCATTTTCCTCTTGGACACGAGGACTCAACGTAACAGACTGCACCTGAACCTTCCTTTGAATTGTGGTTTTCTTGTGTTTTTATTCATTACAAGATTACAAGCAACGCAGACTCCTATATGAGTCCAAACGTCTGCGCTGCATCCCTTGTGGTATTCCAGTAAAATAATTCTGTCTACTGTTGGATCGAGTAACACTCAACTGCATCTATGTTGGACCTGCAGCGTGCAAACAATGCCTCATACAGGCAGCGGCGTTTTGTGCTGCTGACTGACACAATAAAGCAACGCACTGCTGCGAGCTCGGTTGTTTGGCTGTGACCCCTCTGCTTGGTCAAAGCCGCAGCACAGTCTGTCATTTGATTATGCACAAGCCCTCAAGGCTCAAAGAATAAGTGTCAGACGCTGGTTAAAAGTCTCCCTTAACAATTAACCACACGCCATGGAAAATGCCCAACGAAAACACCCAAAAGCTTCCCCCGTTCTCCCACTGGGGACTCGCCGTGAACTCCTGTGAACTCTGTGAAATCGTGAGAAGAAATCTAGACTGTACTGAGCCCACAAACGTCTGAGTGTCTTTGGCCCTGCAAAGCAACAATTAATTGGGCTCGGTTTGCTCCAAAAAAATGGAATATTGGTCTTGTGTAAATGTGATGTACAGTAAATCCAAAGCAGAATAAGAGTTGCATGGTTTGAATGAGTCCCTCCCCGACTGAGGCAGCGTTGGTGGGACGTGCAGCCTTGTTACTCGTTCTTAAGCTACTGTCTTAGGTCATGCTGTGCTTTTATGGGGCAGCTGGTGAGAATCTTGCTTTAAATTACGCTGAAAAACAAATCAGGCTCCATATGTTTTTCATGGGTCGGGCAGGAGACGCTAACAGCTAAGAGAGAAAATGAATCACAAACCTCCAATTGTGTCTCAGGTGGAAAATTTCAGGATTTTGGTTATCTAATGAAAATATTGTCACTAGACTCATTTCCTATGTGGTGCCAGGACGACAGAAGAGTAAATGTGTGAACAGTTTACTGAAGGCCGACTCCTAACTCTCCGTGAGTTTGTGCGTGTGTGTCTCCGGGTCAGGTTTCAGCATGACTGTTTTCATATCGAGGCCACACTCACCTCCACTTCTAAGTGTCTTCTTTGGCCGATTCACGCCCAAGTTCCAGAGAACAAGCAGCGACACAGGTTACATTCACTTGCTGCCGTCTGCTGTTCGGCAAATTGGAGGCCTGAAGTGAAGAAAGTGGGAACAGGAGGAATGAAAAGCAGCAACTACAGAAGTGTGGAGTTATAAATGGTCAACAAAATGTGTCCGTATTATGATTTTTTTTTTTTTATCCTGTCTGCTCAAACTGCACGGAAAGGCAGATTAGAAACTTGGATAATTTTGGAAAAATGGGAACACATCCTGACATGTGAAATTAATCAAGCAGTTTAAAATTTTAGAAAATGTATTCGCTCTCTTTTCGACAGCAGTCTCATGCCTGTGCGGTTAACAATGACGCAACACCCAGAAGCCGTTACCTCAGCTTAAAGACTGGAAACAAACGGAAGCAGCTAGCCCGGCTCTATTAGACGGCCTAACAATACCTCTGATATGCACAATAAGTGAACAAGATTGTTTCCCAAATTTATCAGAGGTCACTGATGATAATATGTGATGAAAAACACACATTTATGGTTGCTACATATTTTAGAGATTTAGCTACAACATGCAGTTCAGCTAATGTTTTGCTATTCCTTTAAGATCACGGATAAAAACACTTTTTATGCTGCTGCAGTTCTCCTGAACATTGTTCACACTGAGGGGGTTTAAATCAGGGCCAATCAAAAGTTAATTCCAACATCAGAAAAACTGCAACAAGCACAACATCCAGATATAGCAAGTTGCAATTTTTTGATAAAGGTAAAAAGCGTCTCAAATGTTGTTAAATATGAAATATATTAATTCACACACACATCACATCCTCCAGATGGAAGAGAACACATTTGCATATTTTTGTCCTGTGAACTTTAAAGGGATAGTTGAGTATTTTTGAAGTGGGGTTGTATGAGGTTCTGATGCACATTTAGTCAATGACTTTCTGCAGTGACACTTTTAGGAAAAAGGGGGGGGGATCTTGGCAGCTGAAGTCAGCATTGAACTGTTGCAGACAGGGGCAGCAGAGAAATCGTTTTTGGCCACATATTTAAAGGCTTACCTTAAAGATCAATATCCCTTCACATGTACACTAAATATAGGATTTTTTAACCACTTTAGTTTGCTAACAGACAGCTGCTTATCTTCAGTTTAACAGCTGATTTGTGGAGTGATGTGGTGCACAGCAGAAGTCGGCGCACGTGGGCGTAGTGACATTGAAAAAATGTAGCACCAAAATAAACGGCTGTCTGGCGACAGACTAAAGGGATTAAAATAAGTAAATAAATTTTGTCTGTAATTGAGTGGATATTGATTTTTTTAAGGTAAGCATTTATATATGTTGCCAAAAAAATTTTTTTTTTTTTTTGCTGACCCCATCCACAACAGCACAGTACTGAATCTTCCCCACTTCTCCTAAAAGTGACACCGCTGATCCCCGTCTGCAGAACATACAGTAGTGTAGACCGACTATGCAGTACCTCGTACAACCCCACTTCAAAAATACTCAAATAACCATTCAAATGCAAAAAATAGTATTCAAACTACCCTAATTTCTTTTTTTAATCCAAATCATTCAACCTCAGTTTAAACTTTTGATAAAGAAATGGTTCACACTTCAAGCATCAGAGACAAATACCTGGTAGCGTGAGGTTCAGACTGCAGGACTTTTATGAGCTAGAAAAAAAGGTATCGTCACACTCTCATGGGCTGCCTGCACTTTAATCTGACCAAGGCTTCATCAGGGTTTGTGGGAAACAATCCACAAAAGGCTCATTTATACGCTGTGTTCATTCAGGTGTTTTCAATCAGCTGTGATCAGTCATGGTCACACCCACCAATCAGGGCCCTTCAGAGAAGTCAGGAAGCACCATAATCACAAAAACATACAAATTTACACCTTTAGACACAACATATCTTAAAAAATATTATTCAAACTCAAGATTATCGGACATCAGGTGGTAGTTTTCATGTCAAAAGACCTTCTGAGAAGATATTTTAGCTAAAATATAATATGGAAAAGGTTATTCTCACATTTCCACCCCAGTGTCAGTGGTGGCCTTCTGTCCCCATGGACACCTCTGTAAGCTCACCTGGCCTATCCTGAAAAGGGAGACGTTCAACCCAACTGTGCCATTGTCTCTGTGCAAACACAGTGTGTGCCCAGCAGCCCCGTCCATGTTTACTGTAAATGAGAGTCTTTGTGACTCGTGTTTACTCAGTTTTTCACACTTTAATGCGCGTATATGCCAGAAACCTGACACAAATCTATTCACTGTCCTCATAAGTCCTGCTTACTCACACACACACACACACACACGCGCGCAGTGTGGCTCAACTCGACAGCAACATGAGATGAGAAAAAAAAAGTCTGCTTTTCATATCAGCTGCGTTTCTTCCGTTTTTCAGTCATTTTCATACACAAACAAATCTCAGCCAATCAGCGTCCGCACTTCAGTGATGTCACAGCGTGCTGCTTCCGGGGACGCCCGCCTCCTGGTGTGACAAGAGATGAAAAATGGCGGCATAACCTTGCCAACAAGTCCAACACCTGGCTGTCAGATTGAAGACTTGATAGTAGATATACTGTACACCACCGTGCACTCTCGCTCTAAATCCTCGCAGATTTGACAATTTCATGTGCTCCCTCTGCTCGGCAACAGCAGCCAGGATTATTAAACCCCGTCACGAGTATGAGCAGGAATATATTGAGTCATAGTAGCGGTGAACATCATAAATGCACTGTTTATCTGTGTGGTCACATGACTGCGCAGACAGTGCGTGGAAGCCTGCCCGGCCACATTGAGGAGCTGTCAGAGAGATGAAGGAGCACCCAGATGGTACTTCCAAGCAGCCGCCCCACAAGCCCTCAGGTGATGGGTGGGGTTCGTTCTCTAGTCGTGCAAGTGTTGTGGTATGTCACCTGAACTCTTCTGAACTCACACCCACGACACGAACACGCTTCTGCCTCTGCAGCCACGCAAGCACCGAGTGTTTACTCACGGTGTGTAAACAGGACAGAGTCGCGTGCAGATTTTGTTTATAGGTTTTGCTTTTGGACAACTTCAAAGTTTGTTTGATTGATTGCTGCAGTAAAATGTTTCAGAGATGTTCGATGTTGTATCAGCCCCTTTAAGCATTTACAACTTAAATACACTTGTAGCTATTATTGCAGTAAAATACCTGATTTACGAGTCAGGCCTCGTACCCAGTTGATTTTGTTACAGTTATTTCAAAATAATGAAAATGAAATAAAGAAGAGTTATGGGCCTTTAGCATGTTTTTCATTTTCTCTGATTTATATGTTTCTTTTTCTTTTTTTTTTTTTAACTGGCCTGCTGTCATTTTAACAGGGCTGCATTCACTCCAGCACAGCTACATGCTAACAGCAGCATGCTAACACCAGGGCTGGTGTAAGGGCACCGTTTGAAGCCACATAGTGGCCGAACCGAATAACTAGAGTTCATGTGATGCACAGAGGCCCAAAAAGACTTTTTCCAAGAGTTTACACTGTTAAAAAAGTAGCTGTAAAACAGTTGATAGGTTTTTACTTTGAGCATCACAACCTGCAGGGTGACTCCTTTCACCTTCAGAGCTTGAATCCTTTCAGTGCGATTATATTTTAAAAAATCTAGAAGGGCTGTAGGATAAATAATTTTGAACCGTACAGCCCGCTTGGCCAGTAGAAGTCTCAGGTGAGCAGCCTCTATAGAGCGGTGTGGTAATGACACCTAAAACCCGTTAGCTAAAGTCAGTTAGCACTTTAGCTCGTCTCACAGTTTGAGGTCTGTGGTTCATACTAAATGTGGCTACATTTAAATATGGCAAAATTATGCTTAGCAATATTGTGTCGACTCACAAAAACACTATTGACTTTTAACTAATAGTTCACATGCAAAGATTCATGGTGGTGGTTCATTTTGTCCTTTTTTTTAAATCCCTGCCTGCCGTTGTTCAAAAAGCATTCTGATTACATTAAAAAAAAGTAATTTTGTTTTATTCAGATTTAATGAATTTTGTGGTGTCTTCTTTATATTATGACTGTTTTTCTAAAATTAGATTGAAAAAATTGCAATACATCACCTCGCTTTCAGTGTTGTGATATATTACAATATATCATAACCCCTGTATCACAATATGCGTCATATAGCCCTGTTAATTCACAGCCCTTGGTCAAACAGGCTAAGAATAGACATTTTGTTCGGCAACATAAAATACGGCAGTATAAACCCAAATTTTGAACTTTTAAGGTTTTACGCGGCTTAAAAAAGGCGGTTGCTAACAAGTGGCTAGATGAGTCTACAGTGTTTGTCAGGGACATTAGATGTCATCATGTTAAAAAAGGAATAAAATATATAATATCTTTTTTAAAAAAGAATGTGAGACGAGCAATGGACACGGCCATGACGACGAGCTAGATCAGGTCACGCTAAGAGGAGTTTAGTAGAAAAGTCAGCGCGCTAAATCAAAACAGAAGTTGAACGCTTCGTAGTTCCTTTATAGCCTAACAATGATTTTTTTTCTGGCAATTTAATGTATGCTTAAAAAAACACAAACATGGTGTTCATCTGTGAAGATGATCATGCTGAACAAAATGTAACCTTGTGTTCGTCACAGCTGAGTTTCGACGATAATCCAAAATCTCATTTAAAAATTCTGTCAGAGGAAACCAGTGCGATTCTAACTTCCGGCTTTACCTGGAAATATATGTCATCCCTTCGCCACTCCATGGGCTACTTTTTTTATTCATTCATTTTTAAACAGTGTTGATAAAAATAACAAAGACAACACGTTTTTTCGTTACTGTATTTAAAAAACCCAGATGCAATGAGCTGAGAAACGTGTTCACTGAAGCAGGTGAGTGTTGCGAATGATCACTGAATGGCATTTATTTAATGTTACCAGGAGAAAGACATTGTTTATTCATCAAACCAGTCAACTTTGGTCAATTAGCAACTTTAACATTTTTGAGAATGCACATTATGACAATGACAACAAAAGGTTTTATGGTCTGTACGAAATAAATAGCAACATTGCTCATTTACAGCTTGGCTGAAGAGGAAACAAAACGAGGGTTAATCTTCATATTAAAGAGGCTTACAGATGAGTCGAGATACTCGTGAACTCACTAATTGCTCCAACAAAACAAAATGCTCTCCTTTTTAAATAAAGCTTTTTTTCAGTTTTAATATGCACCTTCAAGAGTCTGTTATAGTTAAATAAATAGAATGCTTTCCATTTTTAACATGCACATCCAATTTGCCTGGGGAGAGTATTTACACTTCACTGATCCTACTTGTTCACCAAATTCTCCACATTTTTCTCCTCTACACAGTTCGTTCTCACGACAAACTCTCATACATACACAAATGTACAGTCACTCCTGCAGACATGCTGCACCTATTTACTATTAACACAATATCTAAACCTATTGAAAGTGATCAAAATGCTAACGGTGAACATGGAAATCCATGTAGTGTAAAGAAGAAACAGTTCAAACACCACATCTTAACCAGGGGGGGCTTACAAAACGTTTTAGTTTACAATTGATCATGCACTGTATAAATTCACGGTGTTATTTGGTTCCAGAGGGTGTAATGAGTGGCTTCAATATCTACTTGTTTTCTTTAAGTGAACAAAGAGTAATATCTCCTGTGACAATTAAGTTATCCTACCAAATAATCTCTAGCAATATTTAAAGGAAAAGATCTTTTTTTTTTGCACATTAAGCCTTATAAAAAGGATATTTATGATCATATACGATGTTCTACGGCATTGTCAC
>JAQLOL010000022.1:13276585-13292856 GCA_029783665.1 Naso thynnoides
GAAAATAGAGGTAATAGGTCTCGGGGGACATTACTACCATATAACTGGCTTATAACTTATTTCTCAGTCACATATAAACACATTACCTCGTCGCCATCCATCCTGTCGCCTCTCTTTCACTCGCTTCCAAAACAAAAGCACGTGTTTCCGGTGTTACGCCGAGTTCTGCCTGCCTGGCACGCGCTACCTAAGATCTTTAGGACGGTCAGCGCTTGTGTCACTACTGCTTTTGTCCAAAGGGGGCGCTAGAATCAACAAAAACTAAAAGTTCCTCTCGGTCCCTTTAAAGGAGCATTCCAGTCTATTTTTGACTCGTCTCCATGAGCAGAGATCGTCTCCAAATGCTGTTAAAGTGTGACCATGTGTTTGCTTTAGCAGATGTCAGGCCGCGTTTTTAAAGCCCATTCGCTGCCATTCATGTTGAAACAGAGCATAGAAACACAAAAGGACACATGACAGTAGCTGTGTACAGGTAATTCACCCTTCTGAAGAGATCGTCTGTGTTTATTTGGTCCAAAATTGCTGAGCGAGGGAGAGAGATGAAAGTTATTACGCCGGGAAAAACAGTTCCCTACGAGTGCTGCCTTCCCAGCTGGAATATCAGCATGAATAATGTTTTTCAATAACGTTGTCACACATTTTCAGCTACTTTCTGTGACGTTTATTCGATATGTGGACAAAATGTAAACAAACACCGTATCTCACAGGTAAAGTTACTTGGGGAAAAATGGGCGGGGTTTATGTGACCTACGTGGTCAGTGTTGACAATGGAAAATGACATGTAGGAACACTGGTATGTTCCTTTAATTCAGCGCCAGCAGTGCAGAATTTCAACAGTGACTCATCTCACTTGCCACAAAAGCCACAAAGATTTGCAAACAAAACATATAAAACAACAAATGAATAAAAAACATCAGTTATGTGTCTATGTGGGGCAGGAAACACGTGTTAGCAAATCAAAAGCAGCAGTGCTGCTAATTAATCCTGATGATTTCCTGTACGGAGACGCACACATGATGGCTCAGTGTCTCTTGTTATCTGAGGAGTATCTACACTTCTCCTACGAAAACCTACATTTCATCGGCCACATGCCGAGGTTAACCTCTGTTCATGTCAACATTTTCTCCATCTTGAGACTCGGAGACGTGCACAAAAGACATGCCTGCGCGATACGCTGGGACGCGAGCGGACGAGGACGACGCAGAGCAAATATTCCCACAAGTTGACAAAAGTTGACACAGGCACAGATGTATTTGACAAATTCCCCGCTTTTGTGCATGTCTAAATGTGAGCCAGATGGTAGTGAACAGTGAGGGCTTGGCGAGATGCCTCGTTGTGTGTGTGGAGGCTACAGGCGAGGAACACTAGAGCTGATAAGAGTGGAGGAGCAGGCTTTCTGCAGAAAGGCCCCAAATCCCTCTGTCACTCACCATGATACAGTGATTTAATTCTTTCCAGCACCAGACCCTGCCCACGCATGGAGAGCCATTAATACAGGGTGGCTTGGCCTCGTCCTGTTTCCACTTCCTACTGTATCATAAACCTACGAATTAGAACGCCAGCAGCCATTGAAATGCTGCACATGGAGCCATGTTAGAAGTTTTTACTGCCGCGGCTGCATGAACGATCTCTGAAAAAATCTCAGATGTTCCAGCAAATATTTTTGTCCTCTTAACCATCGCGCTAAAGCCAGTTAGTGTTGGTTTAGATCCATCATGGTGGATGCCTGCGTTGGCCACCACAGTGACCAAACAGAGCACACAGAATACAACACCCTGGTGCCATATGATGGTCGCACCCGGGTGTCGTTCTCACTCGTGTGTGTGTGAGGGTGCAGAGGGCTCACCTGAGTCTGAGTCATCGGGGCTGACCGAGCTGAGCAGGTCCTTCTCCCTCTCGTAGTCGATCTTGCACAGCAGCTGGCCCTCCTTCAGCACAAACTCGTCGCCCTTCCTCAGCTGCCGGTCGCACACGCAGCAGCAGAAGCAGTTCAGGTGGTAGACGCACTCCAGGGCACGCATCACGAACTCTGTGGGGGCGATTTTCTCCATGCAGCCGCTGCACTTGGTTGCAAACAACCTGCAGGAGAAGAACAAAAAAATGTTTGCAGTTGTGCTAAATGGCAGAGAATGTTGCTGTCTAATTCATAAAAGTAAAGCTCTCTCTCCCTCTCTCTCTCTCTCTCTCTCTCTCTCTCTCAGTTCAATACATTCAGACATTTTGCTGCAGCAGTGGTTTTGGTGTGACCTGTAGTTTATGGAGGCTAATGTTAACAACACCGTCCGTAACATTATCAGGGTTAATCGCTGCTGTCCTCTCTTGTTATGCTATGATCACACTACATTTTTAGCATTTTCCTTCTGCTGCAATAGCCACGTGTGGCCACAGTGGCTGCTGTTCAGCCAATGTTACAGAACTTTAGTTTAACGTGAGACTATTAAGTGTTAAGAAAAGGAACAACGCGCCTCTTTTCTTCTTCTCTTCAACAAAAAATAGAAACAGTAACCCATTCCTCAGTTTAAATCTCTTCCCCCCTTTTTTTGCAGATACCTTTCTTTGTCTGGATATGAACGGTGGCTTTAAGCGGTCAATGTTTTCCTCATGTTTAAAAAAATGAAATTCATATTTCTGGAGCAGCTCAGCTGGGAGAGCGGGTGCCGCGTGCGCAGAGGCTGAGTCCTCGCTGCAGCGGCCTCGGGTTGAATTCCACCCTGTGGCCCCTTGCTGCATGTCGTCCCCTCTCCCTGTCTCCCCTGTTTCCTGTCCAATCCTTCGGCTGTCTTTTCAATAGAGGAGCAAAAAAACCAAAACAAAACAAAACAAAAAAACCCCGAAAAAGATTTAAAAAAAAATCTTTTAAGAAAAAAGAAGATATTTCTATATAACTCACATCACTGAGTGCATTCACTACCTTGATGAACCTCCTCTTACACGACTTTTTACTATTTATTATTCCTTTGAACGGCACAGTTTTTTTGATGGGTGAATAACGCGTGCATGTTCTGTGACTGTGACCCCTGGCCCGTGCCGCAGTTTGGGAAATCAGGAAGTGATGCAGCTGTAACACTGTGGATGGAAGCAGAACTTGGAACTGAGTTGCCACCGGAGTAAGTTGAGTCTCAAGTACCACTCGCTGGCCAAGCATACAGCTGATGCAGAGATCCCTCCTCCCCCTCACCAAAGGCACACCATGCTGGATAGTTTGCAATGGAGACACACGCACAACAAACTTTCAACAGTCATCGATAAATGGGCGGCGACAGTTTGCAGGCTGATTAATATTGTAGAGGGTGACGGTCTGCTTGAAATAATTTGCCTCACATTCACCCACCGCTCATATGAATTACCTTCAAGAACCGAGGAAATTTAGAACAGATAAGAAACACGCCATTAATGTCACGTTAGCTATAAACAATCATGCAATTAATCCCAATACATATTTTATTCGATTGACAGCCCTATTATTGATACTATATATATTTACTGGCATCTTGTAGTTGCCGCTTGCAGCCACTGGGGTTGCTGCTCAGCGAACGGTAGATAATTTTACCGTATGCGCTTTGCTTTGCGCTCTTTGCGTGCAGCTTTATTTTGTTCCATCACACTCACTGCAGGTTTTAAACCAAGTGTCAAGTTGACATGCTGATCCCGTGCGCTGCAGAGGAGGCGACTCCTTTGGCAGCAGCTCGTCTGTTAAAATTTCTCGGGCGGGCCCGGGCCACGCGTCATTCCAGGCGAGCTCAGTCATGGGCACCCAGACCTCCTCACAGATCAAAAAAAAAACGAGGCTTGGTCACGTTCTAGGGCAGCAGTCACCAAGCCCCGGCGACCGCAATCAAGCCTTTACTGACAGCGTACACATTTCCTCTATATCCACGATACTCTATATGCATCAGATACCATATCTGAGACCATGATTCATTGCTGACTACTGGGCCTACAGCCTGTCCATATTTCACCCCACTGTCTAATATCACGTCTGTATGGCGCAACACTGCCTCTATCACCATTTCCTAGACAACGCCTCCATCTTCTTTGATATCCTTTCAGGAAGATGTTTGCATTGTTTTATTGGTGACTGAGAGGCATTTAATTCGTTCTCTGTTGTTCGGAAGAAGCCACATTAAATGGAGCAAGAAGGCAGAGAGTGTGGTTGATCTTGTCCAGCCGTAAAGCTGGATTTATTAGTGGCCTCTTTGTTTGCCCTGGTCTGGAAGACAGCTGGCAACCGCCTATCTATTTGTGGTGAACATCTATTTCATTGTGCAAGGCAGGGAGGCAGCAAGAGGAGCAATTGACATCATCTGCTGGTTCGGGACAGGGATGAGCGATAGTGATGAATATAACGTGTAAATATGAGCGGAGGGAAACCGAAGGATGGTTTTGTTATGGTAATGTTGTTATAGGTGCTGATTGAGTGCTGATATGGTGGGCGTGTGCATGCGTGTGTGTTCACATGTGTAGCACGTGTATGAGCAGCTGCATGCACGCTAGAAACAAGCCAGAGTGGTTTCTGTTGTCGTCAGTGCAGCTTTCTAAAATAATTGCTCATCAGATCAGCATCAGGAGGGCAAAATTTTATGTTATCTTAATTACATCACATCAGTTGATAGGTTATTATTCTAGTTTTATCCATTCTGATTAGAATTAGCATTTGTATCCGGCAAAGAAAACAGCAGTTACAGCATCTTATGTTCTTTTTAACCGTCACGCAGCAGCAACACAACAGACATATCAGAAACTGGCACTCACAGGGTTCATAAAATCCTTTAATCTTTCATTTATTACAATAAGTTAAGAAGATTATTATTCAACGATGGAAAAACCTCCAGGATAATCCCTTGAAAAAGAAATTTTGGCATGTTTCTCTCAAACAAGCGGGGTTCTAGTTTAAGTGACCTGCCAACCTGGATCTCCCGTCTAAACAAACCTCAAAGTTTGGATGCAAAATTAAAAAAAAAACGAAAAACAAAAACAAAAAACAACACGACTCATAGAAAAATTGGGAAGAATTAAAATACAAAGAAATCTTACGCTGACACACTCCTGAATATTCAGGCACTTGTTTCTAGTTTTCAGAGGGATTAGCGTGTTACATGCTGGGATCAGGGAAAAGAGGTGATGAATCTGTCAAGACAAGTTCCCAGCTCGAACTCTAATATTTAGCTAATGATTGCCGGCTTAGGCTGAGAGAGAGAGCAGAAAGTGGAGGAAATGACTTGTTAGCGCGGTTTTGATACGTCCAGGACTCCGCGTTCACCTTCGACCACTCTCTCAAATCTTCTCATCTAGATGAAAACATTCTCATTCAGTCCTCTCTCCTTTCTTCTTTCTCCTCGCCGAGTCTAATCTTGTAAGCCATTATTTTTCTATTTCCCCTCTCTGTCACTTTGCATTATTTTTGCTGCTGTAATTCCTATTCGTCCCTTCTGGAATCTTCCTGTCCTGCTTTGTCCTCGGGTCTAATCCGGACTTTCTGCCTGTTTTCAGTCGCCGGTCCCCATTCTCAGCGGGGTTCAGATGGAATAGCCATGCATGACGCCCCTTCTATGGCAACCACACCTCCACAGGAAGGCAACGGCGACTTTTCGGATGGGCAGAGAAGGCCTTTGAGAAGCTGGCAGCAGAAGTAAATCCTTCTCTAAGGAACAAGGAGAATTAGCAGGGAGCAGTGGACTAGGGATTTAACCCTACCCCTCTCCTTTGAAAGGCACAGTCAGTCCCACTCCTGCGGCTAGCCACAATCAAACAGAGGAGGAGTGGGGAGGTGGCAGTGGGGAGAGGAGAACACAAACTCCCTGAATGACACAAGCAGTGGATTGTGGAGGAGCCTAATCCCACTTTAATACCTTTCCAAGTTCAGCTGCTAAAGAATGCTCTTTAAAACAACACCACTGTGTGAGCAGTGAAGGTTGACCAGGGGGAGGCACGCCATTCAACCTCCCCAGCATTACCTGATTAGTGGTTTGAGGACCAGGCCAGTGGGCCCGCATGCCAACAGGAGACAGTGCAGGAGATGTAAATGATGATTTTATAGGTAGAAAAACACATCAACAGGGGCTGTTGATAACGTTAGTGGAAAAGGAGACTTCACGGCTCTGTGCGAAGCTCTGCCGGGATATTAAAGATATCAAAGTGCTGCAGGTGTGAGTGGAATCGGACTTGAAGTGAATTAGCTGATCATTTACCGTGTTCTGCCTCTACTTGATCTCACTGACCCACTGGACTGATACCCCTTTCACACCGGACAAAAAGAAGCACTCACACCACCATCATCCAGCTCTTCCTGCAGTGTGAACGGACACAAACGGCATTTATTCCCGGGTCAAATGACTCAGCTGCAGTCATGGGTATTTTATAGGGCTGGGCATTGGCAAGAACTTAATGATACAATACGTGGGTCACAATGCGGTACAAAAATATTGCGATTTATTGCCATATCAATTTTTCAGCTCAGCCCTAGTATTTTATCTGCTCTGATATGCAAATGAAAACCAGGTGGACGTGCTCATTTTCTTCTCTTTTTGCATGTGATGCTCTGACGTGCATCAAATTTGAAAATTATTTTGAACCTTTTGCAGATGTGCAACAACAAGTAATGTGCAATATTAAGTTTGTTCTCTGCAGTGTGCAATTAAGGCTGGGCAATATATCGATGCTGAATCATATCGTGATATGAGACAAGGTATCGTGACAGATTTTGGATATCGTTCTATCGTGATATGGTGTGAGCTTTGTCTTTTCCTGGTTGAAAAGGCTTCATTACAGTAAAGTGATGTGATTTTTGGAACTTACCAGACTGTTTTTGTTGTTCTTTATTTACCTTTATCCACTTATCCACATTACTGATGTTTTTTTTGTTTTTTTTTAAATGTCAACGGGTTAATATTTTGTGAAACCACCAACAGTCATCCTGACAATACCGTCTCAGTGTCGAGGTATTTAGTCAAAAATATTGTGACATTTACTCTTTTATCACCTTAGCTGCTCCCGCCCCTTAGAATGCACAACAACTCAACAGTCACAACCTACAAAATCAATAGTTATTGATATCGACCAATATGAAATTTCAGCTGTATTGCCCAGGCCCATCGTGCCAAATTTAAAGAAAAACCTCCTCTGATTTGAGGCTTAAAGAAATTAAGTTAAGACATTAAGTAGCAATGTCCCCAGTCTGCATTAATTTTTATTTAAATAAAATAAAAATAAAATTATAAAAAAAATGACCTAATGCTGTTTTCAGTGCAATTAAGACATCTAACATGACACGCCAGAAAAAAAAAACAAAACAGAAACACAAACTTGTCTATCCGCAACAGAAAAGAAGTCAGTTATTTATTTCTTGCATTTATTATGTTCTCGTTTCGTTCTGAAAATGGTGTAACACTTATATTCTGCTACTGTCTGGATGTTTTGCTGCTTTGGTTACACGACTCCCGATGTCGCAGAGGCAGCCAGTCTGTGTTTAGAGACACCACAAAGAAGACCACCAGCATGACAAGCCGCGTCCCAGCTCTCGCCCTCCCTCCCCCCACACCTGAACGCACAGATCAAGCGATGAGACCCTCCTGTGTGGATCAATGGCCGCATCTCAAGCAGAGAGAACTGTCAATATTTACCCTGGCCTCCCCAGAACTGGACTCATAAATGAAAAAAAGAGCCCGTCTCAGCACATTGCTCCCTCTCAGAGGAATCATTACGTCCCCGTTTTTAATCCTGTGCTCACATACCTGTAATCCCTTGTCTGTTCTATCTTTTGTTATCTATGGTTTTCTCCCCGACTCCGTGACAGATTATCACACTGTTGAGGCTTGTAACGCTACAAGGCGTGCTTTTAGCGAGCGCAAAAAAAATACAGACGAGAACAAAAAAAAAAAAAAAAACGAGCATTATAAAGAAGACAAAAGCCAACAGGGACCGACAGTTATTTTGTCTGATGAACACTTCAGCTGTGCCAAGTGCAGCGAGGAGACTTCGGCCTCTCTGCTGCTCTTCTTCTTCCCCCCCTTTCCCCGGCACTTTGAAGAACTATGCACTCTCCCTTTGAACAGATTATAGGCAACTTAAAGTGTGACAACATCTTAAGCTCTCGCCACATGTTGCCAATGATTTCCTCTCTACAGACATTACATTTAATGCTTCTGCCGCAGTGATAAGCATCGGGAGGACTGGGCGAGATAAAAGAAGCCCAGAAGAGTAGGAGAGAGGAGAAAGGGAGGGGGCAGAGCGCGGAGCTGCTTACGGTGCTTGATAATCATGCTACATTTAGCAACACGTGCAACAGCCCTACCTACTCCCCTTTTGCTATTGAACAACACTCGGAGAAACACCATAACAATTTAGGGAAGAACAGCCTGGGCTATTATGTCACCGCATCCCTTCAAAGACAGAGGGGATGAGGATTATCCAGGCTGCAGCTGTAAGCTATTACTTTGAAGATGGGCTCTCGTGTTGGAGCAGGAAACCTGTGGCCATGCCAATCATTGCTGAGGTGAGAGATGAGGCCTGGGAGGCGGGTCAGACAAGGGCCGCAGGGCGGGAGCGAGGGGCACGGCGAGCGACCGGTCAAATGTGCTCGGTAGAAATTTCCTGATTTAGCTTCTGCGCCTTCAACATTTGAAATTTCTCTGCCTTTAAATCATATTTTTAGACCTCTTGGAATAGTTTAAAGCAAATAAATCATGCACTCTTTTTGCCAAAAATGATTAAGATTGATATCAATGTCATACCTGTCAGGTAAATGTATAACTGGGAACAGGAGGACGCCGTGTTTGCAGTTTAAAAAGATGTGCAAAACATTTCTCTTCCAGAGGTACAGAAGTGAGGAATGGGACTGCAGTGCTCGCTGACAGTGGGATCATTGTTGACGGTGTCTAGTTCTGCTTTGATCACTGGGTGACAGTTGACACACTGAATTTCAGTTTGTATTTGTTATTTGGTATTTTCATATTTTTGCATTGCTGATTATGTAATTTGGAATTGGGGTAGGGCTAGATAAGCTATGCTTCCTCCATTTCGACTCTACTCCATTTCGAACACAAAGTGTTTATAATGTGTTCATAGTGAACCATTTGTATATAAAGTAAATTCTTATTTTTATTTTTCCTAATGGTCACTTTGCCTGTGTTGTATTTTCTGGAATTTTTTTGTTGAATTATTATTTTGTCATTTTTTTCTCTTGTAAAACCCTTTTGGATATATATATATATATTTGTTGAAAATGAAGATGATCAAATCCAAAAATTCAAACAATTTCATGTAAAACCTTCAAAGCAACAGTTCAACATTTTAAGTAAAATGCATTTTCTTGCCGGGTTTGACTGGAAGATATCTCATATCTGTCCAGCAAATACAAGGGTGGCCTCTTAGCTTAGCTTAGCATGAAGACCAGAAACGTGAAAACAACAAGGAAGACTCTGTCTGAACTTAATATTTAGCAAAAAACAAACAAAACAAAACAAAACAAAAACCAAATAACCAAGAATACTGCAAAAAATAACCGCTTGTAGAAACACAACCTGTCATTTTTACACTTTGTTTTAAGTAAAGATTAAACAAAATACCTATAATGTGTAAAAGGTGTTTGGTCCTCTCCTCAAAAAATGTATTATAATACTGATTACTAGTTACTTTTTTCAAAAGTAATATCTTTACTTATTACTCCCCACCAAAGTAATATATTGCTGTACTCAATATATTATTTCAGGTGTTTCGGGAGGTTTAAAGTTGTATTTTTGGCGGTGGAAAGAATCTCAGTACCTCCTGAACACAGCTTACATTTGGCATTTATATTTTTATCGTCTTTTCTCCCAATAAGCTTAAAATAATGGGCATATTTTCAGCCTTTCAAAGTCCAAGTTTCCGTCTCAAACTCCATTTTCCTCTGTAACGCTGAAACATTGAAAGCAGCGTCTGATTGTTTAGTCACCTAACATTTTGTGGCATGTCAGAACTAATACAAAATTATTTAAATTTAGCACAAAAAACCACAAGCAAGTAACCAAACTGGAACAATTTTGTTTTATTTTAGAGTAACAGTAATAATGTTACTGGAGTTTTATTTGTAATCTGTAACACTACTCGTTACTGGAAAGAGTGATTTTATCACAGTGACGCTGTTACAGTCACACGTTACGACCGAACGCTGTGCGTAAACGAGGGAACTTCAGAGGTGCTAGAACGTGCTAGCTGTTTACCCAGCTTTTTATGCTAAGCTAAGCTAACTAGCTGCTGACACATATAAGACTAGTGTTGATCTTCTCATCTAAAAGCATGCATGTTTCTTCAAGCATCCAATGACAGCTTTCACTGAATTTTAAGACAAATCTTAATGACGGAAAAGCTCACAAAAGCTAATTTCACATCCAGATTTTCGGGTGGAATCTCAATTTGTTTGCTGTCTGGAAAGACCACAAACAATTCTGTCCCAAAGCAGCAGCAGAGGTGTCTGAACTGTTGCGCTCCCGCCTCCCAGCTCCTCATGAGACACGCCTTGGGATGTGAAAATTGCTTCTTAGCAACAGTATCAAGAGCTTCAGCTAAAGAGGAAAAACATTTGATGGCCAGATGTTGACGGCAAACCTTTTCAACTGTGTCTCAACATCTTGAAAATGACTTTGTTATGTATAGTCCTGTTGTCCTATGGAAGCGGCAGACAGTAGATGTTGACCACACTGGGTTAAAAATAGCAACCCGGATTAAGCTAATGCGAGGGTTTGATTGCTTGCAGAGGGACGGACGAATAAGAGTCGATTCCAAAAGAAAGTTTTACTTTAACACAAAGGGTGTGCACGTGGACATAAAAGCAGCTGAGGCACAGGGAGGTTAAAACAAACTTCCAGCCAGCGCGAGTAGTAAAGCAGAAAAAAGTGGGACCGATAACGCTGTCTCCATAAATGATCTAAGTAGCTGACCTTGTTTCATAGTATCAGCATTTCTCTTTGGAGCATAGATTCATGGAGAGTAATGAAGCCAAATAAAAAGTGCCATCCTTCTGCTCCCAGGGGCCAGCTCCAGTCAGCTCTAAAAGCTGCTTAATCACCATCCCGTGCTTACTACATTAGCATAATAATGGCCTTTAAATTGAGGCTCTTTGTTTTTTAATTAAACTCCCAGCAGGTAAAAGTAAAACACATTAACGGAAGATGTGTACACCACTAATGGCCCAAAGGTGCCTTCTTCATCACACAGTTCTGGCCACAGGGTTTGCTCGCTCGCCGCACCGAGGCGCAGCGCCGGCTGCCTGCGAGCTCGCAGGGGACGAATGAGACGAGCTGATTGCACTTGGCACAGCAAAGATAATAGCAGAGACGTGTGCGCGTGTGCACCTGCCCTACATTTTAGAGGGAACACTTAGCAAAAAAGCTGCTGAACTGAACCAAGGCGGATCCGTAACAGACACCGCATGCACAGTTAGTGCGTCCCGGCTCGTCCGTCCCACACGTCCGTCCGCTTGCTATTGTGAAAATAAAGATGGCCACTTTATTTCTATGGCAGCCTGAGCTCCCATGTGCAGGAATGTGCTGCTCCTCAGATGAGCTCCCGGCCAGACAGACATCCCAGGCATATCTGTACATAACGCTATACAGCGCAGCTGCACAAAGAAATCCTAACCCTAAAGTCGTTACTCAAATGATCTCATTCCAGCGCCTGTGTGGATTACCCAGCACTTGAGATCCAGTTTGGAGAGGATGAGATGTTTGTGTGTTTTCTAAATGACTGCAAGAGCTTTAAAAACACGCAGACCGAGCGCATATATCTTTCATGACGTTTGACTAGTCACCCAGTTGATGTCAAAATAGATGAGATAAGAGAAATATATATAAGATGAGACTGCGTGTTCATGCAAAGCTTCAAAAGCAGCAGCGGTATGTCGAGAACTGTCTTGTCTTGAGCGGCCCGATTGCTTCTCCTTCACGTGTGTCTGCTGATGAGTCGCTAGGAAAACAGCGTGGAAATAATCCTCCCACAGCCACACAGGTAGAACAAAGCTCATGGAGTGAAAAGGACAGTGTGTTGGGCAGCAGAGGAGGCTAAGTACACATCTAAATACAAGAGTAAGCAGGCAGGCACACATGATGCTGTTTGGACAGCTGGTGTTTCCGAGTATGTAAAATGAGTGCAAGATCACATTTAGGCTCAGTTTTTAGAGCTCAGAACAAACAACGCTCCAAGCAACCACACCAATGAGGAAATTATCACTGCAGAGATGGGTTTTTTTTTTTTTTTTTTTTTGCATTTTGGGTTTTTTCCTGGTTATTTTTTACCTGTTGTCAAAGTGGAGTCGATCCCTAAACAAATAAATGAAAATGTGGTGAATTACGGGGCTGTAACGCAGCAACGTGCCGCGCTCTGCATTTTGTCACTCCAGTAAGTGAAGCAGTTTGTAAGGGGCCATCACTGCTGGAGACGTGACACGTTTATAACACAATCCCTCCAAAAGCAAGATGCCAAGAGCTGAAGAGAAATCCCTGTACGGCTCCCATTAAAAAAAGACCTGTAAAAATCATCTGCTCCCATTTAATATATTTAATAATTCTGTCACCGGCGCTCCGTTTGTGCGCCCCTTCCAAGCTAATCTGTGCGAGGTGGAGCAGAGCCCACCATTAAAGGTTTGGCCAGCTCGACGAGCCACTGCGAGTGATTGCCGCTCCTGAAGGCGCTGGGAGAGCCGAGAGAGTGATGGCTACAATAAGTGTAATGGCTATCACATGGTTACGAGCTACGGCTGACTGCAACTGCCCACAGACACACCAGCTCTATTTCTTTATTTGCCATTTGTTTAATGAGGGGTCGACTCAGACATCATAATGCTTACATTTTGAGAATTAAAAACAATTATGATCTCACGTCTAAATAGGAAAAAAGTCCTCAAAGATGAGCTTAAGCCAGTGCCGGGACACTTTACTTTCTCTATCGTAAGAAAATAAATGGACTCGTCTTACGGATTCAGCACTGGAATGGTTAAAAAACAACATTTGGATTGGAGGGCTTTATAATTACTGTTGACCCAGAGGTTCTGGGTCTAAGAAATAAAACAAACAGTAATATGAGGTGTTCTAAAGCACAAGTCTGCAAATATGCAAAGACAGGGTCTGGTGGAGAGCATCACGCTTTGGCGTCTTTTCTCCGCTCCTAATCTGTGGGCCTACACAATATTAAGACGGCTTTGGAGCCACTTGTGACCCAGCTGTGCACTAATGAAAAATTCCACAGCTCTGTGCAGAGGCCAGCGGGGCTTGACCCCTTTCCACCCTGAACCAAGCAATGTCCATCTTGAGGAGTTTACCAGGGCTGAAAGATACTGGATTAATAGGTAGCAAAGGAGAAAGAGAGACAATATGGGAAGGAGTGGAAAAAAAAGCCCTTGTGTGTTTCCCCTTCTCCTCTTCCTCAAATCTTTAGTATATTGGTGTGAAGTAAAGTGTTTGCCCAGGTTTTAATGGGCAGAGATGATCTGCAGATCATTGTGACGGAGGCTGCTTGTATGAGGGGGCTCTGTTTACCGAGCAGAGATTTGGTCTAAGCCCAAAATTAGTTTGCAGAGAGAGAAGAATGTGAGGCGACCAGGAATTAGACGTTGTTCCCCGGATCCGGATTCGAGTGTTTGTGATCCCGCTGCCCTTGGTTCTCCGTCTGTGCGCCGTCACAGAGACAAAAGTCAGCCTATAGAAGCAAGATTTCAAAAAGAAGGCCGAGCACGATAGAGTCTGCTGACCGGATGAGGATGTACAGCAGCAATTAAAGGCTAATGTACACCATGTTAGCTCCTCACATGAGTCAATAAGCAGGAGTAGTTTTTATAAGGATGTGTATGTTTGGCTCTGCGCTGTCTTTCATTATCTCCTCCTTCTTTCTCCTTATCATTTATTTATCTGAATTAAAACATAATTTAAAGAAGAGCCGGGTCAGCCAACACTCACACACAAAGTCAGGCTGATAACATCAAGGAAAAAATAGCAGTAAACAAAAAGTATAATGAAAATGGTGCAAGAAGAGAGTACATTTCTTTCTTTTTTTACCTGTCTGGTCTGCAGCAGTTTTAGGACAAGTGCTATTTAAATAAAGATTTATATTCTGATTATTTTCTGAGATTATAAATTTGAATGTAGACCAGAGCAAAACCTGAGATTAAATCTTGAAAAACAGAAGATGGTGACGTCTGACAGACGGCGTTACGACGCTTCAATTAAGCAGGATCAATACCGAGCACTTCGCCCAGGGCAGCCGTCAACGTTGAGTTTAATTCCCTCAAAACAAATGATAATAATCCACGTCTATCGGAGCAGCAGAATCACTGACGCTCTCAAATTGCCACATACTTTCAAAGATGAGTCCACCTTTAGTATCCTTCAGGGGGAAAAGACGACAGAGCGAAATGAGGGGTGGGAGAGCGGGGGTGAGAGAAAATGAAAAACTCAAAGCAAATGAAAAATAAACACTGTTATTGAAAGACAGGATGCTTTAAGACCCGGGGGCCAGGGATTAACATTCAGATTAGCATTCAAATAATATATTTGAATTTCTGATCAGCAATCCTCTTCAAAGAGCTAAATCCCAAGATTAGCAGGTGTTATGCTAAAAAGCTGTGTTTTTTTGTCAGGAACGTAGCTACACTAGCCAAACAAATATGTCTCTGAGCGTGAAGGGCTGGCATGGATGCATGGCTGTAACCATGGCGACTGACTGGTAGTTAGGAGCCTTGGAGAGGGGTGCAGTGTTGGAATGTGTCAAACAGACAGAGGGGCGCACACACACCGCAGAGCAAACCAAAAACCTGCTGTTTCACTAAAGACCATCGGCTACTTCTTCGAGACCACCTACAAATTCCAGGCATCTTTGGGTCGAGAGGGAAAAAAGGTCACTTGGCGTCGTCCTTTTTCCTTTTTAATGCGTTCTTTCCCGATTGATTTGATTTAAGAGCGCCTGGCTGGGAGAGTCGAGCATAAAAGTGATGAATTTATATTAGATGGATTTCAAAAAAAAAAAAAAAAAGATGTAAAGCTCCACTAAAGAATCATGGTGTGTTTCAGTAAAACGCCAAGAGCTTCTCATTTTATCTACCACGGGTCACTCGGTTACACCTGCACCAGTGAAATGAAGGGAGGAAAGTTTTAAATTATAGATCCGCAGGACATGACAGTGTTTGACATGTTGTTAAAAGTAATCCAATTACATTTACTGCAATTGAATTAACATTCTCTTTTACAGATGGTAAATCAATGAATCTGCAACGATGCAGTCCTTTTTATTTCTGACTGATTGGACAAAAAATTCTGGTACTTGGAACAGAAGAAATTTGTTCTTACAAAAGCACATCACAGATACAAAACAAGGAACTGTTTAATCTGAAATACATTTGCTGCTGAAAATCTTTATTTTATTATAAATGATCATTTTTGAAACGTAACTAAATATATTTAGCTGCATGCACTTAAAGAAAATATGATGTACTCCAACTTTATTTTACCCTTAATTATTTTATTTAAAGTCACTTTGACCTTTATTCCTTTACCAGTGAAGTTACTAAATTTAAACTAAGTTAAAAAAATTTTTTAAAAAAATGCTTATCTTATAAATATTTGATGCATCATTTAAAGTACCTCGCAGTCTAAGGAAAATAAGCTCTATCTTAATTACCTTATAAGTTATATGTTATAAAAAGATAAGATGTAAAAAAAAAAAAAAAAAATTCCCATTTGTAATATTTTTTGAGTATTTGCACTTTTAATATTTATTTTAAGTTGCATTTTCGAAGCCTGACTCTTTCTCGTAATGGAGTATTTCTACACTGTAGTACTGCTATTGCCATATAAGTAAAGAGTTAAAATACTTCTTCCATCACTGACATGTTTGGATATTTGATAAATTTGCATAATCTTCTATCTACATTTACATTTTTGATTTATATTTCGATAACTGTTTTACTCTTAGCTTTAAAGCAAAAAAAACACCCGCAGCATTGATCATTCCTGTTGATAATTTCATCTTCATCCAAGATATACATTCCACGCAGAAACCCTAAAAGAACAATAAATGAATTGTCTGGACTTGCCGCAGCCTGCATTGTGTATGTGCGTGTTTGTGTGTTTGATGTTGAAAGGGAAATTCTCGCTCCATCGTAGCAGCTAATGTTACTGTGAAACTATTTAGTTCGTGTCTTAAAGTATTCAAGCATGCATTTAGCCCCAGGTGGTCTGGCAGAAGAGTTGTCTGATGCCCTCTCTGCTCTCTCTCTCTCTCTCTACAGTACTTTCCTCTGTCGCCCCCCC
>JAQLOL010000022.1:13294140-13310443 GCA_029783665.1 Naso thynnoides
CCCCCCCCCCCCCCCAACCGACCGACACGTCCCACCAGTCCCTGGCAGACCCGGGGGAATGGGAGGTCGCACTCGCCGTCCCACAGGGACCTGTCGCTCCTCCGTCCTCGGGGCAGTCATCTTCCTCTCCACCACCAACCTAATGACAGAGCCCCGAGGCCTCATCACTCCACCCCCCTTCAGAGCTCCACGCTCCTCTCCCTCCCCGCTGTCCTACCCAGGTGCCTGTCAGAGGGGTGTCTGCTCCGCGACTGGTGTATCCGTCCACATAAAGGCCCCCCGCTCCCTCCGTGCCTCCTCCCCATGGCCCCGGGCTCAGCCTTTCATTTTGAAGTGGCGCAGGCCGGCTCTGCACCAGCCTGGGCCCTCGGCCTGCAGCCTGCTCCATTGTTTAGCCTCAGAGAAAGACTATTATTTCAACTCAATTTACTGTGAGTAAACACTGAGTGATAAGGCCCCCTGTCCTATCCCTCACACACACACACACACACGCACGCACACACTCCTCTGATCCCTCCCTCCCTGACCGTGGGCTGTAATATACACTGCCAACAAATCACTGCTCTCAGCCCGTTGCTATCACTGGCTTTAGAATGGAGCTTACTAATTCACTTTCCAACACAGATCAGAGGACAGGCCTCATGTGTTTCAGAATATGGCTGCACCACCGCGCAGCATTTCAAGGGCTTGTGGCCCGATGGTGGACTGTTATAAATTTTAAGCAACAGCATTCTCACATCCTAACCAAGACTATTCACATGCTAAAGCGGCTCTAATCAGATATAAATATGCAAAGATCTAAACCGTGAAACGGTGCTGTGACAGTTTATTAAAATGCAGAAATTTAATCATTTCTGGCATCAGTAATATCAAAGACGAGCCGCGTCTGCTCAGATACATCAGTCGAGCTCAGAATAATCTGGATGGTGGCTTTTTGTGTTTCCAAGACAATAGACGTGGAGTGACTTGTGACTCACAGCTGCAGGAATGAGACACTGCGGCTAAGCCCGTAGTTAACAGCATTAAGACATACACGCAGCCAAAGCACACACAGACATTTTTCACTAATAAATGTGATGCTACACTGATTTTTTCAGTCCGTGGCACATCTTTTGCTTTAAAAAGAAAACCTGCTTATTCCGTTTTTCACCACAGAAAAGCCCTCGATCCCTCTTCAGTGTGAGAAACTGTACTATGTCTTAATTATATGGAATTATCAGCCAGCTTTAAATAGCAGTCGTTTGCACTGTCTCCACCTTATGTGGCTAATATAATTATTGGGAGCCTCCTTTATCTTAGGCAGAAAGAGGCTGACACAGTAGCACAAACTAATGTGATAAAAGCTTAGCATATCACGGCTTGATTCGAGGATTTTAAAGGTAAGTGTTTATGACAAGGTAATAATGCTTCATGCAAAAGGCTGGCCTGTAAATTGGTTAGTTAGGGCATGATGGATGAGGGGGAGCCTAACCTTATTTCCAATAGAGCCTCTTGATTTCTAGAGCTGAGGATAATGAATTTGATTTAATTAGACCATCCCTCATCTAATTAAGAGTGGGAGAAATCTGACCCGGTGTGTAGTCTTAAAACAGACACGGCTTTGAACTGTATGGACATGTCTGACTGCAAATTAAGCATTTCAAGAGGAAGGAGCGCTCGCACGTTAATCACACAACTCATCTGTCATGAAATAAGTAACAAAAACTTAATCAATTAAAAAAAAAAAGATTATTGTGTGAAATAAAAACAAACTACCGGCCTGTTCGGAATGGAGTTGAGAAGATGGGACGAGGGATTAGGCAACAGCTATAAAGGTCCAATTAAAGTGATTCATCATCAGATTATTAATGAAGCTTGTGAGGGTCCTCTGCAGGTTTGGTAATGGGCTACTTGGCCTATCTTCCCCTAAACCCTCTGGGCAGACCTGCTCCTTACACTGCCAAGGTAATCTCTTTAAAGGCCACAGAGATCCAGCCCACCAGGCCCCCACAGGCACCTTGCTGCGTTGCTCCCTCGCCTGCTACACTCTGCACTTCACCTCACAGGCTTGACAACTCTCATTATGGCACCAACTTTTCTTGGCTTCGCCTTGGAGGGAAAAAAAAAAAACTCCCTCAACTTGATCATTGTGACAGCCCTGGGTGTTGTATTTGTCATCCTCCGACTAACTGGACGTGCTCGCGAGAGAGCCGAGGATCCGAGGATGGATGATGTAAAGTTCGGAGCCAGGTCTGATTCGCTCCGGGCTCTGATGATGTCCGCGCGTGTGTGTAGGTGGACAAAGTATCTTAAATCAGCCGGTATTACTGCATATGCTGGCAATGTTTATCATTGACAGTCGGCCTCCTCGTTCCTCTTGTAGGTCGAAGGACCAGCTCACAACATGCAACCTCATATATGCTTAGGTAGCCAACACACTGCAGATCCAATTACCTGTAATACACACTTCAGTTTATCTCTCTCCCAGTCATTATCTAAATTGCCAACATATTATTAGGGTACCTGCTTGAGAAGTGTGTGTTTCTCTTTGTCTCCTAATAGGGCCCAAAGGGAGAGTTGTTTTGTTCGGATCCCTCTGTAGGCCGTGAAGGAATGGGCTTTATGACCGTTTCCCAAAACAGAGGCGTGCAGGGAGCGCAGAACACCTCACCATTATGCACCAAACCCAAACGTATCTGTCATGACACGGTGAGTGGTAGAATCAGGAGATTAATTATGTGATTGTGGAGAAAGGAGTCAGAGTGGTCCCTCATTACATTATCTCGGCCTCCAGAGGAGCCCAATTGACTTCAGAGGCACGTGGAAGAGCCGCACTGATTGAGAAGTGTGACGGCGAGTAACGCTTGATTTTGCACTGCCTCAGTACTTGTGCTGCTCTTGTGTAATTCAAGCAGGTAAAAGTCAAACCACTGAGGTTAAAACATCTTTTTTTTTTGTGGTTGTTTCGGGAGCCGGTTTCACACTCGGCATCCCCGCAAAGAACTCACTCGGACGGCTGATGAAATGCTGATGTTGGTTTTGGACCGAAGTGACTGTTGTATCCTAAACTCTCCTCATCAGAACCACTCATCAGAGATTTTGTTTTCTATTGAAATCCAGAGTCCAAGTGAGCTAAAAAAAAAAAAGAAGCAAATTCCTTGAAAACCATGAATAATCCTGCTGCATTTAATTTCAAATGAAACTGCTTTTAAGAGCAGCAGAGTGCATTGCTTTCGACCGCCAACATTCCTCTTAAGATCATAGATATTAAGAAAAAAATAATAGACTAAGAGGAGAGAACCTCAAACTGCAATCATGTGGGCACAGAAGAGTCTTTTGCCTTTGCGCCTAGAGTTTGTAGAAAGACTCTCCTTCCATTTTTGCTTAACAGTCACTATGTTTTATTTGATGTTGGCACTTATTTAATGAGCAGACCAGCACTGAGACTGTCACGAGCCCACAAAGGAAGAACTGAAGGCCAATCGCACCGCCCATCCTTCAAATCATGTCCATGCAAGTGAGATGTACTCCTGACACTGGCCGCTCCTCGGAGAGCAATATATGCAATAGCAGAATAGCTGCGGCTGAAAATGTCTCATCCATAGGGACGCTCACATGCAATAACACACCGTATGAGAGACAGACAGCTAGATTGAATAGAGAGACAGCTAGACAGGCAGAGATCAAGTCCAATCCCGCTCCCGTCATGTGGCTGTACGCTCACAGGTCAGGCTTAGCTAATCTAATTCCTGGGCTTTCCCACAAAAAGCCAAGTGCCACTCAGGAGAAGTGGCAGGGAGAGAGAGGGGTTGGGATGTGGATGTGGAGAGGGCCGCTGAAGCTGCTGCTGCTGAAGCTGCTGCTGGTGGTGGAGGGCTTGAATAATTATGAATCAGGGAGCTTAACCTTCTGGGGAGTTAATTTGAAGAGCACTGGGGATAGGGGAGTGGGACTCTTTATTTCCCTGGGGTGCCCCTAATGCCATTGTGAGGGAATGGAGAGATCAGGACACGCGGCAATATCGTGTCTGTTAGCCACCATATGACGAGCTGACCCCAGAGCTGTGCTCACAATCACACCTGCCGTCATCGAGCCTAATTTGTTAAACATATCAGCGGTGCTCTGCTGGCCTTTTTCTACGCCACACCGGAGCATTGATTCAGCCGTCGCGCTGAGTGACAACAGCCGGCCCCCCTCATCCTCTCCACCGACAAACACATCAAATCACCAGCGAAGAGTAGTGTTGTGGTCAAGCCGACACCAACCCGAGACCAAGACTTGACTGAGACCACAGTGTGCAAGGACCGAGACAAGATCAAAACTTTAAGGGGCTGAGACTGAGTCAAGACCAAGACCTTAAAAAATGTTCCTGATTTCAAGGTGACGACAGAAGTTTCATGTTTTCCCAGTCGTCTCAGTAAGCACTGCCCTGCAGATCCTGCACTCTGCCGAGTGTCTCCTCTGGTCTGTTGTTTTGCTTATGAATTCTCTGTGATGGCGGCAGCCAAACTTATACAAATCAAAAAAAAAAAATCAAACTACAAATGACATACGTTATTGTCCGCATTTGAAGAAGCAAGTTTAACATCCAATCACAGTCAGTATGCTAACAAATAAATCTGTTGTGGTCTTGACCGGCCTGTCTTAAAAATCCGGAGACTGAGACAAGACCGAGTTAAAATGCGCTCGATTCCGAGATGAGACCCAGACCTTCAAAAAGTCATCCTGAGACCGGTCTTGAGACCAAGACCGATCTCAAGTACTACAACACCAGTGAAGAGGTTTTCACTTTGTCTGCAAGAAATGCACAAGGAAAAAAAAAAAATTGGATGATAATAAAAGAGAAAAATAAACAATAAATCAATTTCATGTCTGTTGGCAGTCCTGCACCATTTTCATGCCAATATGCAAATTTGTTTCACCTGCTAAAAGCCTTTTTATAACCATGACAGTTTTTTGCCTCCATCAGCCCACATGCGCAGTTAGCAGAATGAGACGCAAACTGAAGGACGAGGAGACAAAGAGGGGACAGAGACACAGACCAAGGGTTACATAAATCACAGCATGCACAGAAATGATCCTTTCCCTCGGCTCTGTGAGGGCTGCAAGCTGGAATTCTTTTATTTGGAGCCGGGCCTCCGTCCCAGCTTCTCACCGGGAGAGTCTCCTGTCATGTTTGCAGGCACGGAGGTTGAGAGACTGGCTGGCTGGCTGGCTGGCTGGCTGGCTGGCTGGCTGGCTGGCTGGCTGAGTGGCCGCCTGGCTGGCAGAAAGAGCCCGTTGTGTGGCTGTGGCAGCAGCGGCAGAAGCCTGTATGGCAGCACAGACCCCCACATCTGGATCCAGTTTGCTTGGAGCAACTCAGACAGGCCTGAATCTGCCAAAGAGAATCTCAGCCCTTTGATTCCTCCTCCCATGGCCAGCTCTAATTGTCATCCCTCATTATTTAGTCAAAGGTGGAGGAATGAATCATAAAGTATTACAAAGAAATGACATTTCCTGCTCCGAGAGAAATCCTCCTCAGCCTCGCTCCCCCTCTCGTCTCAGCTGATAAGGACAATGAATTTTAGACACGACTGCAGCGCAAACATCCCTTAACTCGGCTCATGTTGTTAAGATTTGGCCGAGAGGGTCTGCGTTCGTCTGAAACCACAAGCGACGCAAGAAACGAAGGGTGAAAGCTGCAGCTGATTTGACGACAGTCTTCAATTAGAGAGCGGATCTTTGCTGTCAGGAAAATCCTCACAAAATAAAAGTTTCTGCTCAAAAGGGGCTTTGGTAGTAATTTCAAGGATTAAAAGGAAACATGTTTTTCGTTTGAAAGTTCATCTTTGTGCATCAGTGTGCAGAATTAAAGCATCATCACACAGACTTTAAATCATAATTTCACCTTTATGAGACTGCGTAAAACCACAAACATTCAAATACCAGTTTTAAATCCGCCTCAACAAAGAAATCACAATGTTCTTCACAATAGAAATCAAACAAACTTATTTGTAGGCCTACAGGATTTGGAAAAGCACCAAAGTAATTAGTTGATTGATTGAGGAGTAATCCAGAACGTCACACTCGGACAAAGAAATAACTGCACTCACGTTCAATTATTTGAAATGATTTCTCTCCGCATTTCTTTTTAAGGTCTCGTTCTCTCTCATCGTGTTGGAGGCAGAACGATCGTGCTATTGCAAACACACAATGATATAATTAGCGGTTTGCTCTCATCATCACAGTCTAGCCCATAATCTAGCTGCTAATGACAGCCGCGGTGTGCGTGTGTGTTCACAGCAGCGGGGCAGACGAGAACAGGTTTTGTCGTAGATCACAGAGGCGCAGCTCACCTCTGTCTTTGATGTTCCCTCTGTTTGTTTTGGAAGCTCAATGATGTGTGAAGATGTGCCCCGTTCATTACCTCTGAAGTGGAATGCGTGTTCCGTCTATGACACATGACGGCGTTCAGCGCGTCATTCAGCAGCACAGAACTGCAGCGATGACCCAGCGTCCAATCCTTTTTTTTTAAAGTAAAGTAAATCTATTTTAATCTGTGACAGAGAGGAAGTGCTGTTAAGGGATGAATTTCTTAAAATAAAGCTCTCCTCTGTCAATGCCTCCTCAACCAAAACCAAGTCTGGGCATCATGCACTTACTGTACATTCGCCGAGAGAGATGTGTATCAGCTCCTTCTCTCTTACACTGCTTTGACTCTTCTTTTTATAGCCGCCATCATTCACTCACCACCGGCCAGATGAGCCATTTTTCCTACCGAATGTTGAGCCTACCATCAGATTAAGCAGTCTCTGATTTCGGCACTAATTGTGCGCGTCCACTTAAGAAGCTGACAGGCTGGCGAATGAGGAGGCTCGCAGGCCTCCGCGGCACGACACTCATCCATCACAGCCTAACCGATTGCATCCCTCTGAAGGCTCAACACGCTAACACCATTAGCTCTACTGCTGGGCATCTAACTAGCACATCACTCACACGGCTACATGCTAACAGCATTACGGCTAATGCTGCCCCTCTAACTAACACATCCGTCATAGGGCTAGAAATCCTACGGCTCTGCAGAAACACACTGTCTCTCTCTGAGACAATCACCCGCATTATTTTGCCTCTGCTACTTTTGTTGCTCTGTTGCTAATACCCTCATTCGTCTCCGAGGCCGCTAAATGCCACAGAAAGAAGGCTGCTTTGATTCTGTTTCGCTCTGCCCTCAACAGATCCGGGCGAACAGTTGAATATGCATGCCTCTGTGAAGGGAGCCATTCAAATTCGATTATGATTTCATATTTCACGGAGACAGTACACCACTAGGATGATTTTTAATTAGAACCAGAATCAGTAAAAAGAATGGGGCATGGAGACAATAAAATGAGGAATGCATTCATCCATGCGATGATTCTCGAGCTTTATTTAAGATCTGTGCCAATGTGCTAACAGCATTAATGAAGTTATAAAGAATTATGAGGGGAAATCAAATTTGCCTCGCCACTTGAGCGCCACTAAAATGCCAAACAATAAACTACCAGATTGCAAATTAGATCAGTAAAAATATCAAACACATTGCGGTGCAGGAAAATCCATAATTGCATTTAGTGCCTGGCCTCTCCTGGGGGAAGAGACACTAAAGATCATCAGCAGGCTACACGCGAGCTGCTATTGACAGAGAGGTAAAAATCGACAGGCTAACTAAATAAACACTCCAGGCTCCATTAAATATTCAACGGCTGAGATTTGACAGTCTAGCGTGCCTGCCTCTCCCCATCGCCACCGTTGGCTTCTCTCTGCAGCCCATCTTCTCCCTGGGTCCCCTCCTTCTGCACTCCCCCCCCCCCCCTCTCCTCTCCCCCACCTCTCTCCTGTGACTCCTGACAGCAATAAATGATGCGGTGCCTGAGGGCGCTGCTCCAGTGGGAGACCTGGAAGGATAGAGCAGGAGAGCAAAAGAAATAAAGGGAAGACAGCCTATGACCAATGGCCATTAACCAAGGACTGAGACAGGGCCCTATGACATCCACTGACACCCCACCCCCTCAACACACTCTCATTCTCTCAGGCAGACTCTCTCTCACACACACACACACACACAGAGTTACAAACCTGATACACCACAGCCTCCTCTCTCCATTATGTTGTTTATGTTCTAATACCACAAAGACAGCTGAGCCAGAAAGCTCTGTGTATAGAGGCGAGCTGAAAGCCGGTTTCCTCTTTCATTCTGCTAACTTACTGTAATCATAATCAAACAGTTTATCCCCTGTGTTTGGAGCAAAACTGGCACCTAGAAGGAGGTGAAAACCCCACTGCTCTGTGCTATCTAAACTCCTCCAGCCTCTTGACAAGATCATATGCATTCATCTGCTGTGGCAAGCCGAGCGAGGTTATGCAAATGAGAGATGACAGTGTTATTGTGTGAGGAATATCAATGGAGTAATTACTGTTCCATGTCGGGCTATTGGCCCTCCGCTGCCGCGCCCAGCCAGCGCGCTTCATTTCTCAGCCGCCCTCTCGGGGGAGAGATGAGTGGTGGTGCTCTGGAGAGCAGAGCTAATAATGGCAGCACGGATACAGGCAGGGCTTAGACGAGCCCCGGGGTCCTGAGCTGCAGACTGCTAAACGTTGCAGGGGTCTCAGGAGAGCCCCCCAGCAAAGATGAAATGATTAAAAAACCACCCAACCTGACTGACAAGCTGACCGGCCACCTATAACTCCTCTCGGCGCAGTGGGTCAAACCACCAGTGCTCGCTTCAATCATAACAGCGGGTGACCTTTTTGGACATTTGCCGGCTGCCTGACAATGATTTCTAGTCGAGAGCTTTCGAGAAGCAGAGGCAAAGAAAAGGCAACACCGGCAGATGAGGGAAAATGTTCCAGGTAGCTAACCGGCACACACTGAAACACAGCAAGTTTTAAAAAACAATCAAAGGGATTGAAGGGATTTGTAAATCAGAAAAGTGAAAGTGATAAGCAAACACAAAGTGATCCTGTAGGTACTTTGCTTCACTGACAGTGCGGGATCATTATGAGCTGGTTTGGCTTCTTTTAAGTATGTTGGCAGCCACCCAATGAGCAAACTCCTTCGGCATGTGTCATCGAATGTAAAGCTCAAATTTGTTGGGGTGTCGAACAAAGCGCTCTCCTCGCTGTGTGAAAATACTGACTGCCTGTAACATGTCAGCTTTATCATCCTTTACGTGTGATGGATTGTGGAATATATAAAAATGCAACGAGGCCACGAGTTCAGCTGATGGGAAGAAGGCGACACGAGGGGAAACTTCAAAGAACGACGGCTGGTTCGAGCCCTGGAGCTGTGCATGAACATACCAAGCAGGGGTGGGGGCGGGGAGGGTTGTTTCTCCACTCACAACTGAGAAAAAAAAAACAATTTTATTCCCTGAAAACAAAACAAAACAAAAAAAACACGCCTTTGATTCTTTCATTGTGTATTTGTTCACTATTTACCTCACGAGTTTTACACACGTGCTCTTAGCAAAGATATTAAATGTTCAGATTTGACATTTTATAAGTCAAACTAGTGAAGCATTTATTGACGGTAAAGAAATTACTAGGCGGGGGGGCGGGGGGGGGGGTATTATATATCTGTATATACTGTTTTCGCACTAACTTTTTTTGGAAGGTCAGGGGAAGAAAAATTATTTTTTCACAGCTAAGATGAATCTTCTGTTTCATATTTTATGTTCCCCTGCAGGCTTATTATAATAAAGTAATTAACATATTAGGGTTAAATATTAAGCACACCAGCCTGAATTCTTTAAGCTTTTCTTTTTTTTAGTTATTAAGCTGCTGAGTTGTACCAACATTGATGTGTGTTTTTTTTGTTTTAATATTATTAAAAGTTTAGTAGTTTAAATATTATTCATAGTCAGGGGAGGGTACAATTTAAGCAAACCCGTGACAAGGCAAATCCATGACTGGCTTTTAACTATGTAATTTGAGATCTGATATTCATATGCTAAATTCTAAAAAATGTGAGATGTAAGAAATAAGGGGATTTTCAACATATCTTTGAAATCTTTATACAGGTGTCTCTTCCTGTCATCATTACAGCTCGATGTGGGTAAGCAAGGACATTAATAATGGAATGAATGTTTACTCAGTCATATCTCGGAAAATGATTTATCTTTCTAAGATGAACTCATGACGCCTCCAACCGTCTCCCACGTTGGAAAAAAATGTGCACTTTTCTTTAATTTTAGCTACATTCGGAGTTTTAATTTGATCTGCATGGTACAAAAGGTACAGAATCAAACTAACCAGCAGGTTATGAGTACGCCATCCAAATCTGTAATAATCAAAGTTGATAAGTAGTTTAAAATTGTAGCAAAGCAAAGCTCATGCTAACAGTTTTATAAAGCCTTACTGGATAGAAGATGATAGCCTAAAAACACTAGTGTCTTAGTCCAGGAGGGAGTGTTCAGTAAAATGTGGTTGGGCAAAATAACTAGCAAACTTATATGATACCTTTAAAGCTTTTAAAAGCTAATGCTAACAGTTTTCTGTAGCCTTCCTGGATAGAAAATGCTAAAAACAATAGCAGCTTACTCCTGGAAGTAGAGTTTAATAAAATGTAGTTTTAGCCTACTTGCCAACTAACTAGTCGAGATAACTTTCAAACTCCTGGGATATGTGATGATGAGTGTTGAAAAGCAAATGCTAACAGTTTCAAATAACCTTACTGGATGGAAAATGCTAACAAAATAGCTTCTCGGTCTAGGAGGTAGAGCTCAATAAAGTGTGGTTGGGCTAGTTAGCTGATCGGTCAAGAAAACTAGCAAACGTCTGGGGTATGTGAAAGCTAATGCTAACGGTTTATGCTTATGCTAATATGCTAAAATGATTAGCGACATTGAAGTTATAAAAAAACTAAGATTTAGGTGGTCTAACCTAATTATTTATAGTTCTAGATTAGTTATAAACAAGTAGTGTTTAGTGGTAGTTTTGATAATTTTTTTTAATGGCATCCAAACTTTTTTGGGGGGATTAAAAGGACAATAAAACGGCACTTGAGCTAAAATGATGCGATCAGTCAAGTCTGATCTGAATCATTAGAAATGGTGTAAAGAGCCAAATTATGAGTTTTCGGACTATATTTTCTAACAGTAGTGAATTTTTACTTTAACTCAGATTTTGCAGATTCTTATTAAGACATTCATCTCTTGTATTATACATGCATTTTTTACTATTTCATGCAGAGCTTCCAACGCCTGTGAGAGAGAAAGAGAAACATAAGGTTCCCCCCCCGTTCTCAAACAATAATTTTCATATTCCCTCATATCTTTAGTGCTTCAAACAGAAAGGGGTGATGTTTTTACCCGAACACCAGATAAAATCAAACAATCCCCAACTGCACTGCGTGATATCTGCATGATGATCTGTGGCGATGAGCTTACAGGACTGCTGTCAGATGAAAAAGGAGGTTCATGTGCTGCACTTGTACCTTCACACCATTCATTTCCAGGTCAGGTGCACCTCTCCCAGCGTCCAGACACCTCATTCATCTTACAGGAAAGAACCCGCTTATCTCCATACTTATCTCCCAAGTAATAATTCCCACTTAAAGCTGTGACCTTAAGCAAATGACTGGACAGGATGGGAATGGCGGGCCCGGGTGGTACACTGCACTCCCCCTGCTGCAGAACTACTACGGGCTAACCCCTAAAAGCTGATTGGAACAAGAAAACATTAAAAAAGAAAACAAAAACAAACACATGATTCACCTTCTCTCGCGTCTAAAAAGTGAAATGTATTCATTAACTTTGCCCCCAGTGTAATCTGGCCCTGTAGCATGGGTCGAGGCGGGGGCGTCGGGCTGAAACAGTCAACTCAATCGGCTCTTCCTGGTCGACGAGCGCCAGAGCGGACCCAAGCTGAGCGACACACAAGCCTCTTGTCTGACGCTAAAATACTTTTCCTTGTGAGACAGACGGAGGGCTGCTGAGCATTTCCCCCCCCAAACCCAGAAATTCACTAAGAATGAACAAGTTTGGCACGATTTTTATCCAATCAGTGTCTCATTTCAATAGTCTACAAGAAAGAGAAAATAAGAGCAATTCAGAGTGTCAAAAAAGATCCGCTGTATGTTTGTGGTGTGAAATCTACCCTCCCTTCCTCGCTGCTATTGTTCTTTTTCACTTAACTGGCCTGTTTTTCGGACTTGGAGGCTGTTTTTTTTTTTTTTTACAGCAATAAAGAGCAGCCTGACAGAAATCTGCCTCTCCCTGACATGGTTTCTACATGTCATAAATCTGGCTGTATGACTAACGGGCTGTTGTTTATTATTCCTGTTTCTTTACTTTATGTCCTTTCAACAGAGCTTTGATCCCGCTAACCTTATGGATCCTCACCATAAACACTTACCTTCCGAAGACGTTTTTATCATGTCGCGGCTCGATGCCAGGAGTCTGCACGGAAGTGCAGCAGCAGATAAACTTACTGGTTACCAGCAAGGGCAAAACAGGCTCTCTGAGTCAAATGTCTTAAAGTTGTTCTGAACTGCAGATCTGGCATGAAGAGATCTAATGCACGTCTTTTAAAAAAAAATCTGTTCTGTTGTTTAAATATGTGACAATCCGACCAAGTAACCAAATTAATATAATCACCGCAGACCCTCATGTTTTGGATCATAAAGTACAACTCTGATATCATTCTCGACCATAAGAACATCACATTATTCTATTCTAAGTTTATACAGATGTAACTGAGGTCCGTATCAGCCCAGAAAACTCAGAATTGATGCTATGTTTTGGTAAGATACTGATCGTTTTCGCAGATATTCTTAAAGACACAAAAGCACACATTCTCACACTCAAACCCTGCATGTCTGAGCACACATACAAACACAAACCACCAGCGAACACTCAGTCGTTGCCAGTGATGTTTCTGTGAGCAAGGAGACCACAGGAATTGTTTATCACTGTGGATCAGAGTGACTAATCAGAAGCAGGCTGTTTCTTCTTGAACCTGTGCGAGGTTGAGATCCCACACTGAGATGTGTACGTGCCACGGCATGACCTACCCCTCTCCTCCTCCTCCTCCTCCTCCTCCTCCTCAGTACCTCACGAACTCTGGTCCCAGCTCCACATCCAAAGGGACACTCTGTGATGTTCTGCTATCGAAGCAAACAAAGATCCACGCTGAGGGGTAGGAGAACGCAGGGAACCGTGCCTGACTCAAGACAAATGTTACCTTTCGTTCTGGTTTATTTATCCCACCCTTAATCTTAATAATTAGCAGATAATGCATATTCCTTCCACTCTTCTCTCTCAGCCGTGGGTTCATACTTAAGAATATCAAAGAGGCAAATGAACAATTATGGTAAATATGTATAAAAAAGAGCAACCGGAGAGAAGGGAATGAAATGTGATTGCAAGGCAAAGTAAGAGTTTCCATTAGCATTTGCCAAAGTACCATTAAATGTTATGGGCACATCAAGGCCCACAGAGCACGTTGGTCAGCACAGTGGGAGTATGACATCTTACACTGTGCAGGGCCTCATTCTGAACCATGCAGACAGCTTCAAAAGAACTTAACCGTCAGGAAAAACAGTCTGCAGGCCTAAACCACACGGCAAACGCACCACTCACTACGAGATAAATGTTGAACTGACGTACCCTTGGGGAGGACGCGGTGCTTGATGTATTATAGTTAGTTATGCAACATTTCTTTGATATAAACAACAACAAGCTGATCGTAATATCCAGGAGGAGACCAAATGCTGTGAACAGACAGAAACAGGCTGACTTCTAAGAAAAAATGACCCGGAGCTCAGACGCTGTGATAGTAGTGATGGAGCTCTGTTGCCCATGAGGGATGTTTCAAAGCCACTCGAACACTTGTCAGCGCAGTTTATTACTTCCTTGAAATATCTGTAAAAGAGGAACCATTGAGCAAAAGAAAACTGTTGAGGAGCAGGGGGTGTAAATCTTTTTTAATGCTGCTGATCCCTGTGTTAGTGCCGCTTCCACAAACCGCTCGCTGTGTCTCCTTCCCTACGGTTCCCTCATTACGCATCGTCTAGGAGAAATGGCTACCTTTTCACTCTGCCTTCTCAAATATTGCAAACTATAGGCTGTTTCTTAAGTTATACTGTAACTGCAGGGGCTGCGTCTGCCAAGAGTCTGTCGCTTGGGCTCGGTCGCCCCCCGCCTCCTCCTTCACTTCTGTGGCTGTTAGTAAGAAGAAGACATGTCACAAAGCCAAAGTTGTGACATACAGAGGCGTGCAGTTGTAGCATAAACTTGATATGGATGTTTGCGATACCGCAAGAACATCTCACAGAGAATTCTGATGGCTACTGAATGACTAACATTCCTAGAAACAATGTTTTCTTTTCCTGTGGAGTTTCTTCCAGTAAGGATAGATTTTGACAAGAGTCCCGAAGCCCTCCACGTCTCCCCCAAGTTAGGTTAGTTCCTGGTGGGATGTTTTTGTGCGGAGAGGCCACCTCTCTTTCTTATCTTCCTGTCATCTCTGTGGGACAGCGGGGCACGACTCCTGCTCTGGCTCCAGAACCGCAGGCTTCCCCTGGACACCAAACCGCCGCTCTACACTAGACGAGCTCTTTGAGTGGGCGGTTGTTTAGGGTGTGTCAGAGCTTATTAGCGACAGAATGTGTGAAAAAACCAGAGCTGGGCGAAACAGTTTTTGCAAAATACGTTTTTATGGGTTGCTTCGCTCGTCTTAAGTGCCAGCAGCGCGGGTTTTACCACATGAGGCAGAGCAGGCGGACAGAATATTTGGACAATCACATGGAAGTATGCGAAGGTTAATTTGGTCTTTTTTGTGATCGACAGCTTACCTAACACTATCTGAATTTTGCTGCTTTGGTAAACCACATCCCACTGCTATCTGGAGGTGGATAAACTAAACACTAAACAAAAGTCAGACAGCTATTCTCATACCATTATTTTTGGGAAGGAGTTTGCTTGTGTGCATAAATATCACATTTCGACCTCCTAAACCGGTACTTTTTCTGTCAGACGCATTCACACGGTCCAGTCAGATGAACCCATGCGCCCCTTTATTGACATTATGCTCTGACTGTGCTTTGAATTGATTTTAAACTGGACACGATTCAACTATTAAGGCTATAAATGGGTATATAATGTTTTTATTCCGTACAACTGAACCGTCAGTATTGTTCGCTAAGCTCTTAAAACCACTTGGCGAAGCAGAGGACAGATGATATAACCATTTACCGTTTGCTTTGAGCCATTTCAGGCATTTTTTTTAGTTTAATCCTTTATCTACTGTTCAGTTTCATCAGCTTTCATGTTCGGCTCCTACAGCTGACTTGTATTGTGAAAACAAATTGTCGTTTCTTTTTTATCGAACACTTGAGCTAACTCTGGTACCATGATGCACCATGACGTGGAAAGTATTTTTAGCAACTTGGCACCGTTACAGCCTCTGAGTGCAAAGAATATTAAAGGGAATATTGGTAACATTTATATGTAGACAAATCTTTAAAAATAAAAGTAATACATGCTGAATAAAAGTATTGCTTTCCTCCCCCCAAATCATTATGATTGTAAACTAATTACGTTAAAAATGTTGAGTCCAAAATGATTGTTTGTTTACGTTTGTCTGAGATGGTCACAGGCTCGTGAGCCAACAGTAAAGAGACAATGGGACTAAGACTGGGACGATGTGCTTTTCCCGATTCAGTTGTATCACAATACTTGGGTGGCGATTCGATTAGTATTTTGTGACTGCAATTGGACAGTATTGATTATTGCCATTTTAATTATTGTTGGATACAGCTTTGGTCATATCTAGCTCTGCCTTTCTCGGAAGTGTGTAAAACAGAAAGTGCGTCCAAACTTTGGATTTAAAATGTGAGGGGGCAGGGCTCATCTGGGACTGTCTGCTATTTTTCCTGTTTTTGGCTGCCTTTTCGGAAATGAATATAACGTGGTGTCATTGCCCTCTGCTGTACCATAAAAAATAAATACAAATATATGGGTAAATAAATCGATTCTAGGGGGAAAAAAATCTATTTTTGAAATCACCCCATAAAAAGTGGCAAAAAAAATTCTAGAATTGACTTTTCCCCCGACCCCTAGTTGGTACCATATTGTATCTCTGGGTTGTCAGTGAACGAGAATCTCCGTGGTGATGGTTTGAAGTTGTCTGTAGGACCCTTCACACTGTCATAGATACAAATCACGCCTTTAAACCCCCTCATGGACAACTGTACGCATGCATTTGTTGATAATAACCTGAAGGAAACGTAACATTCAAGGCTCGCTTGGTGTGAGACTGACAAAGATGACCAAACTTATGGCGTGAGCTGAATTTATTTACT
>JAQLOL010000022.1:13310543-13327798 GCA_029783665.1 Naso thynnoides
ACAGTGATGACACAGATAAGGTTATAATCTAGACTGCAGTCTTTCATAAATAACGTTAGCAGGGATGCTGATGGATTGTCATTATTTTTCCTTTGGCTTCGTGACAGCTGTGGCACGACTAGTGCGACAGTTTGCAACCATGCATTGGTTTGCTCGGTAAATAATTATAATTTATGCATTTTAAAAGGTGAATTAGGTTTTGTTATTCACAGCGACGGTCACGCTGTCCGTACAGAGAGTTTCAAGCTAGTTTTTGCGCGCTGTTGTGCTGAAATTGCACATTTCTATTGTATTGTACCGGCTCAACTCAAGTTTGCACAGTGTGAAAAGAGGCGTTTGGGCGCAGAGCTGGAATGAAAGAAGAGCCATTTAATCCTAACAGAATGATTTTACAGCCACTTTTATGGTAAAACAGCTGCATAATGCTGCTTTAATACTGTTTACTGCAAGTAACAAGAACTCTTAGCCGCCATCAACACATAATAATTACTAGTATACATGTATATGTAATTAATAGCAGATTACATAATTGGAAAGGAGAGAGAACGACAGACTTCGTTACTCATTCCTATGTATAAGCTGTGGTGATACTAAAAGCTAAACCAAACCTATAATAAAACCATGGATAGCAGCATGTGTGTAGATAGTCTCTCACATAGAAATACTTGTGGGCAAGAAGAAAAACATACGCTGCGTTCTGAGGTATGAACCTGCATGCAGCTCGGAGAATGTTAACAGGGATTATGGTTAATGTACTTAAAATATTCATGGCAGAGGCCAAGTGTGTTTTGCCACTGTCTTCGAGGAGGCCGAGGCTGCTGCCAAGCAACGCCGATGGTCATATTTATGTTGTGGGGAAAAAAAAAAAAAAAAAGAAGAAGTGTCTCTGTATCAAATTCAACTTAAAGAAAGTGCAGCTCCAACAAGCCGGAAGCCGTACGAGGAGCAGAGAGAAATTCCTCCTGTGTCGGACAGAACAAGGCTGTCATAATTTTTCTAACATGTAAGCCGTAAGAGATACTGATGCCAGAGAGCCTGCTGTGACCCCGCTGACCTTGCGCCTGCTGCCTGGCCTCTGGTTAGTGTAAGCAGCATCCAGCTGAAAGCTACCAGAGGCCTTCATGTGAACATGTGATGTTTCCAAGGAGAGATGGACCAATTAATCTGATTATAGTCGCAAATCCTCCGACATGTGTAGGCCTGTCTGTGACCATGTGCAGTGCAGATGTCCGTCCGTGTGTGTAAGCGTTTATGTACCTGAGTGCGTATCAGATAATGGGACAGAAGTACGGCTTCATGTGTACGCACGGAATTTGAAAACATATAATCCACAAGCTGGGAAATACAACATTTTGCGAACATTTTTTGGGGGGGGGTCTTTCCCTATAAAAAAAAAATGCTGCAGGCTGCAACTTTATGCAAATGCATGCTGTGGGTGAGTGGTCGTTCCTCGGAAGTCAGACCCTGACAGTTGAAAGCACCTGAAATGAAATATTGGGTGAAACAGTAAACCGTCTGTCAAAGCTTTCGCGGTCTGTTTAAAAACACAACACTCGAGCACTTAAGGGTTTTAAACAGCCTCTTTTCATTGGCATGGCTATGAATATGCCTATTCTGAGGGTGATCCTTTCATTTTCAAGCCAGAGATCTGACTCAGTCACAGCTCAGCTTATGTTTGTGCCACTGACTGCAGCCTGCGCAGAGGGGCGGGAGGAAGTGAAACGAGGAGCTGACAGACAGGGCATGATACTGCACTTCCACCACAGGCCAATCCCCAGCTAACCCCTGTGCTGACAGCCAGGATGTAGCACTCATCCACAGGCCACAGCCTAGACTCTGGGGCCCAGGAAAAGGAGAACAAGGAGAGCAGGGAGAGGGCCGGTCTGCTGATGATAGAGGGGGGGTGGTAGCTGGTGGTTTGGGTGGCACGCACCGCTCTCTGCCTCCGCAGCAGCACGACCAAGAGGAGAATCCACAGACTGTGTCGCCTGCCAACAGCATGTCCAATGCTTGGCCGGGAGACAGACACACGAGCGGGCACGCTACACACACATATGGCTACACACACGCGAGCCCGTTCACGCAGGAATGCAGAGAACACGAACAAATGCAAAGTAAAGCTGGAACCTATAAGATAGCGGGAGATAAACACGCTGTATTGAGAAACTGCAAAAACACAGACATGAAGACACGTTCGCACCACAAACACTCATTTTTCCTCCAACCACATTTTCTGGTTACTTTGCAGATTAAAGTGTAAAAGTGAGACAGTCCAACATAGACATAACAGATGACGGTCTCATCGTGTTTTCACTGACAGAGTGCTATTACTGACAGCACAAGTCATGTGAAACATTCATCTAGAAAATTGCTTAGGCAGAACCAGCATTTTGTGTAGTTTAACCTCCCGAGCCAGATGTAATTGATAACATGACCTCATCAAAACTTCAGTTCCCTGATATTTGTTGCGAGACAGAGACGAACCGAAGACTGCGGCTCGATAAATAACGCAGTCCTGGCCGGTGCTGCGCAGAAGCACAGAGCAGCGATGAGGGTTGAGGGGCCACTGGTGACCCCGGCCGCACGCTGCGAGAGGGCTCCGCTCAGAGCCAGAGCTGTCTCTCCAGCTGGGATCACAACACAACTTTGGAGCTCTGATTTCAGAGCACAGCTCCGGCCCGGGGCCGGCGCTCCCCTGTGAGACCGGGCCTGCAGGGCCAGCGCTGAGGCAGACAGACACCCTGGGGGTCAGTCAACCCACCCACTCTCAGGAGGAGGCAGCGACATGCACTGAGGCCAAAGAATGATTGGGGTAGCCTCAGACCACAGCTTTGCTTTTCAAAATGCTGAGTTTGGGTTTGCATCCAGCCTCAACCAACTACAGCTATTTGTGTTCAGTGGGGTTTCCATTAAAGTGCCCCCAGAGGCAGACTCTGGCCTTAAATAATGTGCAGCGAGGCCACGAGGTTGAATCAAACAACACTATCAGCTAGAGGAGGAAATTTAGATGAATAGAGCAAACAAGTCAGCCTTCACCTGCGGCAACGCATTTTTCTTATCAAGGCGACGGAATAGAAATCTCCATCAAGAGAGCACTATGAAATCGCATAAGCACAAAAAACACTTTGAAAAATCTTTATGTTTTATCCCCTTATCCATCCCTTTCATAGACACCAGATCATTTTGCAGGAGTCGTGGAATTTCTAGAGAAGACGAATTGTGGCAGCTTTCTTGGAAATATTAATATCCAGCCAGCAGAAGGAAGGTAAAGAGAGAGGAGAAAGGATCGGGCGTGTGCAGCAGGGGGGTGAGGTACAGATGATCAGTATCATGGCATGGTACCTGATGATAAAAGGCCTCTTCTGTTGCAACTCTTTCCAGCCCCCTGCGCACGGTTTCTTCAACCGTTCGCCACCTTTTTCTGCAGAACGTGACGTCTGTGTTACGGCGGTTCTTTGGGACACGGGTGGTGGTGAGGGTTGTGGTTGGTGTTTGGGTTAAGAGTCCAGGACAGGCAGCGATCTTCCCTGCACACACTCCCCTGTCATCATGGCTGTACTGCAGATTCTCCACATCTGCATTGCCTTACACCACTTAGCCCCGCTCCAACCAAGCCCCCATCATCTCTGCCTCCCTCCCACGTCTCCACTCCCCCATCAGGATCATCCAAATATTTCCCCTCGCTGCTTTTTGAAGCTTCCATGGGTCACGGGACCTCATGCACAAATCATGCTGGCTTGCCGTGGGGGGGCTGGTCAGAGAGGACAGGAGTGAGTCAGAAGCACAGAAACCCAATCTGCGCTGTTTTCATGCGGGGTTATTTTTCTTGCCAAGACAGCCATCGCCAATCAGTGGCTGGTTCTAAACAGCAAGTTTAGGGAGCTCTCGCTGTGGATGCTCGTCCTGGCAGCTGAGTTCAACCATATTCCCCAGCCACAGTGAGGGAAGAGACAGAGAGTAAATTCAGAGAGCCTGACAGCCTGCAACGGTTTAACACGGGGGTTAGCCCCAAATACGTAGCTCCGGGTTTATGTTGATGGATGGATAACCAAATCCATCTCATTGTTTGCAATAAAACATGGATGTTAGTTTTTACACTATGACACCACACTTGATGTGGAGCTGAATCTACCGAGGAAGAGACCTGACAAATGCCAGCCACCACTTTTGGAACTGTATTTTTTGAGATGCAAGAGAGAGAAAACAAACTCAAATACGCAAGGATAATAAAAGAATCAAGTCAGCTCTACCCTGTGTGGGCACAGGAGGTTCAATACCTAATGCAGATTTTTCATAACAGAGAATATTGGACGGGCCTGTAAACAGGACAGAGAGACAGAGACGGATGAGTCACCGTGGACCTCCCCTCCCACCTGCAGGGCTCACCAGCTCAGGGAAAGAGGAGATGCTGGGCAGGAATCTGGAAGTGCTGGTTAAAGTAATCACATTGGTTTCACTGCATCTGATCTGCAGTCTAACAGACTTCCAAACAGTTGAATGAGTAAATAAAGTGCCCCAGGGGACTCCCGCTGGAGATGGATTACCACGAGGGGTGCACACACAAAAGGAGCCGAAGCCCCACAACCCGATGTGAGCCGCAGACAAAAGCCTAGCGTTGGACCTCGACCAGGGAACCGGCAAACTTTATTAATCTCATCCTAGACTGAATCTCCCGCAACTGCAACCCATGCACTCAGAGGCGGACCCGTGCTCTGCTGTGAGCGGCTACGCTCGCTACAGTGACTGTGCAGGTCTGTGATTGGGTGCAGCCGCAGGTGAACGCGTTCGCGCATACACGGGGAAGTGTGTCGGCTGCATGCGTGCGTTTGGGCAAACATTTTGAGATACCGTGGACGCTCAAATGCGCGACCGTGTGTGCACGAGTGTGTATGCGTCCGCTCGAGTGCATAGACCACATAAGATGAGTCTCATGCTCACTTGGCTGTGGAGGCCGGGTCTGGAGGGGACTAAGGGCCGTGGCATTCTGCAGCCCCATCCCACCTCGGCCCCATTCTTCCCCCTTTCTGGGCCTGACACAAATAAAAGGATTAGGAGCCCCCGTTTCCGTCAGACCCTCCATTCAGGACAAAGCCCCCACCAGCTTAGTGTCACACTTAATGATAAAAGTGCAAATCTCTGTCAGTCACTTTGGGCAGGAATACCGGTATTTGGGGGCTAATCTCATTTGATGAAGATTATAAGGGGTGAAAAAGGAGAAGACAAAGAAATGTGTTTTGCCGTGTCTGTTCGAAAATCGACTCAGCTGAAATTCAGACAGACAAATATGACACGCAGCAAGAGGGAGGAGGTGCCGAAATGTATCTTTGAAATGAATGTGAGGCAGTGGAAGGAGCTCAGATTAGAGACAAAGAAAGAAAGAGAGAGGAAGCAACTGCACGCACGCACGCACACACACACACACACACACGTACACATGCGCCCACACCCTCTCAAAAACCTGGGGTGTAAGTAGACAAACACACTGCTCTGCCCATTCCCATGTAGAGCTAGAATGTGTGACGTGAGTGTGAGAGTAAGCCTTGGGCACACAACAGTCTGAATGCAGCACTTGCCACTATGATGCCAGTCCTCTCTAGTGTATCTGTGAAAAGCCTACGTGTTGGAAAAACATTCCAGAGTGGGATCACATATACACAGTTGGGGCCAGCAGCAGTACTGTGAGCCAGCAGCAGAGACCATGTCTCAATTTCTCATGCACGTTCGACCAGGCTGCCCGGAGAAACAAGTGTGGGCTATTTCCAAACCGTGGAGGCAAAAAAATGAGACGAACCAGACCTGAAGCGTCTTTAAAAATACTGGAAATGCGCAGAAACGATTTTTAACACCTCACCTCTACAGTCACACTGCAGATGATATTTGTAAGAATCAGCCACTCCTCTAACGTAAACATGTGACCTTGCAAAATGTGAAATAGAAAACATTCGCAGAGTGTGCGCATTTCTCTGCTGGCTACTTTAAAGACCCCGTGAAATGGAAGTCAAAGCGTAATTTTCTTCTGCCTATGTCCGTGTTTTAGGCCAAAACGGGCCTCTAGGTAGGAATTGTGCGGATACTGACTGACGTTCACAGTAGCCAGCAGGGCTGAATGTGCGCTACGCCCGCCTTCCACCCCAGCTGACTATATTGCTACATGTGAATGCACGGAACAGTACAATCGCAGTACGACCGGACTTTATACACACAACGGGGTGATGTTACGAACACAGAAACAATGTCGTTAAGTTTTCCAACGTTTTTAGGACTTCCACAACTACGATGTAGGACGTACGATGTAGAAATGCGGAGTAAATCGGCTGGAGTTAACGATAGAAAACCCCCCTTCCTCCTTATGCTAATAGCTAAGCTAACGCTAACTGGGGCTGCGCGTTTATTCTCCGAGCTGAGCGACACATTTACAGACCTCCGTTTATGTTACGGACGTCTACAACTTCCACAACTGATACAGTTTAGCAAACACGATCGCTTTGGCTGCAGTTAATTTCGGAAAGTGGTGAGCCCCTCCCTCCTCTGAACGGGCTTCCCTGCGACGGAGCTGATGCATGCCAACTAGGCTTGTGTCTGTTCGATTTGAAAAAAAAGTTGAGGGAGAATTTTCATTGGATCAAAAAAAAAAATTAGAAAACGCCCCCGAGTGCTGGATGAGTCATCACAGAATTGCAAATGTTTTCCAATCAGAGAAAAGACCAGATTTTGATGTAAAAATACTCAGAAATGATTCTTTTTTTTTAACAAATGTGTGGTTTTTAGGGATGGATTAAAACAGGATTAAAACTGGAAAAAATGCTTTTTTCATTTTATGGGGACTTTAAGAAGCCCATTATTGTATTTCACAGATTTAGCCAAAATCTAATTTGTAAATTGCATTTAATGGTTTGTGGTAGCCTTCCCTTTTGTTATGAAGAGTTGTCATGCTGTGAAAATAAACCTGAAGGCCCGAGGACTTGGAGCCAGTAATGAAAATCAGTGCGATGCCGATCCGGGGGCTTTCTCTCCACCGTCACTGATTAGCATTCCCGATTGACTGACATGTCCCACTGGCTGCCTAACAGCCGGCTTTAGGAGATGAGGTTAAATTGTGGCTACCAACAAATTGTATGCTTGAGTTCCTCTGCACCCCTCTGCTATCATCCAGCGTAATGTGAGCACACCAGGCAGATCCTTCTCCTCCCCTGCACTCCAGCTCCCCCACATAAAGCCACAGAGACCTCTTTCCCCATCCCTCGCCACCAGTCTGGCCTCTAAAGTGGTGATGGGCATTACCGTGGCTGAGCCTCTGTGGCTTCCCAGAGCGTCCAGCAAAGTGCTTTGTGTCACAACTGCTACTACGCACACACATAGACACTGTTCTCCTATAGCCTCCCTCAACACACACACACACACACACACACACACACACACACTGTGCTCCCACTCATTTATACTAAAATACAGGCAGGAAATGCCTCCGTAATATAAACCTTCATGAAATCACCTGGTTTCATAAAATAATACATTTCCATGAGATTTACTGACTGCATCACTAAAATAAAAAAAAAAAAAAAATCACTGGACATAAACAGCAGACGAATGAGGCTTTTATGGATGCAGCCGGTGTAAAATTTATAAGAGCACTATTCATACATACAAGGGCTCATGTAAAACGATACGTTTAAATCAAATATTTATCACTCAAGGAGCTATTTGTGGCAACCGGAAAGAATAAAAAAAAAACAAAACCCAGAGAATCCAAGATGTAGCTATGTAACAAAAAAACGCCACTCCAACAGGTCCTTTAATGGCCCTAAATATGCTGAAGAAGGGCAGTTAGCTAACCATGAGATGACAGATGATGCATCCTTGTATGCTGCAGGGACAGGCCGAGCCATGTTGACATAAAACCCAATACTTCCTTACAGAGGAGCGGGGCCAGCTTCAGCTAGCTTCTTGCCGAGCACTAAAAATTCCCAGCAAGCTGAAGCAATATTATCGAGCTTAGTGTTTCTAACATTAGATTTGTCTGACTGTAGAGGTCTTCTTTCTTTTTTTTTTCAACCCATGAGCAGTGGCTTAAAGACACATTTTATCCTTTTTAGGGAGAATTTAAATAAAAGAAAGTATAGCTGAAAGCTGGAAAGTCTTTCACAAAGGAGAGCACAGCCTCACACCAGAGCTGCGTCTCAAACACTGCAGCAGGGCCGAGGACACTCTTTAATTAACTCCAAAAACTACCCAGCTGGCTCGACAACGCACTGTACATCCCGTGTCTTTATTTTTTTGTGTGTGTTTTGCCGTGCCGTGCGTATGAGCGTTCGCAAAAGTGCCAGGCCACACGGGAGTGTCCTCGAGTGAGCAAAACACACACTCCGTGAGCTAACACAGAAACCCAGCCGTCAGCATCTCTCCGGCGCACACTGCTGCAGCGTCCCAAGCACAGCTAATTAAAAAACAACAATTTCACAGGAGGGCACTCCAAACAGTTCGAAAAAGCAGCTCTCAGCACACCGGGGGATCGTCCAGCATGCATGGGAGGTGAGACAGCTTCTGGGAGCTTTGTTTTTATGGCTTCATCACTGCCGTGTTTTTCTACTACTCATACTACCGTGACCTAAATTTCACTCTGCTTACAGCGCGTGAATTAGAAAAATTTGTGAAAGAAAAAAAAAAAAGAAATCTGCACGCTGACGTATTTTGATAGGTCACAGATGAAACACTCTAAAATAACTTTTTGCTAGACGGTAAAACTTTACAGAGCGTGGCAAAAAAAAAATAAAAAATCCACTCAGGAATGCAATGTTTTTATGCATCAGCAGTACCTGAAAACAGGCGGTATGGTCTATATTAACGTTAGTTAATGTTACGCTCTGCGGACGGAGCCCATGGCAGTCTCTAACAAGGCAGTCCATTACAGGGGTGTTGTCCAACACTCGGGTCAGTGATAGGCCTTATTACACGGCTCCCTTCAAAGCATCTGCTTGGTTAGAGGAGAGCTCTCCCTGGGGAAAAGATCTCCCTCTTTCTAATGATGTATAATTGACCTCCAAACACCAGGGCACAACAAACTCTCTCGGGGTGGTGTAATTCCACTCTACCTTTTACATACCGCCCGTCTCGTTCGAGCTTGTCCCTCCTCTACGGCTATGGCTCCCGTCCAACTGACAGCTCTGCGTATTTGCCTTTAATTTTTGTCAAACTCGCTCTCTTGGAAAAAGGAGGCATTATACTGCAATATTTCCTCTCTTCTAGAATATATTTAAATTTTTTTTTCTTCCTTGCTTACCAAACAGGCCAGAACACGTGTGCATTTGATTTTTTTGAACATTAAATATTATGTCATCCAAAATATCCTTCATTCACAAAAAAACCCAGCTTTTTCGAATCAAGACGGGGACGACCAACACGGGTCAGCTGCGTGGCATAGAAAGAGGAAAACATATGGGATAAAGGCCAATAAAATCTAATCTTGTTACTATATAATTGGACTATATGGAGCAAGATGTGTTGAACAGTGTTGGTGGGAGTTTTAATAACACAGTACACAATTGTTTTCCCTCGTCTGCACTTAAACCTGTTCCAAAGGTGCCAAAAAAGACTGCTTGCCAATTCCTTGATTTATTATAGCCAGTGAGAGCTGATTACGGGGCATGAATCAGTTGCTGTAGGAATGTAATTAGGCAAGAAGACCTCTGTACGGCTACGAGCTCTCCTCACAGCCCAAAGCAGTTTGTGGGCTGACAAATGCATCTTAAATGGGTGTCATAAAAGTCAAAAAGGTGCCAATTACATCTTTAAGTATCCCATCAATGCAAATGGAATAAACAAGAAGAAAAAGGAGATACTTGTGTCTGTGTGATGGAGGGACCCTCCAGCAAGCGTTTAACCTGGGAGGGGCAAAAAAAAATACAGGAAAAGAAAAAAGAAAAAAACGTGGGAGAAGGCGGGTGAAGAATTAAAAGATGGGATGAATAACAGTGTGCGAGAGGAGGACGTCGCCCAGCAGGTTGTTGTGTTTGGCTGCGGCGGCCCAACGTAGCAGAGGAAAGAGGGGAAATGGTCAGTCTTAACACCAAATATGGCTCGTCGAAAAGCGAGGCAGATGCAAAATGCCAGGAGAGAAAAAAGCCAAACAGATCAAGTCTTTTTCCTCTTCACACTCTCCAAACAAATAAAAGATAATCCGCAAGTGGACGGTGCTAAAACAGGCAGGAGAAAGAGATCCTTCTCCCTGCCGGACCGTCTCAGCTTCCAGCCACCTCTGAGCCGTGACGCCGTGACTCTGGTATCCCATAGTTACCGCTATGAATTTTCCATTGTTAACCGGCTGACTACAGTCCTGTCACAAAGCTGGATGAATGGCACGCATGGCGATAGATGTAACTCTTTGTTGCTTGCAAGGTATCTAGCAGAGAGCCATAATGTCCCGGTAATCGAAGGAGAATTGTTAAAAAGGCCGGACACAAAAAGCTGAAAATTTCGTGACAAGCATGAAAAGCGCTCATGCGATGGGAAACACAGGGGCACCCCGGGGTCCTCACAGGCCAAACAGCAACCCTCAGCACTGTGGTTATTTCTGCTGCTCAGCCTCAACATTTGCCTTAGCCTGTCTGCCATCTCAGCTGCTTTTCCACGCGATAATTTACTAATTCACTTTGTTAATTTATCTCACTCCATGGATAATGGCTGTCATGCTACTGGCTGTAACAGGCCAGTTTACAGAGCCAAATTTTATTTTAACTCACTGTAAAAAAAAGGAGAAAAAAAAACAAAACAAAACAAAAAAAAATCCTACATAATTTTCATTTACCTATAATTTTTAAAATATTTTTTTTTTAGTATTTATAAAATCAATATTGCTGTATTTTTTAAAATTTGTTTGTTTTTTGTGACACATGACAGAAAAATTATTTAATTAACAATTTGAATTGAATCACATTAACCTGCTGCTGTGATCAAAGTCTCGCGTTTTATCGCAGGATAAGTGCGAACTTACTGATTTATTTTTTGTTTTTTTTTAAAAACTGCGAACACAAAATTATTAACGCCTTTAAAACTGTGCGAATCGTGCGTGCTCATAATTCTCCATTATTGTCTAAATTCACGCTTGTGCGATTCGCTCACAAGTTTAGCACAAAAAGTAAAAAAAAGTGCGTCTTGCATTGAACCGTTTATTGGTTGAATGCCGGATGTTGAAACACATCACAGCCAGTTAAATAAATTTGCCTCAGTAAAATAAAATCAAAAATACCCCCCCCCCCAAAAAAAAAAAAAAATAAAATAAAATAAACTAATGGAAATAACAAAATTCTACTTAAAATTATTATTGTTGTTATTTATTTTTCAAATTTTAAAAAAAGGGGGAAATGTTAGAGGAAAATGAAGGCATCGGATTTTCAGAATAAAAAGGAACGGGCTGATGGGAAAAATAAAGCTAAACTGCGCTGCGTGCTCACAGTCTTTGGAGTTTTGTGCATAAATCATGTTTTCCGTGTTTTTGCGTGAGTCTGCAGCGGCTGGGGTGGAAGGGGAAAGGCCGCGTCATGAAACCAGGAAACACATGACAGACGGCGGCGTAAAAACCCGACAGCGCACGCCTGCACATTCTCGGGCCTGAGTGGGATCTCATCTCTCTTTTTTTTTTTTTTTTTGGTGAGAAACGCGCTCGCCCCGCGGAGCACCGTGTGGAAACATCGTGGGCCTCCGCGGCGGTGATGAAGACAGTAATACGTGACCGCTGATGGGAGCCGGTGCGAGCTCTCTGCCGCAGACGTTTCCATTTCTCTGATTCATTTTCGAACAAACGCTCGTTAAAATTCCACTTGCGCCTGCTGCTCTTCTCGCTTGAGGCTATGGGCGAATTTCTGGGGCAGCAAATCAATCTTAAACTTCGGCAGAAGAGGCAAAGACAGCAGATTTATTTACAGCAAACTTAGAAATATTTGACATTAATTAAAACTTAAAAAAAAAAATCCAAATCTGAGCGACTTTGCACACTGCAGCTTTTTTTTGCGCACTGGGGCCTCCAGGGCCAGCAAAGCATCACCATCATGTCCTGTGTTTTTTTGCACACAAACCAACGCGAAATTCAAAAGGAAAGAGAGAGAGAGAGAGAGAGAGAGAGAGAGAGAGAGGGAGATTCCGACCACGAAAGAGTGATTACTGTTGGTAGTCGTGTTTGCAGTAAAGTTTCCTTTCTCTGAAGTAACAGCTGGTGGTGAGAGGCTGTTGACACACGGTGCACTGCAAACACTCCTCATGCCATGAGGAGTCGTTGACCCTCATCAAGAAGCGGTCGGAGATGGGACGCTGGCATCCTTCACACACGGATGGATGATGACAGTCAGTCCCTGGGAAAAAAAAAAAAAAAACGGCACAGGAAGTCAGGGCCCGTCAGGGAGGAGAGGAGGCCTGAACTCAGCGTGTACCACCGGGCTCGGACTCCACAGCCAAAAGGCTTTGACGCATCACAAAGCAATTCAAGCGTTTAATATTTTTTAATTTAAAAAAATAAAAGAAGAATTCAATGGATGAATTTGACATTTTCTCTCAAACTAGGCCTGCAGATTTTACGCACTCACCCACCCTTTGAACCAGGTTCTGTTTGCGTGACAATAAAATTCAAATTAAACCACATTTTTTTCAGTCTCGTCCCTGTTGTTTTCTGAACTTTTGCCGGTTTTCGTGCCATCGTGGGGGACGGGAAATTAGCGGCGGTGAACATGCAGACAGGAGGAGCAGTCTCCTGTGTGTGTGTGTGTGTGACCTGCCCGCAGTTTTTTTTTTTTTTAAAACAGCGATTTGGAGAGAGTTTAAACGAGCAGGAAGACTCACCGAGCATGACTCCGAGCGTGGCTTGTCCCGAGCGCAGGGGGTGATCTTCAATTTTTATGCCGTCCAGCATGATGCACGTCTCGGACTGTTCTCCCGCGGACAGGCGCTCCAGTGACACCAGACCTGTTGCAATATCCATAAGAACACGATCAGACCGGACAAGCAAATCCTGCGACACACTTCAAACTTTTTTCTCTTTTTTCTTTTTTGGGTTCTGCAGGACCAAAAAAAAAAAAACCTGCTGAAAGCGTTTCGAGTTCCGTGTGACACAGCCTGCAGCTCGGAGGAGGTGAAACAGAAAACGAGCTCAAGTGGAAGAAATGGCCCCAAACTCGCCCGTGATGCTCGCAAAAGGCTACAAGGTAAGAGCAGCCCGAGCCGGCCGGACGAATCCCCGGTGCGTGGGAGAAGCGTGCGGAGACAGAAAGCAAACAACAAAGGTGGGAAACTCTCTGAGCAGTCACCTGTTAGGATCAGAGGAGCGACGAAGCTTTATCTTGTCGTCCACAAGCCGACGGCGGAACGCGGGGAAATTCTTCACCGACCAAGTTTAGCAAAGGATGAGGGATAAAAAAAACAACAAACCTGACAACAAATCCCCATAAAACAGGAGAGAGAGAGTGTGTGTGTGTGCGTGTGTGTGTGCGCAAATGTCCCGGCAGTAACTCTTTGGAAGTAACAGAGACGGTTGGTTGGTTGTGTCCCGGTCGCTGCAAAAGTCTGAGATCGAGATTGAAGCGAGTGGATCCTCCCACTCCTGCATGCATGGCCACACTTTTTTTTTCATTCCCCCATTCACTGCCATTGGGATGCTATTGGAGCAGAGTACAGTGCGCTGCGCACAGTCCAACAACAACAACAACACACACACACACGCACACACACACACACACACACACACACGCACACACACTCTCTCTCTCTCACGCACAAACACACAGACCACTATTACAAAAAAGAAGAAAATATTACACTTAAGTCTGCACAGACACTGAGGAGGCTTCAGCACGAACAACAACAACAATAATAATAATAATAATAATAATAATAATAATAATAATAATAATAATAATAATAAGTGCATACATATTACGCACTCTCTCAGTAAATGAACCGTTCACTTTCTCTGATTAGGCTGCGTCACGGTAAATGTAATGAACTTCTACACTCTTCATCATCACGTGGCCTTTTGTCCAAACATATTTCCCTCCGTGGTGAAGAATAAAAAAAAAAGAAAAAAAAAAGAAAAAAACGGATGAGCATCACATGATGTCTTTGCTCTTCCGTGGACCGTCGCTGTCCCCTTGCAGCTGACGCACCTGGCGATCAGCGGCGATAGGAGGCCGCGTCCATCCGCCACTCGGTCCAGAGGAATAATGATAATTATATCAATAAAAAAACAAAAAACAAAGTAATGCGCCTGTAGCGCGTTCGTTTGCTATAAATCTTATTATCTGCATGCGGGCACCGAGTAAAATCACCCACATCCATATTTAACATCTGCACTCGGGCCTTCAGTTCAAACAGTCCAGGAGGGACGAATCGAGGCGTGCTGAAGGTGGAGGCCTGCGTGGAGCCACTCGGCTGCTCCTCGCGTCACGCTGCGTGTTTCTCAAGTTTTCTAGAAACGCAGCAGCGACAGGCCCGGACAGGAACGCATGAGACGACCGGACACATGCGGGACGGCATTTCTGCATGTTCAGATCAGCCACGCTCCCCTCCGCGTAGCCTTTACCTCCCATGTTACCATGACTACAAAGAAATATTTTGCTTAAAAATGATAATAATAATAATAATAATAGGATGTAGAAATAAAATAAGTAACCTATGGCAGGATATTCTGAGGGAGGTACAAATAATTAAAAAAAACAAAATCACACCTAAATGTTTCTGCAGAATGTGATCTGACGTCTCACGCGTGTTTCGGTCCGCAGGCCCCGCCGCGCACTGTCCCGCATGTCCTTTGTGAGGCACCAAGGCGATGACCTGTAGCCCAGTTTGGTTAAACAGAGAGCGGATTGTTGGCGGCGCCCTCTGCCGGCCAGCCGGGGAACGGCTCCAGTTATGTCAGAGATGCAGGAAGCCAAACACTTGGCTGCACTTCACCCAGTGTCACTTTTATTTTATTATTTATTTATTTATTTATTTTAGGATGCGTTCGAGGCGTAAAGAAACACGACATAAACACTAAAATGTTGATTTTTTATTTTATTTTATTTTGGAAGAGACGCATATCCGCTCAGTGCAAACCTGCCGCCTGGTCATGAAGTCATCCAGCACTTCTGTCAGCATGGGGTCAATTACCTCCGCAGCGCGCTATATTGGATTATCCGCCATAAGCAGCAGCATGATCAATACAATATGATCAATACATTTTTAGAAACACATAAAGCCTGTGTGTGTGCCCCCCCCACACACACACACTAATCATTCATTCAGCAGTTACCGGCCCGGTCACCAGCGTGAATGAGGACATCAAACATTCATTCAATAAATCAATCCGCCAACTTTTAGCCGGCGGTGTTTTAATGAGCCTCCGTGTGACGGGCCCCCGCTTTGCAGGCTGGGAAAAAAAACCAAAAAAAAAAAAAAAAACCAACAACGTTGCAGCAGGTGTGCAGCACAAACAGCAAAGAGGCTCTGCTGAAAGTTTGAGCTCAAAGTGAGCAGAACTGTTGCATCCCCCGGAAAGGTGAGAGATGGTCACGGCGCCGCTCGTCCCCGCAGGGTCCCGCAGGGTCCCGCTGCGGTTTCCATCCGAGGAGAGACCCTGAACACGGACGCAGGCAGGACGAGGGCCGGGTGGGACGCACAGGAGCGAAAGATGCCGGGGAGAGAGAAAATTATGAAGCCACATTTAAATGTTTGAGAGGGAGTTAAAAATGTCTGCAAAGCTTTTGGAAAAAAAAAAAAAGAATTTAACATTCATAAAAAGTTTAGGGGAAAGTGCATTGAGACAAATATCCTTAAATAACAGTGATAATTACGTCACAATAAATGTGCAGTTGAGACCTAATGCAGCTCTGTTCTGAAAAATATATTTTTTTTTTAAAAAAGGGGGGGAAAGAATTGACCATCAATCAATTGATACGTTCAATAAATCCAATTATTTCACGACTTCGTTAGATTCAAATCGAATTAACACACGCACATCAATCAAATTATAATATAGGTATAAACATACAGACAATTTATCCACTTTAATTACATCTGGCCGACATCACGCTGTTTATAAGCCGCGCAGGATCCATTTCTTTTCCCAACCGAGAGCTCAGCTCGCACAAGTCCAACTGTGTCACAGGCCTCAGAGCCGAACAACCACACGGAACACACACATGACACATGACAGGGAACATGTGAACACCTCACCGGTGTCCGAATATCCCTCAGATATGAAGCGAACACCGGCTGGTCGCGGCTGAAACATGATCCGGCTGGACTGCGGCGGAGAGAAACGCGTTTTTCGGACCGAGTCCCCGAGTGAAACTTCGCCTCCTCGCAGGAGAAACTCGGCAACGCGAAGACATAATGGCTGCTCGGAGGACTTTGATAGTTAACTCACTTTGATCTTTTTAATGGGCGCTTGTGAGCTCGCCATGATGCTTTTTAAAAAGAAAAAAAAAATGAAATAAAAAGAAAAGAAAAGAGAAAAAAAAAAAACCACGCAGGCACTTTTAATTTGTTTGCAGCCGAGTTGCAAAACCAGGCTGCTGCTGCACAGAGTCCGCTGATGCCACATTTGATTTAACTCCTGACATTTCTCCCCATCACACGGATTCTCCTCTAAAATCGTTACGGCGGCTGGAAAACGCGTCCGGGGCCCCTCGAGTCAACGGAACCGCCGACCGGACCAACGGTGAGGCTCTCTGCACGGTTTTTTGGTCACCTGTCCCCGCAGAGTCTTTCTGTTTCCTGCATATTTAAAAAAAAAAAACAAAAAACAAAACTTATTTTAACGCCTTAAAAACTTTCACCCAGCAAAGCAAACAGGCGGCGCAACCAGAGGGGGACAGGAGCTGCAGGGCCCCATCAGGCCTCAGGGCCCCTCAGCACTTTCAAACTCACTGCTCACATTTTTTATTTCGCAACAAATTATGTCCATTTGACTTTTTCTACACTTTTTTTTTTTAAATATTACCTAAAAGCTCCTGCTTACATGCATTAAATGCTTAAATTCACAGATGCACAGCGGGATAAATAAAAGAATTATTTCGATCACGTTGACGTATTTCTGCTTTTATTCGCGGGGGCGTCACGACCCCTCTGACTGAGACAGCAGAAAAATAAATAAAACGAAAGACACTGCAGGATAATCCCAACTCTCCGGGGATTAAGACGAACTATAATACAGGACTGTCAAGCCGAGGCTAGATTTGTTTATATTTTGATTTATTGGATTCAGCTTTTTTTTTTTTTTTTTTTTTTACCAA
>JAQLOL010000022.1:13328386-13338767 GCA_029783665.1 Naso thynnoides
CCCAAAAAAAAAAAAAAAAAAAAAAAAAGCCCCGAAGCTCACCATCTGAATTACAATGTCACCCCCTGCTGGACAAAACCAGGCAGCACAACGCGCCGCTGCTCCTCCAGAGAAAAAAAAACCCCAACTCCCATCTTTACTCAGACAGAAAAGCTGATCCAAAATATTACAAAAACAGGGAGAGAAATGAAACATTCAGGCTGCAAATGTATTAACTAAACAAAATGAAGATTATTCATTAAGCTCACATAAGCTGCTACTGTGTGTCAAACATTCAATGAAGTACACAAGACTTGATTTGGTCAACTTCATGTTAGTGCATGCGTCCATTCCATAATGCATTCTGACACATTATGAACACAGTTATAATCAGGGTTAGGGTTAACCCTTGCTTAGTGGCGCGTTATAACACATTATCAGCATGCTCATGATGTGTTATAGATGGATGCTTTAAGTAAAGTGTTATCCATTATCTTTGTGACAAACTAAACGTCTTCTTGTGTCATTATAACGTATATTAAGATGTCTTTGTAAGATAAACTAGAGAATATATTTTATTGAATTGTTGCTTTATCTTACGTACTTGAAAATTTATCACACAGACTTTTGGCTCTTATGTATTTATTTTCTTATTTAATTCATCTAACGCTCTTCTTAATGAGCAAAACAATATAACGTTTACAGAAACACAGTCTGTAATTTCATACTTACCTGAAATATTTTGAATTCTATTTAATCGAAAGTCTTCACGACATGTTTTCAAATCCATATTTTTTATTATTATCGTTACAATTTTGATATAACGTGCCAAGTGGGGTTTTTTTAACCAGTAAGTGTAATATTCGTGTACCTGAATATGTTTAATGTTCCTCCTCACAGTTAATTTGTATTTTTTAAAAGCCCTTTTTAAATTATTTATGACGCCTTTTGTTTTAAACTGTTCACTGTTTTGATCTCCATTTCTTTGTTCTTTGATAAAAAAAATACAAATAGTATTTATCACAAAAAAACAGCATGAAACAAATATTTTCCCAGGGAAGTTTGTAGGTGGAAAGATGTTTAAATGCACATTTTTTGCAGCAATTACTTAAAATGACTTTACACTGTCGGTCCGATGCTCTTATTCTGCAACGAAAATGATCTTAGTGATGACGTACCTAAAGATTCAACAGAGAAACAAACTATTATTGGATAAACAATATTTATTTTCATGCATTTTGACATTTTATAATTTTCGATTTTATATTTAAAGTATGAGAATTTTAGTTATAATGCTGTAATAATGTTTTTCATGTTTTCATTTAGCCAAACAATTTTTTTTAAATGTCATCATGGTTAATTTGCCAATATTCAGCTTCATTAATTTAATTATTTGTCTCTGCAGAATTTAACTGTAAAGTCCTGAAAACTGAAGAGCAATTTGCACCAGATCTTTTCTGCAGTGTTTCAATAATAATTATTATTATATAAAAAAAAGATGAATGCTTTTCTTTTCCAAAAGGATTATCTTCCAAACATTTTTAAAAAGTCGTTGAAAGTTGGATCACAGATGGTAACAGATGATACATCATGAAAGCCAGCAATAACAAAATCTTTTTATCCTGTGATGTGGGGATCTCCACTTCCCTTCTGTTTTGCTTCGCACACAGGCGACGGCCAAACGCGTCGTCATGTGGGCCTGAGCTGCTCAGACACATGAGGAATAACTTACTGCTCGGTCATTTTAAACTAGATTAAACCTTGGTCTCCAAATGTCTCCGGGAGACACGACACACCCACATGTGTTTGTGACTCTCCAAGTGTTGATGAGCGCCGAAAGAATCTTAAATCTTTTTTCCAGCGGGGATCGTTTAATATCCCGCACAGAGGTGCTGAGTGGAGGAGCGACACAGGAACAAAACAACGGGTCGCCCTCCGAGGGCGAGACTCTGACAAAACTTTGGCTCATGTGCAAATAAGCAACTGCCCGTCCATCTCCGTGCCACTTGTTGTTACGTGACCGTTTTCATCATTAGCGAAAGCGTCTCGGCTCAGAGAAGATTTGCAGCCCCTTTCATCAGATGATCATGCTATTCAGTGGATTTGTCTCCACAAAAATAATGTTTCCTCTGACAGAAGAGAAGGGAGGCTGCAGGAGGCCAGGAGCATGATTTTAGGATGTGTGCCATTAACAACAAGCGTAAGGCCTTCACTACCCGCTCCTCATGTGGAATGCATAAATTCAGTGCCTGCTGAATAAATCGCATGCGCTCGCAGACTTTTGTAACTGAAGTAGGGAACGATTTCTAAATATCTGCATGGACAGATACGTCTCTGTTTACACGGTCAAAACATTTCTGGTGAATCAGTGGATTTCTGTGCCAGCATCAATCCATGCGTCACATATTCTGCGTGAAAAACGAAGCAGACAAAAAAAAAAAACAGTCAAATACGAAAAAAATAACCTCCGAAATTCGACAAAATATGCAAAACATTTGGCTACCCAGCAGCAATAAACTTTCCTTATAATCAGACATCTACGTTTGTGTGAGTCTTTCTCTCTGTCTCGATAACACGCACTGTGTACTGAATGTGAGTGTGTGTGTGTGTGTGTGTGCACGTGTATGACTGTGGGTGTGTCATTAATAGGCTGCACTTCAGAGAAAAAGGTAGAAATCCACCAGATGTTTTGCAGCTGGGTGGATCTGGTAGTGAAGATCCAGACAGCATCTGTCACAGGCCAACATTTCTAATCTGTCCTGAACATTAGGCAGAGAGCACTAAAAACCCATCACATGTGCAGCTCAGTGCACAGTGTGCTAACCACAGGATCTGCAGTTTGGCCCCGAGAAAGTTCAAAATTAAAGGAGGAAAAAAAAAAGAAGAGGTGGAATTTATCAAGCGGAGGAATTAAGAGGCAAATTTAATGACTCTATTCCTCGATTATTTCCTCTGAACTCTTCTCCTTTGAGCAGCGTGTGGCTGCTAAACTTTTAGAAACCAAAACACGGGCTAACAGGCTAACGGGAGTTATTAGGGCAGAGTGCCACAGGCTAAAGACCAGCGCTTTGAACTCCAGGTCCAGCAGAGCTTAGTGAGGTCAAGATCTGTCAGACAGCAAGCAGAACTAACATCCAAGTGTTCTGGACGGATCGTTTCTTCAAAGAACTTCAGTTGTGCCTCAAAAAGAAACAACTAGAACTGAGGCTACAGCTGCTCTTTGCTTTAGATTATAGCTTCATGGAGTCAACCACTGGTGTTGGATGCTGGACGCTTAAGTTGTGGATGCTTCCACAAGGTGGAAATGTAAACATTACATTTCTAAACCGTCCACACAACTGCACGTCAGAGCTCCTACGGTGTGTTTAGTCAACATTCTCAGATTGAGAACTGTGGGAATTACTCAAAAGTTGACCTAGACGGTCCCGAGATATTTCCCTTCCTGGGTTCATGTGCCTAGTTACCAGTTGGCCAACCTTGTGCCCTGTGAACTGACCCCGTCCTCCCTCCGAGGTTTGAAAGAAAAAGAAACCCAATCCTCCGGGGAACGCTCCGACTAACAAGAAAACTGCTGGCCTGAATCTCTCAGAAGTGCCGTGTTTTCCCACTGGACCACTTTCAGCTTAATAAACATCTTAACTAGCCAGAGGTCCCACGGGAGCTGCTGGGAAATCCTCTGGGCAGCCAGAGCTCAGGAGCTGGCCCTTTATTGCATCCAGGTGGCTGTTAAAAAATGCTGGCCGGCCCTAAATGTCCAATAAAATGCATGTGGCACCTTCAGGGGTGGACAGGGTCAGTGCACCTGTCTGTGGACGAAAGCTGCACTCTTGTCCAATCAGTTTGATGTCAGACTCCTGAGCTGTGCCACCAGCATGCCCAGGGAAGCATTCAGGAACGGGCCTTCCGGACACAGGCTCACTAACCCCTCGTTTCCGCTTACGTATGTGTAAGAAGGTGAGTCAACTGAAAATTCATCCATTCCAAAGAGAGTCTCCGTGATAGCCAACGTGCCCGTGAAACTCTTCCCCTTTGTAACATTTCGGTCTGGAATTTACCTCGAACTTTTGGCGGTGGATTTCTGAAAGGCCGTGTGACAGTCTGCTAGCCTACAGGCTATTTTCTTCAATTAGGTTGCTTACTTGGATTGCCAGGTGAGTTTGTACACTTAGAAAGAATGAGATTACAGTTTTAACACAGCGTGAATCTGATTCTGCCTTTGTTACGTTTCTATCCTTCTGTAAAGAAATGCATTTCCTTGCGTTGGACTCTAGGGGCATCATCTGCTCTACAGACACCAGTTACATGCCGAGTGGAAACGATGCGTAACCTCTGAGGCAGAGTCAAGGGGTCGACATACGGATGCAAGAAAGCCCCAAAGAGACTCAAAACAACGATAAAAACAATTAAAGTGACAACAAAAAGATGCAAACCAGCAAAAAACGATAATATAGCAACACAAAACAATTGCAAAAAGACAAAAAAACAACACAAGGAGGCAAAATCTGCTGCAGAGAAACACAAGACGACTAATGACACGAAGATGACAGATGAAAAACCTTCACAAAAAGACAAAATGACTGCAAGTCACAAAAAAACTCCCGCAAAGAGAAACAAAATGATCACAGAGACAAAATATAAATGCAAAACAAACTTGAAAGAGACAGAAACACTAAAAGACTACATAAAGACGAAAAAGAAAATAAAGAAACAACTAGAATAATTACAAGCAGAAGCAGAGTGACCACAAGAGCAGAAAAAATTACCACAAACATACAAAATACAACTGTGAAGAGATGCAAACCGACTGAAGAGTCCCAAAAACCGAAAGCGGTTGAGGAGACACAAAAAGAAAAAGACATAAAAGACCACAAAAGTGCGCAAACATCGATATCCAGAGGAGCAAGAGGACCACAAACAGATGCAAACAGCAGCAATAAGAGACAAAGTGACTCAAAAGAGACACAGAAAGTAACAAAATGATGCAGATACAAAACTACACGCGTGTGAACTTCCCATCTGCTGATAGCACAAACATCCTCCAAAATATTTACAGGAGTTTATGTCTCCTTTTCTTTTTGTCACGATGTCCCCAGCAGATTAATTTGAACCATTGGTCCTGTTGTTTTAGCTCAGAGGGAGCTAAAATCATGTCCAGTCACTTCCTGTTTGTTTACGACTCCTTTGCACGTATGTGAACAGTGGCAGCAGCCTCCCTTCATCTGTCCAGCCTGGTTGCTGTCCACAGGGAAACTTAATTGTCCCGCAGGTTTTAGAAAGACCTGGACGGTGTATTGGGCCTTTGATCTGACTTGAAAGGAGTTAATTGATTTCTGTGTTACAGGCAGTGTTAGGCGAAGAAAAAAAAAAGATGCTTGCTGGTCATTTCACAACATGTGCAGGAATATCTGAGAGAGAGGGAGGGAGGGAGGGGGGAGGGAGGGGATGAAGAGAGAGATCACCTCACACCCGACTCCATCCTTGCTCAATTACAATAATTTGACTCACATGGGCTGGCCGCCGTGGCAGAGCGAGGGGAGGAGAGCCGCTGTGTGGGGGAGGAGAGGGGATCCCTGCTCTGGGAGATCACTCATCCTACCTCGAACTGAGGTACGAAAAGACAGATTTGATGTGAGGCTCCCCTCAGAGTGCAGCCTGGGGGCTTGTTAAGGTGGCGTACGGAGAAGACCACACGTCCAACCTTCAGCTTTAAATCTACAACGTTTGGTGACGTCACCATGGAACGAAGAGACCAAAGACGGCAGGAGGAAACAGGTAAAAGTGTTTCACTGCTGCCGACCTGCGTGTCTCTGTTGAGTGCTTACTTGTTCTTTAATTTTATTTACCAAGCTTTCCACATTTAAGGTCACGGGAGGTTTAGTAGCCTGTCCCAGCATACACCAGGCTGAGGGAGTCACATTAGGGAGCAACAATTTCTCTGTTTCCTGTTTGTTCCCGTGAAAATTAGACATGGCTTTACATCCTCTGTCAACGTGATTTGCTGCATCACCTGCCTGTGAGCCTGTTCATCATGGGTGCAGGTCTGGTCTGGACCTGCTTTGACAGGCTTCCTGCCTTCACTCGTTCACCTCTCTCTGTCTCTGGTCACCCCAGCTCAGGGGGAAACAGGGCTGTCAGAGGGAGAGTGGCAGGCTAAGCCTGTCTTAACACAGCACCTCAAACCACCTCATAAATACAGGCTTCCTTTTCCAATTTCCAAGCAGCCCATCCACCTCTGTCTACATGCTTACACACTGCTCCATGTCATGTGCCGGGGTGTGAGTTTAAAAATGACCACGGGACATCTGGTGGACTCTCAGAGGGTGGGGCTTTGATGTGCTGCTCTGCAGTTCAGCTCAACTTGGTTTCCTCCAACAATGCGGCAGCAGTGAAGCGGGCCCAGCAGCTCACAGATAGCAGGAGAGTTTAAAAGATGTCTTGAACCAGATTCTCCAGATGTGAAATGCTTAGAGAGGCACAGCAGCTCTTTACCGCTCCTCTGGTCTTTAAACTGCTGCAAAGCTAACAGACAAGAAAAGGCTTTCCATTTTAATTTCAAAATGCGGTTTTGAAAATCATAATTATTTTCCATATCATAAAATGGAGTGAAAGGAAAAGCGAAACCATGTGAGGCAGCTGTTTGATGGGCAACGCTGGGCAGGGCGAGCGAGGGAGTTGTGGTTCTCAAAGCGAGATCGCTCTGTGCCCATCTGGAGACTTTGGCTGCGCTGCTTCCTCCGCCATGAACGCAAAACTGGTGATTAGCTTCGGCTAAATGCTCACGTCCGACCTGCGGAGCAAACGTCAGACGTCGCACGTCTCTGATAGCAGCAACACTCTGAGTGCTGAGCACAGCGCTGACATGTTTCAGTGACCTGTCCCGCGGAGAAGAGTAACATTTTCAAGGATAAGGCCGTTTTTGTCAGCACATGCAGCCGCTTTAACCACAGCTCAAGTTAAGATTATAACACAGACCAACAATAAACACTTTCATTATTAAGAGAAGGCAAATTAATTTCCTTAAACAGCTTTCAGCAAACACATTTCAATAAGTTTAGCATTTGTTGGAACTATTTTCAGCTGTGGATTTGCAGCGTTAGTGAGGATTTACAGCAGCCGGACGCTGAATGAACTCAAAACAAACTGCAGCTTCCAGGTTTTGTAACGCCAGAATGCATCATCTGATCCAAATGTGCAGCTCATCGATGTGATTTGAATCTTTTTTTTTTTTCTCACAACATTTGTGACTTTTGGCACAAACGTAGAAGTTCTATCAGACCCTGGCTACACAGACATCACTTAATAATAAAACTCATGGTTGTTTTTGTCTATTCATGTGTTTTTTCTTTTGTTCCTAATAAAAAGAGAAAATTCCAGTGGTCCTCCATCCTTAATGATGTTATGCAACTCCTTTAAACGATGTTCCCCCGGAAAGACACCATGTACTTCCTGCCTTGCATTAAAATAATTATAGTTACTAGTATAATAGTGATATTACTTGGATGTGTGAAGTTTTTCTCACATGAATAATGCTTTAAAACAAGGGTGTGAATCTTTCAGTGTCTCACAATTCGATTCAATTTAGATTCCAGCGGTCACATTTGGATTCAAAATTGATTCATGATTCAGTATACAAGGGATTTGGTTTTGAAAAAAGAGTTTTTTTTAAAAAAACATACTAAACTGTAAACTGCTAAAATGTAAACATCTAAAGACAAACCTTAGACAAAAAGCAACATTTCTTAATGCTAAATTTGCACAAATAAAAACTTTTCCACAAAGTTTTTAAATTCTCAGCAAATCCAATAAAAAGTTTAAGTTGTATCAAACTGATCAACTGATAATCGTCTAAGATATTCATCGTTCACATCATGTACTTATCAGCCGGCCATTTAAAAAACATTAAAAAAATGACTTTTGAATCTAAGAAAATCAGAACCTACGTTCCTATGTGAACTGATTTTTTTCACCAGCCCTTTTGAAAAATGAATGTGCCACATATGGCACACTGCATATATGCACTTAATGCACGGGGGGGGGAAGACGGCTGTCACTGTGCTCGCTGACATGGGTGTCACCTTCATGAAGGAGTGTGAAAGCTGTTCCCTCTGCACAGGATTCTTCAGACCGTCGCTCTGATTTCAGCAGCAGAACGGAGGAGTTAACGCTGTCATCCGCCGCACGCTTCGTTTAACACCTGTGAATACCAGCAGCCGTTAGGAACTTTGGTCAGGACACAAATACCTGCACTGTTAGCAGAATCCATAAGTTCACAAACTCAGCAGGAGGAGATTCTAATTAGCAACAGGGACATTAATCCATTAATGAGTTTCTGATACTGATTACACCTGCAAAGACGTACAAATGGAGTCAGGCAATTTAATTAGTGAGCTGGAGTGAGAAGACAGTGACGTTTTTGGTATCAAAGCGCACATTCGAGCAGGGTCTTGTTAAGTTTGTAAAAATATTCAGTTTAATTTTAAAAAAAGGAAGATTTTGCTGTATTTTAGTTAGAGTTTTAAAATATTCTACAAAATGAATCCTCTAGGCAAAGGCCATTTTTTCCTGCCTTTCTGTAAAGTCATTTTCCTTGCAGCTGTAGAGGGAAATCACATTTGCCGGAATGTTACGCTGTGTTCCTGTCTTATAGACCTGACTCAGTGCAGGATTCGCTTGTCGTGGGTGGGCGTCTGGGGTAAAAGCCTCCCGCATCTCTGAGCGCTGCTCGCTCTTGCTGCACGCTGCTCATGATGAACTTTGTGATGGAAAGATGCTTCTGCCGGAGAATGAATGTAAGAGGGGCCTGCTGGCGTGCGATGAGGCTGCTTCGCTGACGGCCCCACTACTCTAACCGGCAAAATGTGAGTCACAGTGAGGGACTTCAATTAGCTCGATTTATTCCGAGCATGACTTTGAGCGCCTACTGCAAAACTGCCTGAGTGAGATGAGACAAAACACAAACTTGATGAAGTCACATTCAAAATGAATAAGTTGAAAATGCTGTAAAATTTAATGTTCTTTTAAAAAAATAATCACTTTTAGAATTTCTAAAATTCATCGAAGTAAAACACAATTTCTGTCTTAAATTACAAAACATGCAGCACATCAGTGGATTCCAAACTTGTTCTTGATTCATTAGTCCATTAATTTACAAATGATCCTTTCAGTCCATCAGCAGTGTTTTAGTCCTCTCTGATCCGTCAGTCAGGCTGTGAAAGCCGGGCAGAAAGTTACACAGCGATGCTCCGCTCAGTGCTGAAGTTGTAGTGAAACTGCACAAGAAGAAGAGGAGGAAAAAAGTACAAACTAATTAATTTAAATATTTGATCAAAGAGGACAAAAACATCACCAACCTGCGTTATCTTACAATTACTCATAAAAGCAATACAATAAATACATTAACTGAACTCTCCAATAAAACATTTTTTATCACAAACCAGTAAATTCATTTTAAAAACTCTCTGAATGTGCAAGATGTGTTTTACACTCAAACAAAGATTAAAACTGTCGTCATTAAATATTATTTTCTCCACTTTAAACCTACAGACCAGCAGCAGAGTGATCAGCTGGTCGTCCAGGATGAAGACTCAGAAAACACAAACAAACACCCCCCCCTGCTGGCTCGTCATGGCTATGACTCTTTAAAGGGCAGGAGGGCTTGTGTGACACTGAACTGCAGCAAAGCACGTCACTTTAGTTCTGTTTCAAGATGAACATTTTTCAGTTCCCTGCTCACCACTCACACTGTAGCTCCCAAAAATATCGATTTTCTTTTAATTTAATCACTGCATCAAAAACACAGAGCACTGAAAGCCTGACCGGGCTCTTCATCAGGTGCAATACAACGATAAAAAGAAAATATATGTTTTTGGGAGCTACAGCGTTTTTGACTTTTTCGCCTAGGTCCGTTGGATTTTTCACCTCAGCACCTGAAGAATCGATGTGCGTGTGCCTACTGATTTTTTTCTGCTGAATAAGCTTTTTTAATATGTTGCCGCCTGAAGTTTATTTTGTTCTATTTTAGCATAACGACAAACTGAAGATTGGAGGCCAAACGTCGCATCACTGTTGGCCCAGATGCAGACTATAACCTGACAGATCCACTTTAAAATATGTGTATTTTCTGTATTATCATAATATATAATACAATATATTATTATATATAAATATTATTACAAAATTCAGGCCTTTCTTTACAAGATTCACAAAGTCAGATTTTTGGTCCGTTGTAATCTCTGGCTTAAAGCACCTCAGATAAAAATGATTTCTTAGAATGATGTACTGAGATATCAGACGATAAATAGAGAGAGTGATGGTATCCGACCGATATTTGGTATCAGCAGACATCCTGAGTTAAGGTTATTCGAATGTGTATTTAAAGAGAAGAAGTTGCACTGGTGCGTCA
>JAQLOL010000022.1:13343581-13355570 GCA_029783665.1 Naso thynnoides
TAAAGGAAAAGGAAATTAAAGGAGAGGAAAGTAAAGATAAAAGAAAAGAAATAAAATTAATGGAAAAAAGCAAAGAATATAGAGCACAGAAGAGGAAACAAAGAAAAGTAATAAAATAAAAGAGCAACAAAGGAGCGTAAAAAAGGGGGAAATGGCTACAATCTGTGAAAAAGGACGCGGCATCACAACTTTAATGTGTCTCACCCAACAAAACAGGTTAAAGGACAAGCAACTGTCAAATCACCACCATTACCACTCTCATATTATTTTTTATAAAGCAAATATTTCTAAATGTGTTACTCGTTGCTTGGATAATTCTTTACCTTGCTGGTTTTTTGAGAAAACTTCTCAGAGATCACAAAGGGCACATCGTCCAGAGCTGCAAAAAAAGTTACAGGAAAACAAAGTTCAAGTTTGACTTTCGTACAACAAAACAGATATTCTTCCCTATTCTTAATCCTGTGTATTTCCACAAGACTAAACGTGGGTTTATGAAACAGCAGAGCTATCAACATCCCCAGCCACCCCGACACCTCCCCTCCTTCCGTCTATGGAGAGAAGATGAAAGGCTTTTTTATTCTCTGCTGTATTTGAGCACCTCCACTCTCTCCTCCAGCCCAGCCCTTTCCCAACCCTCTTCCAGCTTAATTACTCTTGATTATTCCCGATTCCGTCTTGTCTGAGAGATGTTCACCTCCGAAACAAAGACACACTCACACTATGCACAGAAAGGCGGAAAGAAGAGAGACAAAACATTCGCCAGATATCAAATTTGCATGAAAATAAGCCACACTGTTCAGCCGGCAAAAAGTGGATTGAAATGAGGACTTGCCAAGAGCGTGGTGGTATAATTAGCATTTGACCAAACAAACGAGCTTCAACAGAGCTATAATTAAGCAGGCCTGTAATTAAGTGTATGCCCTTTATCATAATGATCGTGGTTAAAATGGTGTGATGGCTGCCAGTTGATTATTAATGGTGCAACCCCATACTGCATGCATCCTGCACTGGAATCAAGGTGTCACGACTGTCAGGCTAGAGAGCAGCCCTTTGTTTATAAAATACATTAGGGCCCAAATTAACACAGGGTGACAAGGGACACAAAGCCTCTCGTTTCCAGACTGAAGGGAAAACTGCAGCTGCTCGGCTTCATTAAAAAACTCCCAAATCTGGAGGCACAAAACTTGCTGCCGTTGGCTTCGACAGGAGCCCCAAATATCAAGAGGCCAAGCCTCCAACTGGTGTTCTTTTACCCAGGGTCCATCAGGCCGCTGGCACAGGAAAAGGAACTCATAAATGAAAGCCGACGCCGTTCATGAGTCATCGCTTTGGAGCCGACACTCCTTTCACTCTTTCCTGCTCACAGCAATATTTAAAAGTATGAGATTCTAAAATTCCCCTCACTCTGACGCTTGTGCGACTTGATGTCTTTTCTTGGTTTTTTTACGCAGATCCACAGTTTGGCACTTACTGCACCAGTGTAGTACAATGTGATCTTTGTAATCAAAGCATGACCCTCGCGCTCATGACCACAGGAAAGCTTATTTAGTCCTTCAGCTTCCAATCGTCTCCCACAGCGTAAATGTCAGTGTAACAGGCGTGCAGCCATGCTCTGCGAGACTCTGCTTTTAACTCCATGCTAAGCTTCGAGTGCTAACATGCTCAAAATGACTTATCGACAGGCTGATGTTAGGTAGGGTGAAAAAACAATAACCATGTTAGTTTGTCTGAGTTTGCTGATTAACACAAAATTTATAGCTCAGGCTGATGAGTTTCATCAGTCATAAAAGTGAACTGAAGAAACCGAAATTTTAAGAACTCAATTGGGATTTTTCTGCTCCGATTTTTTTGTTTTGGTTTGTTCTGTTGTTCACATCACTTTTTGAGACGTGGCCAGTATCACACTCCAGCGTGAACGGGTCACAGTCCTAAACTCGGACCCACGTGGCAAAGAGAAGGTCACACGACTTCACATGCACCATGCTGATGCCCAAAGTAAACATGGTGGCCACTGAAATCTTGATGGTGTAATTTTTTAAGGTGATGTGCCGCAGAGGGCAAAAAGAGGTTTAGAGGAAAATGAGGAAAAACTTTGGGGGCTTTTTGCAAAACAATGGCTGCTTACCTCTGTATGGAGGAGTGTGTGTGCTGGAGGGAGGAGCGGTGGGATTGTGACTTAAATGGTGTCTTCTAAGACCAAGTTTACACAGGAGCAGCTCTACTATCTTCAAAATATGTCCGTGTTAACACTAACAAACAAAAGGCCAGTACTGAGTGGTGTAAGTTTGTAATGACGCACCATCAGAGCTGGCAAAGTTGTCAACTTCCTGTTGCTGCTAAGCCCTGAGCAGCCACAAATTAAAAACATTTAGCTGCAGTTTGACTTTTAAAATTATGCTCCGCTTAAATCCACTTCAACAGACTGTCGTCGTATTCAACCTGCTTTCAGCGCACTGTGGAGCGTTCAATCAGAATTTGGTAGTGGCTATAGTGGAATGCATTGACTTGCGCTAGCATTAGCATTGGCGTCGTCACCACGTTCGTAGGCACTCCGCTTGCCAGTTTAGGCAGCCAGAAAGAAGGTTGCGGTTTCAAAAGATTCCACTCTGAAATCCGGTTTCAAACATTTGGGGTTTCAGGGGCGCCAGCATGCTGTTGTCATGGAAATGGAAGACTGAACCGCAACAAAAGTGCTTTGTTTGATGTGAAAACTTGCACTGTGTAAACTACCTCTAAGGAGGAGGGATGTCGAGGGCGACTTCAAACTACATCTTTCTGGAGGCTCAGTTCAAACGACGGAGTGCTGTCAAGTTCCAATAAATTCTTATATTCTGCAAACATCAGACTTGTATCACATTTAGGATCGCAAAGCGAAATCAATCTGTGTTAAAAAGTTCAGATCCCATGAGACTTCTGCTGCTCGCACTGCAGTAGCCTATTGTTAATGCAGTCCATCCTGAGGGGGACGCAAGCATTTGGACCAAATTCAGTGTGAATCCATCAGTAGCTGTTGAGAAATTTCACTCATAACCACAAATGTCGACCTCATGGTGGCGCTTGAGGAAAGCCAGGGGATCAGCAAAGTAAGCAAGCAGGAATCACCTCTGGGCACCGTGAATGTCTGCACCAAATGTTCCGGCAATGTATCGAAAAGCTCCGCAGACACTTCAGTCTCGGACGAAGTGGCAGACTGACAGACGGACCTGTGGACCGACACTGTCCTCCCTGCAGCCATGGGTAAAAACATGCAAAGACTCCAGCTCCATTTTCACTCGCATGCCCGAGCCTGACTCCCGCCTCCCTGTAGCATCTCTGGATGTGTGGCTATCTGGAGCGGCGAGCAGACCGTGGCTACTGGGTGCGTACAATGACTTGTTTAAGCTCATAAAAACAAGTGAATAAACATGCACTGCTGTGTCGCTGGAAGCACCAACACCAGGCAGAGATAGGCAGCGAGAATACATTTGAATCAATAGCCAGCCACGGGAAGCCAAGATTGTAGCTGCTGATGGATCTGCGAGGCACGGACAGATGAATGCACAGAGCTGAAGGCCAGAGAGTTTCCCTACTGCTCAAGGATTACATTTAAAACCAGATCTCACTTTGTATTCCCCCACCATCTATACTGGAGAGGCTATCTTACATTCAGACAAATGGAGAGGCGCTGGCAATGATTCGGTGGTAAGAAATGGATGCCATGGAGAAACACAAAGGTGCAGAGGGCAAAAATAATGTAAATCCAATCTTCTGACCAGGAATCCCACTATGAAACATGTTGGAGCCACTCAAATGGCCCGGCTACACTCCATTAACTCGTGAGTGTATTGCAGCGTGGGGAACAGGATAGTTATCTGGCTTTTGGAGTAAGCAAGTGCAGCCAATGCGAAAACATCTGGCAGGAATTTTGGCACAATGACTACAACGATGATGATGATGATGATGATGATAATGACGGTGGTGAGCGCAGAGGTGGCGTTAAGTAAGGAGGACCCTGTGGCTTGAGTGATTGTAGTGTAAAGAACGGAGTCAGCACAGGGCCCGTGTGGATCATTGCCTTATTAATGGCTCCGTCAGGTGCGATGAGCAATGGCTGCATTGTCATCTCCAGCCCCTGGGCACAGATGAATGGCTGTTTCAGGGCGGGAAGGGCTCCCTCGTACACTGGGCTGAGCACTAATCCCTCACTCTTCCATTGTTGAATGCACTGTCACACAGGACTTGAGCAGCACCATACATTGCATTTCCAGGATGCTAACAGACACGGCCAAGCACACAGGCGCACAAACACACACATGCACGAACCGCACCGAGTTGTGCTCCGACACTGACTGATGGAAAAATATGCGTGGGTGATCGAGCATACCCCATATTACCTGAGCCGCAACTCAAGAGTAACACTTTGGGAATGTTGATGAACTTTTATTTTACACTTCACTAATTCAGCAGAATTGCATTGATCTCTGTCTGGTGCGATTACTTGGGTGAATCTGTTTCACACCTGAATTGAGTGAGAAAGTCACAGTCAATGCAATAATCTGCAAGCGCGAATGAGAATCTATTATGGCTCTTTACTCACAGCTGAGCTGATTTTTATTGTTTAATGCCATAAAACAGTAAGAAATAGGCCTGAGCAACAAGAAAATACACAGTTTCAAATCAGTTGATATCGATAATCACCGATCGTGTAGGTCGTGACGGGCGGCTTGTCGTGCATTCTAAGTGGTGGGAGCAGCTACAGGGATAAAATGAGTAAATATCACAATATTTTTGAATAAATACCTTCGATACTGAGACAGCATTGTAAGGATGACCGTTGACGATTTTACAAAATATTTACCCAATTCTATTTTTTGATAAATAATCATCAGTAACGTGGATGAGTGAGTAAAGGTAAATAAAAGAACAACAAAAACAGTTTGGCAAGTTCAGAAAATCGCATCACTTTATTGTAGTGAAGCCTTTTCAACCACGGGAAGACAACACTTACACCATATCACCGTATATCAATACCCAAAGTCTGTCACGATATCTCATCTTATGTCACGATACGATACAGTATCAATACATCGCCTGTCTCCTAAGAAATAATAAAGAGCGTGGAGCTTTTCATCTGGAACCTGCTGAATGCTTCCTCTTCTCTTTGTGTAGCCGAGCTAGACACTGCAATACCTTTCCTGTCGGTGTGACTCTCAATTTGAGGCAGATTCCCTTATGCAGACCATGGAGATGCTATTCTAGTTGCAGAGCCGGCTCTCTGTCACCTCTGCAGATAATGGTGAGTAGATGAACAGAGAGCTGGAGGAGGACCCCCTATGCCCACTCACAGCCCTTAGCCCCGCTCTGACATGAGAAATAGTGCCCAGGCCTGACAGCATCTCGGAGACATATTGTAGTTTATTTTGTCGCCCGGGCATGCCATCTGTGCCATTCCAATAGAGGGTGTGTGTTCAGGCTGCTGCAAGAGAGAGGGCGCGAGGCTCCGGGTCCCTCAGTAGCTCTGCAGCCGCGGCAGGTCATTAGTCAAATTGCCTAATGAGAGAGAATACAAATGGCCCCCTACCCTGACAGGAGGAATTTTGGAGGTGTCAGAGCTCCTGACCCGTGCTATGAGAACAGATGATAGCGAGTTGCTATTTTCAGATTCTTTTAATGACTACGGCTCTATGAAACCCATTCTTTTTCTTTTATCTTTTTCCTGCTTTTTCAAGCCCTCTAGACAGACGAGTGAAGGGGGAAAAAAAAAAAAAACTTTTCAATGTATTAAAAATCTCTCTGGCAAAAGTGGGAGCGTAACTCTTGAATTATTTAAATGTTTACCAGGGAGTTGATTAGCATTCTTAAAAGTGCATAACATTGATACCAGAACTGATCACGCAGTAAAATGATGCTGAGTGTTTCGGATCATGTTTTTATTTGTTTCTGCAGGCTGTGTGCGGCTTGTTTCCCCTGCCTCACTGCGGTGTGTGCAATTGTCCTGACAGCGAGTGAGTCAGTTTAATACTGAAATATTAATTTCATCTCTGAAAGTTCACAAATGTAAAAACAAATTTAAATGTTTCTTAATGCTCAGAGTGGTATGCGTTTACATACTACGGGCTGCGGCTGCCAAACGCTTTATTTCCGGAGGGAAACTTGAGGGAAAACAGAAGAGAAGCTGAATCATTTTACACAAGCTTGGCATTTGTCCACTTTGTTTAATAATTCCACAACAAATTCTTGAACATTTTAGCAAGAGAAGTTGGCGTAACATCTCACGGTATATTAACTAATTTTGAAAGCTTTGTGAAATGCATTAAAAGTGCTATTTAGCATTTGAGTAATAACAGCATAAAACAGCCTTAATAGTCTACTGGTAATTAGCGCTGAACAGTTTCAGCGTTCAAAGTTTTATATGACAAAAACCGAAATGAAAACATGAGCTCTCACAAATTAAAGAGAGAAAACAAACACAAAATAAGACGCCATCTGCACTAAAATAACAATGAACTTTTTTCTTTGTTTCCAGAGGGATGCAAAATTGCAAGCTTATGTAGAATGACCCACTTACTTTTCCATCTGTGACAAGCAGTCCTTGAAATCTGGTTGTGGGTAGGGAGCCAGGAGGCAGTCCCAGTCGGGCGCTGGTCCATCAGTCTTCCAGAAAGTGGGCAGAGCCAGCAACACCTACGGTGAGTTGGCCGCAAACACCGCTGCAGAAAAGCAACTGCTCTGAGGAGGCGTGTACATGTGTGACAACTTCTCCAATATGAGCGTTGTGAATGCTACACGCATAAGAGCTGTTTAATGTAAAGTATGTGCCAAATCTTAAGTGATTTGGTAAAATTACGAGACCTGTATTGAGTGTTTTTGAAGGACTGAAGAAGGGGAGAGCACTTTCGCGCCGGCTCGCTATTGAGAGCTCTCATGAAATTAAATGGACAATCAGACTTTAATCAGCAGCACAGTGTCTTTTAAGACATTGCCATGGCACTGGCATCGATCCCCAGCTGTGGCTGCTGGTAAATGTGCAGCAGAATGTGTGTATAAATGGGGTACGCCTCTCTGGACAAGTGTAAAAACTGGCAGAGGGCTGACAGTAAATTGCATGTGCCGGATGGGACACAGCAGAAGGCACAATTACACAAATCCCCTCTTAATTAGCGGTTCTGTGGGCAAACTAACCCGTAATGATGCGAGGGATGTGGCGAGCCCAGGAAATCCTAACAAGAAGCACTCACCAGCGCTGGAGACTCGATCGAATGACCCCGGTTCCACTCGAGTGGTGACTGACGCGTGATCTGTTTTGATCACTGCAGCTTCAGAACACGATTCCCATGTCGCCCTGCTCCCCACAACCCCGAGCCCTCGCTGAGCTGCTTGCCCTCTGGACTGTGGGTAAAGCAGCAGGCCCCGTGTGGTTATGGGTGGCATTATTAAGTTCTCCATGCTCACAGTACCAGGCAATGTAAAGTGGCATCTCACACGGTGAGTAATGAACTGTGCCAGAGAGGAAGCAGGAGGGATGACAGCCAAAGAGGCCTCCTTGGCAGCCACTAACCTGGGCATCCACCAATTTATCATCCCCTAGAACCAATCCACCAATGCCGCGCTGCCATTTGTCATTAATTATGCTAATAAGGACACCATTAGTCTCCTGATGAAACAGGCGACTGTTATTAGTATAATGCATTTACAGTTTGTTACATATGCATTTGCTTATTAGTTTCAGTGTGTGTGGATTTTCCATTACTTAAATAAAGCTGTTTTTCAATGCGCCGCAACAAAAAGAGCCCAGGACTTTTCTGTACACACTAATTGACTATTACAAAATGACAGAGCAACTGTTCCATAATCATGTGCCCTCCCATAAAAATGGAAAAGAGCCTGATGTGTTTGAACTTTCTCACAGCAGACTTCATGGCTCTAAGCAAACCAGTCTGAGCAGAACTATTTAATACAGCTTCTGGGAGCCCCAGATGCCCTTTTCCAAAACGACTTCATTCTCAGAATCTCATTGTGCTTTCTAAATCACACCACAGTATGTATTAGAAGATCATTAATTACAAACTTAACAAGTCAGCAGAGCCATTAAAAGATCTTTAAGGCATATTTGACCATAAATCTCCTTAAACTATATTTAATGACTGAATTTTTGTGAAATATTTTTTATCAAGTTCTAATTAGATGTGTGATAACAAACCCTGCTGTACATGGGGCAAATGAGGAAGCCGTGACAGGCCCATCCATTGAGGCTGTCCACGTCTGGACACTGAAACTAATGGAGCACTGCTTCTATCTCAGGGATGGATAGAAAGCAATGAGGGATGAGACTCCAGAGTCCAGTCTGGCCTGCAAATGCAAAGCCATTTAAAGTCTCTTATTTGACTGTAATAAAGGTCCAAAAAGCCCGAGGGCTTCGAGGCTCCAGTCAAAAATTCCATTACGAGTCATTCACGATTGATCCCCAAATACTTAATGGCACCATCACACTCGGATCGATCATGATTTGAAAATAACCTTGATAGGATTTTTTTCTTATAACTTATTACACTCTTAATGTCAACAGGATTTAATTTTAAAGGGGGCTTACCTGTTAGATCCAAACTTTTTCTGACTGATAAATAGTCTACACAGATTAAAAAAACTTAGATTTTCATATGGAGTTTGGCTTTGGTCGCAGTTTAATGAAATCAAATTAAATTGAAGCATTAGTGCTGTTCGACTTTCAGATTAAAGCTCCTACATTTAGGATGACTCTGCAAATTGTGCTCGCTTAAAAAACAAAAACGAACACGCACAAAAATAAATTCACCGAAATCCTGCTCGTCTGTGCAAATGTGTCCCATTTAACTCGTTCCATAATCCCTAAATAAAAAAAGTGGCACGAACTATTTAAAATTACAATTAATTTAAAACGGGAAAAAAACTTTTTTTTCCTACAATTTCTGGCTAGATTTCACTTCAGGACACCAACAAACACCTCTCTCACCGTCGCCACTTTTGTCTTTTTAACACGGATTTATGTTCAAAACATGCTCGTGGGATTTTTGGCCACTTGTTTAATTCAGTTGCGCTTTTTTTTTTTTACCACAAAACAACGCTGCTATTTCAATATGTGATCTGCATAAACAGTCAAAAATTAAACAGAAATTAAGGCAAATTTAAACACAGTGTAATTTACGAGCCATCAAATTATGAAGAAGAAATTCAACACTCTTTTATACGGTTGCTGCTGGGAGTAGCACACAGTTTGAGGACGTGTGTGTATGTATGTATGTGTGTGTGTGTGTATACTGTATACATTAGGTGTAAATACTATTTTCCCAGCAGAACCCAACCCCCGCTCCCTCTCTCTCTCCCTCTCTGTTTCCTCTTTTTGCTGACCAGGGGAATTAAGAGGCAAAACGTGGGTTTTAAGAGCGTTCCTTTCATGTCTTGATGTAAGCTTTGGCATTACTTCAGACATCAAGATCGGTTTCATAGAAACCCCATTCCATCTAAAGTAAAAGCTCGGCAGTAAATCTGCCCTATACTCCCCCATAACACTTCCATAAATGATTCATTCAGCTCAGTTTAGCTGATGCAAAACAGAATGTTAGTCAGTTGCGGATGGAGCTCGAGCTGCAAGTGGAGGACCAACCCTGCTGCTCGGTAATTTCATCAATCTCGGGGAGAAAAAGAGAGAGAAAAGAGAGAGAAGAGAACGGCGCACACTAATAATAACTTTTGTGTCACTATCCAGAGGTCGTGTTTTTTAATCCCTCAGCCTAAAGAATTGTGTTATTCTAAAATATAACCCCAGCGGTGCAGAAGCGGCTGAGATCCATCACGGTTTGAGATAAGAGGCGGCAGATCTCCTCCCTCTGCACAGCCTCGCCCAGAACTACACAGGGAGATAAGATGGAACTTTTGTTTGAAACCTGATGAGAACCCTCTTAATGAAAGTGCTGCGCCAAAAATAATCTTTTTTCTCCATGTTAGTCAATCAAGAAATGGTGTAGTTGGGGGAAAAAGAGGAGAAAGAAAGTAATTTTGCATAATCAGCGAGCACCATCTGGAACAATTAACCAAATTCCACAGAACTCAGAGGATCAGTCATATTGGCTTATTAAAGATCCAGAATTATACAAGTAATAAATCCTTGGAAAAACGAAGCGTACCCCTGCCTGTCACGACTATTTTAACTTCAAATACAGTGGAATACTTGATAAGGCTGAAAAGAGGAGATTAATATATGCAAATTATGTCGAGCATTTAAAAGCCCCCCAACAACTGTCTCGGTTTTTTTTTTTTTTTTTTTTTTTTTTCTGTCTCTTATTACAGGGCTTTATGTTTTATTCATACACCAACTCACCTGTCATTTTATAAGCTATAATATTATGAGGGTATTATTAAACAGCATAAAGTGGAGCTTTAATTGGAAAGCTCCATTGCATTTCCCAATTATTTGCAGCAAATTAAAAGCAGATGCACATAGTTTAATAAGAATTCTAATATTGTTTCCTGAAAATCAAAAATCACTGTCATCCTGCCAAGATATTTTGCAAACCCAAGTTAATTTCGCGGCTCCTATTTTTTTCCTCCCCTCCTCTGAAGGATGAACTGTCTCGTGTCTGTTAATTGAAGTTCCTCTAATGGATAGGGAAATAATTGCTCTCCATATTACGTTAGATCAGGGCCAATGTCAGGATTTATTTTTGATTAATGCAATAGATATGAAAATGTATTACTTTTTATTACGTTTACCTTTTTATCAGGTGGATGCCTGCTGAATGCTATATGTTTTTCTGTATGTAATGGAGGAAGACTGCACGTCACACAGGTTTAGTTTTGAGTTTGAGATTTTTTTTCCCAACACCTTTACATTTATTTTTTTATCAAACATATGCTTTTTAGACACATTTTATGAATGCAAGTTAGTGAATCCGCCTCTCTGGCACCGTATGAGTAACAGACCTAATTGGCAAAGGGATTTGGCGTGGATCAAAGCAACACGGTGGAGGAAAGCAAAAGGTTGGAGCCATGATGAAAACTTGATAACTTTTCAAATGAGCTTGAACTGTCAAGTGAAAGAGGGCTGCAAAATAAATGTGAATTAGTTTTTAATATTCTGGTAATAAATGTCAAAGCGCCTGCACATCACATCTGTACACGATGTGACTGCAGATGACAGATTTCCCAGACATGTTACCTCTCCTCCCCTCAACTCGCTCCTTTTTTTTCCTTTTTTTTTTTTGCGCCAGGGTTTTTGTTTTGTTGGGAAGTGACGGAGGGTTTAATCAAGAAAGCAGGCAATTCATCAATCCTAAAGAAGGCGCCTGTACAACCCTGACAGAGCGCACATGGTTTTAGACCAACTCGAAACCTGGCCAGCTGTCAGCCCACACACACGCGTGCACATGCCCATGCACCCACACACACCAGAGCCACCGCCGCTAACAATTAACACAAATAGGCTGTCGGCTGCGACCTCACACTTGGTCTGCAGGCTATCACGTTGTTAATGAAGGGAAGTTGCGTTCTCTCACATTCACAGTGTGATGCTGCACGGCTGACGAGTACACAGCCCGGAGAAATAGAGCCAAGAAGCATTTCAGGCTAACTCCATTATCCGCCTCCTTTAAAAATCTCCCCAGCTCGTAAAGGGACACGTAAAGGTGGAAGAGAAGAGGGAGCGTGTACAGCTGCAAAGGACAGTTTCCTGCAGATAAATGATGACTGCTGGCAATGAACTGTACAGTATGTGCATGTTCTCCACTGTCACTCAAACGCCGTCCCAGCGGAGGAATCACACACCCAGTGCCACAAACCGCTCAGCTGTGTGTTAATGTCTGCTCCTTCAGGGCGACACCGTGCACAGTTGTCTTGAATAACTTCTAAAATTATTGTCATACCAGCAAGATGATGCATTTTTCCTTTTTTTTTTTTTTTTTCGTTAATTACAATTTTTTCCTTCTTGGATGCCTGAACAAAACATAAAAAAGAAAGAAAAAACTGAATTAAAGAAGAT
>JAQLOL010000022.1:13360838-13371085 GCA_029783665.1 Naso thynnoides
TAAAGTGTCATGAGATAACATTTGTTGTGATATGGCGCTATATAAATAAAATTGACTTGACTTGACTTGACTTGAAAGACAATCCCGATATTCAACTGATTCCTTCAGTCATATTTTTTAAGCAGAAAAAATAAAATTTTGCTGCTAATAGCTTCTCAAATGTAAAGACTCGCTGATTTTTTGTTGTTCATGATAGTGAACAAATGCTCAGACTGTTGAAAAAAGAGATTTTAAGATTTGCCCTTGGCCGCAGGAAGTTTTTAAGGGCCTTTTTTTAAATAAAAAACTTCTTTTTAATGACTCAAACAAACAAACAAAAAAAAGGGACTAATACGAAAAATCGGGAGATTACTTGTAAAAGGATTATGGAAGATTTGATCCCATATTCAGTATTGCTATTGGTGCGATATTGGCAAAAATGACTGTATTGGATATTGGAAAGGCAAAAATGTATAATCTGATCTAATTTATTAGCCTAAACTCTCCAGTAATACTTAATTAATCTTTGCATAACATGCAGTAAAGAGAGATGTGAGCACAATACAGAGCAGCAGCATGTGTCACATGGCTAATATAAATGGCCAGGTTAAGCAAAGTGCTTCCATACAGATGTTTTGCCTATAGCTTTGACGTTTAAGAGGAAAAGGTTGTACGTGATTGATATCGGTATTGGACATGAATAAAGTGGTTTCGAACTATCCCTACAAAGGAGCATTCCAGTTTATTTCTGACCTCTCACCATCGGCAGAGATCGCCTCATCTTCCACAAACGTAGTTGTTCGAATGTGACCATGTGTTTACTTCAGTAGTCAGGCTGCATTTTTAAAGCCCATTCACGGCCGTTCATGTTGAAACAGGATGTAGAAACACTATGAGACACGTGAAAGTTGCTAGCTGTAGGTAATTCACCCTTTTAAAGAGAACGTCTGCGTTTATTTGGTCAAAAATGGCTGAGCGTGCGAGAGGGAGGAGCCAGGAGCCATGGAGACCAAAGTTATTACGCCTGGAAAAATAGTTCCTTGCTTCCTGGCTGGAATATAAGCCTGAAGAAGGATTTTGACACAGTTGTTCCTTTTAACTAATGTCACACATTTTCAGCTACTTTCTGTGACGTTTATTGAATGTGGACAAAATGTAAACAAACACCAGATCTCATAGACAAAACTATATTGGGGAAAAATGGGCGGGGTTTCTGTAACCCATGTCACTAATGTTGATATAGGACAAAGACATGTAATAACACTGGTATGAGTGGTCCTTTAGGGAAAATAATCATGTGCTGCATTCATCAATAAACCAGCATTTGGAATTTAGGAGCCAATGAGCTTCCTGGCTGCTGCGTGGTGACAGACAAGTCTGATGGTGCTGAGTCACGCTCAGACTCTACCACACAACGCTAACAGCGCCCTACATGCGCTGTGCACGTTTAGCGCGCGAGTGTGTGTAAGGTCTCTTGACAGCCAGCAATCAGACACAGAAACATTTAACGAGTGACATCACCGCCTCCAGCAGGAGGAGAAAATATTTCGAACTTTCATAAATGAGCACCTTCAAAGCCTCTTTTCACTAAACCGAATTCAAAGCTGTTGGAACGTTTACCATTTAGCTGACAAAACAATAAAAAAAAAAACTACTAAATACAACACCTTACTGTTGATGCAATAAGTGTGTGCATCCCATAATGATGCAACACCCTGCAGTTACTGTGTGCCGCAGCCCCGCACTGCTGAGAAAAAAAAAAAAAAAAAGCCTGTTTTGCGGTTTATGTTTGTACACAACTCTAACAAGCTCTCCCTGCCTGAGGCAACTCAACATTTGAGAGGGATCGCTGCAGCTTTCAAAATTATAAGGGTCATTAAAAATTTACACGTTATTGACTGTATTTAAAACATCTTTTCCACCGACTGTAAAGAGCACTTAAATTTAAGAGGTGCTATTCTCCAAAGGCCATAAAGTTGTTATAGATAGCCCGAAGGAGGCATGGAGGAGAGCATTTTCTCTGGCTGAATATGAATAAAGTATAGTGGGGTGATACTACACAGACAGTTACACTGTAATACTGTACTTACTTAAGCAATCAGTGAGTGTTGAAGGGCTGTTTATAACTCACTGTGTCAAACTATCCAAGCTGTGACTTTAAAGAAGCTGGAGACACATTTATGGCTGTGTGTATGCATGTCTGAAGCACATGTAACTACACAGAGAGGTTGCCAGATAAACAGTCAAAGAACTGCCGCTGTCTAAATTGCCCACAGTGCCGTCCTTATGTGTCAGTGCATTATGGATGGAAATACTCTCAAAAGAAGACTCTCTGACTGTGGAATGAATTTTAATGTTAATACAAAAACAGCAGCCTGTGATCTCAGCAGGCATCAGGAGGGGGTGTGAGTCGCTTCGAGGTGCAATTTATTCCAACCTCTGAGCCTTACCCACTTGAAAGTGGGCTTCAAAAGAACGGAGGATTACCGGTAAGAGTTGCGAAGGCGAACGCATGAGCCGGAGCGCCCACCATCACTTCAGCACATCAAAGATTATTGACCGTCCGCTTCCAAAATACGGACAATTCACCAAACTCTACACAGTTTGAACTTGGGTTTTGAATTCACGGCTGTCCGTTTTGTTTTTTTTTTTTGCTCTCATCCCATCGAGTGGCCATGCAAACAGAGGCTCTGTTTCAAAAACACCTGCTAGCATCTAAAGCTCTGGCCTGTTGTGGCTTTTAAGTGGCTTTTAGTCAGCCCGGCACAGGATGGCACAACATAGCACTTCAAGCTGGCAAACCCCTCTGCGCCCCGTTCCAAGCTTCCCTCTCCACAGCGCCGCCACACAGAAGGAGTCTCAGCTGTTTATTTACAATTTGATGTGGAAATCCCCAGTTCTTCGTTGCGATAAATAATTGAGCTGTTTGATCTGGACACAGTACAAAGGGTTGCTGCCTTCACTGTGAGGCCTGAGGCAAAGGAAGCCTGAGCAGCATGAGCAGAGGAGGGGACACACACACACACTCCAGCATGACGGAGATCTTGGAGCTCTCCTCCCTTCCTCTGCAGCTGTCGCTCGCTCTCCAGGCTACATCTCCTCCTCTTTGTCTGCACAGTACAACACCCCTGTCACCGCAGTCAGAGGAGCGACCTGCCTCCTGGGACACACCACAAATAGCCAGAGTTTAGCCCTCATTGAACTCGTGTTCTTGCTCGGGGTTTCCTGTCTAGTTAGCCTGTCTCTTTGGTTCACCCTCGCTTCATCGCTGTCCAGCCACAACCTTTACAGCAGATTGCCCGGGGGTGATCAATTGTCCGTGTCTACATTGTCGTGCATATGACACAGGAGCATCACAACAGCTCGAGAATAAGTGGACATGAAATGCAAAGAATTTAAGGAGGAAAGTTAAACTTCAAGCTGCTGAATACTGTGGCGTGGTGTTACCTTTCTAACTTGGGTTGAGCGTCGCTCTCAGCTTTACTGGACGTTTTCTGGGACGACTGCTGATGAGTGACAGGTCCAGTTCGATACCATATCCCCATGCTGTTCACCTCACTGTGCAAAAAGAAGAAAAGACGTGAGAAAAGTGTTCCATTTAGTATAAAACAGTTAGGTTAGTGGGTTTAACGATACATCCATTGTATCGATCCATTAATTTGCATTCCTACGATCAAGCTACATCGAGTTAAATGACGAATCGTCCTTCTATTGTGACTTGTATCGCTCTAAAATTGTTTTTAAAAGCAAATAACGATGTGTGTGTTGTATTTAGCACTTCAAATGCTGCTATGTGTATGTGTTTTTTGTATTTATGATGGCAAATAGTTATGAAAGTTAAACCGTTTTTTTCTCTCACATTCTAAGCGTTAACCCTAAGTGCTGGTTCTCTCTTATTTACCTGTTTGCATGCGAATTGGCAAATGAAAGATACTAGAAGAAAATGTTGACGTTTTGTCGAGTAATTATGTGTTTTGGAGCCGTTTCTTTACTGTAATGTTTATGTTGTTAGCACAGACACTGTCTCTGTCTCCTGCTCAGGGACAGCTGATGTAAATTAGCTCACAGCTAACTCTGGTGCAGCTAAGAAGCTATGCATTGTCCCCGTCAAATAAACAGAAAAATTAATTAATGAATACATTTTCACAAAATTAATTTATCAAAATAAAACTACTTTTAGTTCTCTGCCTCAGTATTTGCCTACGTGTATTTGATTGGTTCCTGTTCATGCTCTCTTTGAGCCCTTTTGGAGGCATGCCAACATTACTGTCTGTTCTTTATTTCTTTGCTTTTCCCGTTTATTCAGCATCGTTGTGGCACGCGAGTTAGCGTGACGCTGCATTTCTGGGAGAACGAACGAGTGACCGTCACATAGTCCGCGAGAAAAGAGAGAGACGAGCGTCACGTAGTGTCATTATGAAGAAACACTCTGATATGGAGAGGACGAAAGGGTACGGGGAGCTTGTGAGAGATCCCGGAATGCCGTAAAAAGTCCCAGTACACCAGGGGGTAAAATCTGAAACAACTGCGTTCCAGCATACTTAAAGCACTGTGTGTATTCTGTAAGCAGCGTCGCTTCACATAATTGTGGATCACAGCAGAGAGGCACCAGGAGAGCAATAGCTTTTCAGTCGGCGTTTGCGCTCCACACAGACTGAATCGAGGCCTTAAACTGAGTGTTTGTGTAGTTGAGTGTATCAAGCTTTTCCAGTATTTTACCCCCTCTACCACTACACAGAAATAGGCTTTTTCTTCTCCTCTATTTTTGGCAAAAAAAGTAACTACATCAATTTCTAGTCACTGAATCACATCATTCTGCTTTGCTCGAAATGAGCCCATATCATTCTTTATCGTACTGCCCACCATCGTTTGTGTTTCTTTGTCAAAACGTACCTCTACCCCTCAAGTTAGGTTGATAAATCCTTCACACAAATCAGAGCCTGTGGTGACTGACTGAAAATACATCATGAATCCATTTATTTCGAGTGCCGAACAGCTCACCCTATACAGGTGTAGTTAACAAGATGGTACTTGGTCTTCGCGACGATCTGGATGTCATACACGGCCGTCTCAGCTGCCGAACGAGGGCTGAGTTTCACACAGAGCCTCCTCTTCCTCATGGCAGTTTCCTCTGATGAGTCAGGAACACATGAGGGTGTCAGACAGAGCTGGTGGTCGCGTATCCAATTGTGTCATCTCTGAGTTTTAAGCAAAAAAAATCTACACGTTTGAAACCTCTTGGAGAAATATATATATGTATTCACAAATTCCACTTATGCTTTGCCATTTAGTCATTACCATCCTCAGAATAAGAGATGGGCTAATATTATTTTCTGGGTGACTTGCTGTGCTCAAAGGGAAATGAGTGGACAGAGCAAAGCCACAAAATCCACATGTGTTATTATCATTTTTATCATTTTAGTAGGTAAAATGACAGAAGCAAGTGAATCCTCCATCAGCTTTAGTGCACAACAGGGATTTAAACCGGATATTCTAGATAGAAACTCATACATAATGTCACATGTATACATTAAACATGGATTCCCATAAAGTAATAAAACATTAAATTACAACATAGCCAAACAAAACATAATCTCTTTTCTTCATTCTGGCGAAAAAAAAAACATTGCCATGCTTTCCTATATTGCATCTGTGCCCGCTCATTTATTTCCCCTGCAACACTAGAAAGTGCAGTGTAAATGCGATGATAATAAAAATAATAAACAAGCTGTCCTGACTCCCCACACCAAAATATTATTACATTTCCAAGGCATGGATAGTGAGGGGGAAATACATAGCACTCAAAAAGCACTAAAGCATTGGGGAATGCATTTCATTAATATTAGATAACCCCCATCCACTCGTCCTCTCCCCAAATAAATACATAAATAAATAAGCCCCTCATAAAGAAAAGCACAGCTCTAGCTGAGATAAACAATGACTCATGATTCTCTTCTCGCGTACCTCCAGGGCAAAATGTTTATTTTATTCCCACAGTCTGCCATAAATTAAGCTAACCTGCACCCATAAAACATTCACTATCTCAAGCAAAGCTGCCCCTGAGGACCTCGGCATAAGCTGGTCGGAGAGTAAAAAAACACAAGCAGAGGAGGGGAGCAAGCTTGTGGTCAGACCCGACTGTTTACTCACTTGTGTCCACTGTTTCTTCCACAGGTGTGAAGCCCTCTGGCAACACGTCCTTCATGTCAATCAACTTTATGTCCACAACAACGTCAGGCCCCTAAAACATGCAGCACGGGCAGGAAATTTAAAATCATGTATGCAAATTTAACTTTTAAAAGGACAGAGTGCGACAAAAAAGAAAAGGTTAGTCATTTTTTTTGGGGGGGGGGGACTCGGGAAAGAGAATGTAGAGATAATAAGAGTCAATGATTTACTAAAAGCTCAGGAAGTCTCTAAAGAGAATGGTTGACAAAATAGCTGAAGTAATTACTCTCTAATAGCTTTTTTCTGCAGTGAGAGAATGCATCTGTGAACTTGTAATCATTCTCAACCTTTTGGTGAGAAGCAGTGGGATGATGGGAGACAGAGTAGGCAGTCTAATCAACAGAATGGGACTGGTTAAAAACAATCAGGGACTGTGTCGTTGACATTTTCAAGCATGACTCTTCCCTGCCTCCCATTACATTTTCATTTTTTGCCATAATAAATTGCAATAATACACAGCGGCGGTGGAGAGTGGGGCGAGCCAGGCGTGACTTGATGCGTCCGAAAAGGCTGGATTTCACTGCTACTGTTGCCCGACAGTCATTACCATTAGGGACATTTTTTATTCATAGTTTTTATACTGACTTAAGGAGGAATATGGATGAGTGTTATTACTATGCATGGAGCCTTTTTGTTTAGCTTTTTCACCTTTTTCTGGAGAGATTTCTTCCATCAGCGTCTGACAAAAGGGGCTTTCTACCTCCAACCTAGAGTATGATAAATCACAAACTATTTACTTCCCCCCACGTAATTCAGGGGCTAATTTTACAGAATCTGTTTTTGTCATAGACAATTACAGTGGGAGCTCCACTGACTGGCAGACAAAATAGCCTTTGTTGATGGCTCTGTCATGTTTTATTTGTGTCAAAATCTATAAAACAATGTGGACACACATTTTAAGATAATATACAGGAACTAGCGGGAGGCTATTTGTATGCTATATACTAAACTGAGGAGCAGCTTGAGCTCAGGCACGAGGCAGCTGCTGCCAGGTTACCTGGCTTTTTGAGGACAAACTGTAAAAAAATAAAATAAAAATAACACCTTGATTAAGTCCTGAAATTGAGTGGATGCAAAATAAATAACAAAAACTGCTGGTTTTCCTCTTAATGCTGTTGGCATTATCTACCTGCTGCAAATGAATAGACAGCCAATAGTGGACTATATGAGCTAAGGTTAGACAGATAATCCTGGAGATCTAAGCAGGTGTATTTATGGCCACAGAGCAGCTGACAGCCATACAGCAACACATCCGCTGCAGGCTGCAGGCAGGAGATGAGCCCCAAAAAATGACCCCGCAGCATCATGACAAACATTCAAACATCATTTCAGCCACTGAAGAGTCAATGCTGCTCAAATTTGGAGCTCTATCACTCTCAAAACTGCTTTTTGTGGAGTAATTACATCCATAAAAAAAGGGTATTTTCATATTCACAATTATTTGAGCATTAGTAGGGCCCTATGATTTTTGCAATCACAGAATCGCGGACGGAATCGAATTGGCCAATAAAAATACAATCTATTGTTAAACACGGAATATAACCGAGTTGAACGTAACTGAAATTCCGTTTTCGGTAAATAAGAGGAACATTCCGGGGGGAATGCTAAAGCATGGGACCACCCATACAAACAATGCACGCATGTGGAAGCGGGCGCCCAAGACGCAGGCAAAGTCGGCAAAAAAACTACGAAACTCGTCACTTACCCCAAAACACAGAGCTGAGCAGAATCCGAACTTCTGTAAGTTAACTTAACAGCCTGCATTCTTTTCACAACCTGCGGAGTAAATTTTGTGCAAGCAAATTGATTTGAAAAATTTATGCTGAACATGTAAATACGGAAGAGAAACCAACAAATCTGAAATGAGCTGTTTTGTTTGCGGTTATGTATTTTGTTTTTACTTAAAGGTGCTGTAATTTTTTTTAGTAAGTGTTAAATAGCTCCACACTCAGACAGACATCACTTATATCAAGTGTCTTGTCCGTAACAGGGGTCCTCCGCTCTGCCGTACACGGAAAAGACATTTTCTGGTATCCCACTTCCACTCCCGTCCAATCAGGAGAGAGGATCCCAGAAATGTATTTTCCGTTTACTACAGAACGGAGAGTGGTCATTACTGACCAAACTCTATCATCAGTGATGGCCGTCAGAATGTGGAGCTATTTAAGACTTATTTTAACAAAGTGTAAACCAAAAGTGTAAATCACTTACAGTGCCTTTAAAGCAATGCAAAGATTATTATAATACAGTATATGCATTCTCATTAAATTCTAATTATTCTGAATTTCCCTTCAGGGATTAATAAAGTACATTCTATTCTATTCTATTCTTATATTGTTTGTTTGAAGCATTTATTGGTGCAATGTTGCTTGCATCACTAAATTTACAGGTATTTCTTATTAATTGTGGACATTTTATCCAGTTACATTATGAACATACACTCTGTATTACACTAATTATAAATTAGGGTAAAAAAACAAAAACAAAAATGGAATTCCAGCAAATGAAAATGGAATAAAACGGACTTTGGATGAAAATAAAAATGGAATTTGGACAAAAACGAGACCGATTTCATAGGGCCCCACATTAGCTTTCAAGAATCACTGGCTGTAAACCGTTTTCTCTACAGGGATGCTGTTGATTGAATAAATTGGAATAGTTAAGGCACAGCTCACTGTTATTTCATGAATAAAGATAAATAAAACCCTCAGGAGGACATGCAACATTAAAAATATCTCACCAAGGTATTATTCATCTGGAATATGCATGCAAATTCATTATATGGAGAAGTTCAAAAACGGCACTGCCGGTGCCGGACTTTCTGAACTGAACTTTCAGTGATCAAAGAGCAAAGTGCATAAAGGCATCCCAGCAGCAGCAAGCTTAGCTACCGAAAAAGATGCTGCACATGAAGAGCTGGCGCAGAAAGCACAGAGAAAGGAAGAAGTTTACATTCCCACTCACAGTTTTTCTGGTGAAACAGAGGTAGCGAGTGACCTTGGATTTGAATAAGCCGTCCTTCCACAGGTCGGCGTCAAAGCCATCTGTTGTTTGTGCAACCTACGTGGAGAAAAAAAAAAAATGAAAAACACAACAAGGAGAGAAAAAAAAAACATGCAGGAGGTGGGATAAAGTTAATGTATGTATGCCATGAGCGTGTTGCCTCTTCCCTTGCATACTAGCCTTAATTAACGCTTGCCAACACTAGCGCTCCATCTCATTAGTGCTCTGCGTGGGTAAAGGAGTCTTAGCCTCCAAAAAGGTGGCTAAAAATATCATCCCTCGGGACCGGGCTGATTAAAGATGCCCTGACAAGGATCTGCTCTAATAAGGAAACCAAACTTCAATGTGCTACTGTGGGAAAGCAGGGATTATATTTGTGCTAAATGTGGGATTTCTCTTTCAAAAAAAATATAAATAAAATAAAATACAGCAGTATGCCTTGAGCAAGACACAGGTAAACTGAGAATGCTGCAAATGATGCTTAAATAGTTTTGCTGCTCTACCCTCCTGTGTAAAACCTCCTATTATTTAATGAGAAGAGTCTTCTAAGAATAAATTACGAGAATTTAATCTAATTTGATGTGTACGCCTAAATAAGTCTAAATCCAAAAGACCTAAGCAGCTTGTCCTTGTACAATAGGCTCATTCAGAGTTGTAAATGATAAGCGGAGTCAGTAAAAATAATAGATTGCATCATACTGACAGCATGTAGGCACCACAAGTCAAGCTCAAGGTCCAACACTACATTGCTATGTAAATGTAGGTGCGCAGGGCAGAATGATAAAGCAAAATATAACCTGCAGACTGCATCACAGAGACTCTCCCATCGCTCCGGCAAATATGCTTGGCTGAAGCGTCATGTTCCATTGGCTATCATGTGTGAATCACCTAAATAACTGCCAGAGTTATTTTCTAAAGGGATCCTTTACAAAGAGGAGTCAATCTAATGAGGTTCATTCAAATGAAGAAGTCATAGATCTCTGCACCCACCCCCACACATTAACCCCTTGACAATAATGATGAATAACCCCGGTGAC